>JAJSOF020000039.1:14655187-14690187 GCA_025594305.2 Periplaneta americana | reverse complement strand
ATCCAGATATATTTTAATATGTCTAAAACAAGATTATGACATTGAAATTATTTAAATTAATAATATCAAGATACTCTTTTGATAATTTTAAGGCTGTCATAAATGTTGTTAAAATTAAATAGATTTTGAAAATGATCAATTCTATTATTTTTTTCTTCCACTTTTACACGATGTGAAACTTCAGATTAGAGCTTAAATAGCATATAATTGGTTTTTACTTTGAAAGGAACACATTTTTGTTATCATCATCATCATCCTGTCAAGTACTAGTTCCAAAAGAACTGTTACGGCCTGAAAAAGCGATTTTCTTGCATCTTTTCATGGATCGACCAAGTGACCGTTTCCCATTTGGACGATACTTCATTATTGTCTTAGGGATCCTGGATGAAACCATTCTTGAGACGTATTCCTTCCAGTTTAACTGATATCTGGAGATATAGTCCAGTATTGATGACACAGTTCTTGAAGTTCTTCATTTTTTCGAAGTATATCTTCATTTTTTCTTTCGATCCCATTTAATATAGCCAGCTGTTCGGCGCATGAATCTCATCTCGCAAGCTGTTAGTCTGCTTTCATCTTTTGTCCTTATAGTCCACGCTTCACTCCCATAACATAAGACTGGTCGAGCTGTTATTTGATAAAGACGAGTACGAGTTGATTTTTGTACTAATGAAGGTTTTAAAACTCTGTTAATGATGCCAATTGCTTTGTTGAATTTTACAATTTTCTCTGATAAATTCAAATTTTCAACAAAAGAAAGTTTATATCCTAAATAATTAAACTCATTAACTCGTTCCAAAATTGTGTTATTTAAACAAATTTTGCTTGGTATTGGGAATGCACTTTTGTTATAAAACTACAAATTGGAAAAATATAATATATTTTTAGAATATACTGAAACATTGCAAGTTATATAATAATTTAGGGTCTTCTTTTTCACTTTCTTTACTTTTTACTTACAGGTTGTGATATACTAATACCTGAGAAATCAAAACAAAATTATGAAGGAGCGTATGTCTGATTTTACTTTCCACAAGGCATATAGGAAAATTTCGTAACAGTATTGTCTTTTCTTTGTTGCTACAGTTACAGGGAATCGTGTGGGAATTTGAAGTTTCGTGCCATGGCAACATTAACAATAAGTAACAAAAACGCACGATGGTGCAAAATACTCATATGCGTTACAAGAGCGGTATGTTGAAGTTTTCATGTTCGAGGAAAAGTTTGAAAAAGCGAAACGTAGTTGAGCTTTTTAATTTAGTATTGAAAGAAAACATACCGCTCGTGTGTCGTACATTATTTTGTGCGAAGATCGTTTATTATCATACCTGAAAGAGGAATTTCTAATTAGTTGCAATGAAATATCCATCTTGGTTTCTGTTCAATGCCGGCAAATTTGCAAAACAAAAATATCTATCTTCAACATTGGTGCTTTAAAATGTTTTCCGTGTTTACTATACTCCAGCAGGCCGTGATATACGTCTGTCTTCCCCCGTCTATAAATGCGAACTTAACCCTTTCTAACCCAAATTAAATTTACAAGCAATCCATGTTGAAACAAATAGCTGTATTAGAACCAATTTGTAAGTTACGGAGTGGCAACATTTGAAACAAAACTATATTGATGAAAATGTATTGAAATAGAAGTTATCTAGCAAAATTTACCTTCATATGTAACACACAAGTATATAAATGCTATAAAGTTAATTATTGTCATATGGTATCTATAGATAAGAAAAGTTTAAAACAAACGGTAAAGGTTATGTAATGATTTATTTTTCATTTTAATATTTTAACAGTATTATTTATATAACATATTGCAGTAATAACATCGGCAAGTTTAATTTTGCCTTGAAGGAGATATTTAGAAATGGAAAATACCTTTGACGGCTTCCTTAATGTTACTTGCATCACGAATGCAATAACTTTAGTGGAGTTTTTAGAGTTTACTTAACTTTTGCAAATATTTAAAAACAATAATTAACAGTGCAATTTAGGTGAAATTGCAGTGGTAAGTTTCAATTCATAATTATTACTATATTGAACGTCTCTAAAAATTATATGTTAAAAGCCTAAATCAGTAAAATCAATATGTCATTATAAGAAGAGGGAAATTGTTGTGTTAGGTTGGGAATACTGAATGTAGAATTTTAGACTTACCGCGGATTGGTTTTGTGCGGAAACCAAGCAAATACGCACGATCTCGCACAAAATTTCGTAACAGTATTGTCTTTTCTTTGTTGCTACAGTTGCAGGGAATCGTGTGGGAATTTGAAGTTTCGTGCCATGGCAACATTAACAGTAACAAAAAACGCACGATGGTGCAAAAAATATTACATAAAAGCATTACATCTCAGAGAGAAACTTGATACCGTATGAAAAATTAAACAACACAAACGTGGGCGTAGTTATATTATTGCATCCTATGAGAAAACAGATCTCTATTTGAATATATTCACATCCTCCGTACATCCATGTATTATTACATTATTTATAACGAGTTCATTATTTTTGTTCATTGCACAGAGTTTTTATACATTTCTAATAATAGGGACATGCTTCATGGGAGCTTGTTCTGGTGAAAGCCATTTCTTTTTCGAATCCCATCGGGAAAATGTAAAACTTCCGCTAAGCCAGCATTTTAACTACGTAAATGGGCACTCGGGAATACAACAGCTAAGAAGCGGATAGACTGCAGGAGTCGTCAGCACAGAGCACCCTGGGGCTAGCGTCTCTTACCCGCGGAAAACGCAGATATTTTCAGAATTACACTAATTTGAAGTTGTTTGTAAAATGCCATTATTCTTGAGTTTTAAGGGTGAAAGAATATTACAGATAAAGAATGAACTATTCAGGAGTATTATTTCTTTAATTAGCTAATATTGTGAAACTAAAAATGTGTTGTGAATTCCATAGTTGCTTCTAGAGATGAACAAAACTAACTGCCGCTCTCGCTCGCTGTGTTCGTTGCATTTGTCTTTCGAGTCCCGCTCGTCATTCTCGAAATAGCATTTGGCCGCCGTGGTAGATTTCATAACTTAGAGTAACATACCACTTATTTACTTACAAATGGCTTTTAAGGAACCCGAAGGTTCATTGCCGCCCTCACATAAGTCCACCATCTGTCCCTATCCTGTGCAAGATTAATCCAGTCTCTATCATCATATCCCACCTCCCTCAAATCCATTTTAATATTATCCTCCCATCTACGTCTCGGCCTCCCTAAAGGTCTTTTTCCCTCCGGTCTCCCAACTAACACTGTATATGCATTTCTGGATTCGCCCATACGTGTAATACATTCCCTGCCCATCTCAAACGTCTGGATTTAATGTTCCTAATTATGTCAGGTGAAGAATACAATGCGTGCAGTTCTGTGTTGTGTAACTTTCTGCATTCTCCTGCAACTTCATCCCGCTTAGCCCCAAATATTTTCCTAAGCACCTTATTCTCAAACACCCTTAACCTATGTTCCTCTCTCAGAGTGAGAGTCCAAGTTTCACAACCATACAGAAGAACCGGTAATAGAACTAGAGTAACATACAACATTGAAATAAATAAGATAAATGTTTAAATGAGACATGAAGACAAAAACAGAACAGTGTCTTAGTTATCAAAATGTTCTGTTTCTATTATACGATATTAACTATGGTTATATAAATAAAAAAACACTGGCAAATCAAGATTTCAGGTATAACTCCCTGTAAAGTTGATTTGAATAATTTCGAGGGAAAAATTGTTCCGGAGCCGGGTATCGAACCCGGGACCTTTGGTTTAACGTACCAACGCTCTACCACTAAGCTACTCGGGAACTCCGATACCCGACTCCGGAACAATTTTTCCCTCGAGATTATTAAAAAAAAACACTTCTCAAATAAATTTGCATTTCTAAGAAACATAAAACATAACGTTAATATCTTTTTACTAGACATTGCATACTTGATCTTAAACACATGAAAAGAAAATTCGTAGCATTTTAATAAGAGCCTAGTAATTAAATAAAAACTGGGGAACGGATTATTATACACTGAAAGGTAGAGATGTTTGAAATAGGCTACTTGATTGTTCATACATTTTTTTTTATTTACCAAAGCTTCCTCAAATTAGAGGCTGCCATTAGACAAAGCATACAAAACAATACAAGAACAAAATAGAAGATGAGAGCTAAAAGAGTAAGAAAAAGGCAAACAAATACACAAACAAACAATGGCAGTTTACAGAAGAAAAAAAATTCAAGTAAAGAATCAATGAAAGCTAAGAAGGAAAAAGAAAAATGATAATGGTGCGTCAATTTTTTTCCATACACTGAATTAGAGTCCATATAGGTGGTTCCGTAAAAGTTTGACAGACTCTCTAACTATGAGGAGGGCCAGTTCATTCAGAAAAGATTTGTGCAGTCCTAGGGTCTTACAGAATTGAGAAGAGAAGTTAGGTATCGTTCCTCTTGCTCCAAACATCAATCCCGTAACACTGATATCGTGAAGTTGGTTACCAAAGTAGATAAAAGTTCAGTCTGATATAAACAACTGCTGACTTCCGGACTTCGGGACTTGATCAATATCGAGTCTCGGAAGACTCACAAGCAGTCTTTACGTCAAGGACGCTACGTAATACAACATTGTCGTGCGGTTTTTCGGCTTTGCAGGCGCTGTTAATCTCGTTTTCTGGATCGTGTTCATCTCTAGTTGCTTCGTACAGAATTTATTTTTTTTTTTTCGATTTTCTTACGCATTTGTCACAACAATTGTTACAAATCTCGCCACTCTTGTCAGTTCTTTAAGACTGTATATTAGGATGCATAATTAAACTGTAAAGTTCTAAGTCATAAGATTTGTAACAATTTTTGTGATAAGTACGTCAGAATGATGTAATTTTTAGTTAAAAATTGATAATGATAATAATAATGATAATATAATAATAATAATCCGTGGCGCTACAGCCCGTGAAGGGCCTAGACCGACCAGCCGGCTGCTGGCCTCACGCCCACATGCCGAAGCAGAGGTGGACGATCATCCAACCAGAATGGAGTTATCGTGTGGTTAGCACGATGATCCCTCCAGCCGTTATAGCTGGTATTCGCAACCGGATTTCGCTACTATCGTACCTCCCCAAGTACATCACGATGCTGGGTGGGCAGCGGTCCCATACACTGGCCGAAATTTCATAAGAAAATTTCTTCCCCCATCAGGACTCGAATCAGCGCGCATTCCTTAACGCGAGTCCTAGGCCTTAGACCACGACGCCACGGCGCGACTGTACATTAGGATGTATAATTAAACTGAAAGAATCAAGTTCCTAAGTCATGTGATTTGTAACAATATTTAGGATAAATGCGTAAGAATGATGTAATTTTTAGTTAAAAATTGAAAAACAAAATCTGTGCAAAGCAATTAACAACACATTTTTAGCTTCAGAACACTAGCCAATTAAAGAAATGACACTTCTGAATAGTTCATTCTCTATTTGTAATATTTTTTACCCTTAAAACTAAATAAAAAAGTATTTTACTAACAACTTCAAATTAGTGTAACTTTCAAAATATTGAGATTAGGACACATGTTTATATGACTTTTTTGCTCAGAATGTCATCTGAAATAAGCTCCGTAAGGGACGGTAAATTCTTGTGAATAACCCTGTAGTATTAGATCATGACAACAACTTTAATACAAGTTACATTCTTTTAGTACACAATAACAAGAACTCTAGAAAACATATTTGCAGACTTAAGAAATAATCAAGTAAGCTACAGGAATAGAAGACCCGTGTTTCTGAACTTCTGCCCTTTTTCTTCACATTACTGCTACGTTTTATTTCATGTATTTTAATGTGTTAACAATTCCCTCATGGTTATTCCTCAACTCTTATAATATCATGATTCTGAATAAATTCCTTCCCCATAGTATTCGTTTTGTCTTCTGTTGAATCTGAATCGCTGAATATATTCGGATTTTTCAAGCATTTGTTATCTCTTTAGTGACAGGGAGCTGGTCTGTTGCGTGAACTCTCAATTTGATGGTTCAAGGATCTTTATCGGATGTCCATTCTAAAACGATTGCTTTCACCAAAGCCGAATAACCTTATTCTTCCTTTCGCCTGTCTTACTAAGAAGCTGGTTGAATGGACTCCACCAGAAAAGGAATTGCTCAATACAGGAAGGATTACAAAGTTTAAAAAGATAGATACAGAAAATCAGAACTCAGAGAGCTTTGTAAAGCATCCCACTGAAACTTGTTAATGAAGAAAAATTCGTTCCGGCACCGGAAATCGAACCCAGGACTCCCAAAATCTGACAAGCAAAAGTTCTGATGGGGGCAGATAAAAAAGTTGAAATTTTTTCCTCCACCATGTTAATAATGTCAAAAGAAGTGCTTATACAAATTTTGGCCACTCGACCGCAATTACGAGGCCGTCCAGAAAGTGATTTTCCCTGGGGCCGTTTATAGAAAAAAGCACAATTGGATGGAAATATTTATTGAAACAGATACAGCAATTGTTGCGCTATTTGTCAACATATCCCCCACTGGAATTGAGACATTTGTCATACCATGGGATCAATTTTTCTGTCGTAGAAGTCAGACGCCTCAGATCGGAACCAGCGTTTGACTGCGTCTGCACCTGTCTCTGTCGATGCCATGCTATGAGAAATGTCTCAATTCCGATGGAAAATATGTAGAAAAATAACTCAACAATTGTTGTGTTTGTTCCAATAAATTTATCCAATGAAACTGTGTTTTTTTTTCTTCCTGTTAATGACTCCTGGTGAACTTATTTTTCACGGCCCTCGTAATTGCGGTCGAGTTGGCAAAATTTGTATAAGCACTTCTTTTGACATTATTAACGTGATGGAAGAAAAAAATTTAAGTTTTTATCTGCCTCCATCAGAACGTTTGCTTGTGAGCTATGCCGAGACCCGATCCATATTACCCGCCGAACTCTCCTCCTTTGTATTGTCACTGTACACTGAAGTAAGCAATCTATATATATATATATATATATATATATATATATATATATATATATATATATATAATTTGAACTGGTAATGGAAATTACGGGAAAACGGCTGAACGGATTTTAATAAATGGCCCCTCATTTTGAAGCTTGGAACCCAAAGTTTTTCGGAAAAGTAGTAGTTTTCAGTGAAATGTCAATTTTCCTACACAATTTTCCTATTTTCCAAAATCCATCTGTTGTCAGTTTTCAGAACTAATTTTATCGAATCACGGCCGACTTGATTGACTTTCAGAACAAAACACACACTACAATAAACAATAGGCTATTACACGAAGGCCATGACCTGCAGGATTGCCGACATATTTAGAGCTCAATTCAATTTGTTATTAAAAACTGATTCTGCAGTGTATAATAATTTTCTGAGTACAACTGTGTATTGGATATTCAAATCTACGAAACTTGAAGTGTTTTGATGACATTATTATCATTAGAAATCAAATATTATTTTAGTTAACATCATGATTCATCTATTTTTCATTAATTGTACATAATATTGATGCTATATTGATGACATGAAAGTGAAACGTTTTGAGGTTATGTAAGTAAATGTAGAGAATATCTTAATTTAGATCTTCATTTCTATAATTTACTGAATGGCTGCTATATATAACTACAATACTTAAGTAAGATAATAATATTGTTATTAACAATCAAATATTTTTGTACTTATTAGCCCAGTGGGGTTGGGTCTTTTTCATATACTTAATGGCGGTGTAGTGTAGATATTGATATGTGTCATTGTCTTCAGTATTGGCTCGAGAGATTACAGTTCCTAAGGAAAGATCAAAAGGTATTACTTATAAAATAAGAGGCCTAGAAAATTTTGTAGTCTCCAGATCATTTCAGCAAGATCTCTTAGTAGGATAAAATGATTTTACGCTCTACATTTCAAGTTCTACATGCAGCAGCTACACGAAAATGCTATTGTTCGAAAGCTTAGCAAACCTGACATTTTTTAAACTTTCGCCTACAATACACAATGACCTGAAATAGCTACTGCTATCGTCCTGACATTGATACTTGCGTTTTCGCGTTGAAACTCAAAAACTGAAGTTGGATAGGTTCAAGAGAAAGTATTTGCCCTAAAAAAATCCATTCAGAGGGAGTATGTTTCATTATTGTGGAAGCAAATAACTATCAAAAAGACAAGTATTCTTCATTGAAAATAAATCTGAAAAATTTTTATTTGAACGTCTAACGAACTTAGTTTGCAGCAGCATTTGCTGTACAAGCCACTAGTTACTATATATTTTCAATATTCATTACGGCAAAACAAAATATAAAATACATTAAAGGAGATATACTACATTTGTATGAGCACTTTGTAAGCATGTTAAGCTCAACAGACTCATACAAATGCAGTATATCTCCTTTAATGTATTTTATCGATTTTATGATATATTTATTATAGTTCACAGACAAAAATATACATACATATAATCATTGAAGCCTTATATTAAATACTTTATAATTTATATACTACTGGGTTAAAAAGTTAAATTTTACCACCATTTTTCGTATTAATATATAACAAGGGATATTATACATTTGTTTTGTTGGTAACATTCATGATGTTATTTCCTTAAAGTTTGTTGATATTGGCGATTGTTGGTTTTGAGTTTAGGCAATTGTTTATCATAGTGTTTTGTTTGTTCGTCGCATTTTGTAATTATGTCCACAGAGCAACGACAATTCATCAACGTGTTTTGTTACACAAACGTTGCCATCAGAGACATTAAGATTGTTGGAAGTTCATTGGCGAAGCAGCAATGAAGGTTACATAAACGTGTTCTGTGGCCGCGATAGCATCAAAGATGACGTGCGCAGTATTCGACCAAGAGCTGGTAATCTGCTGCGTGTGCGGGTTGTGAGGGACGACCGACGTAAAATGATAAGGATAAAGTTGATACTCAGCAGAGTCTCAGAATATCAGTCGGAAGTGAACAATGACTTGCAAGCATCTCAACATGCATTCGTGTGCTGATAGAAGTTCGAAAATGTCACAGGCAGAACAGAATGACTCTTGCTGGGGACCTGTACTTCTGATGAAGATTGATTTCTTAAACAAAATTATTGCTGGTGATGAAACTTGATGCTCGTACGACCCAGTCCCAAACCAGTCATCTGAGTTAAATTTTCCATACATCGCACAGACAAAAATAGGGAGACGTACAAATGTCTTATGATCTGGACATTTTCTTGTGGGTCTCATCCACCTGAGTTCATTCCAGAAGGTCGACTGTAAGAAAGAATTGCAGTAAAAATCCTCCGTCGCCTCCGGGACATGAAACGTCCAGAAAATGGGTCTGAAAACAACAGGTTCTTGATTGAATACCTGCTCGCGCAATTAGTCTAACGCCAGGCACAACATAACTGAATGATCAACCTTCGCTAATCTCTCACCATGAACTTTCTGTTTCCCCGTCTGAAAAGTCATCTGAAAGGACAATTCGACCTGCTGAAAGTTAAAAACGTTCCGAGCACTAAGACGGGTTTCAAAATGTTTTCCAGGCCTGCTTGCAGGAAACGCGTTGAAGTGTGTTTTGCGGAAGGCAACTATTTTGGAATGCTGTAGAATAGTTTTGACGTTGTTTCTATGATGTAGGAAATTTCGGGAAATTTTGAACCTAGTATGTATTTTGAAACACCCTATATATATACAATTCTTATATGATTTCTAAACTTAACTATTTAATCATCATCATCATCATCATCGTCATCCTTCATGCATTAGGAAATTGATTCCTGTAGCAGCTACTGAAATTGGTCCATCCATCTTTTGGCTGGTCTTCCAATATCTCTTCTTCCCCGAGGTTTATATTTCCAAAACTTATATGGTATCCTGTCCTCCTGCATCCTTGAAATGTGAGACATCCATGTATTTCTATACTCTTCTATTTTGTTGTTTATTAACTATTTAATATAGGCCTAATATGTTTTATCTTGCACTTGCCATACTCAAAATAGTAACGCATTAAAGATAATGTCATATTAAGGGGAGAGGATGGTATTTTTGATGAAAAATGACTGAATTTAAAAAAAAAAGTATTCTTTAATATACGCTGTGATATGTGTGAATCGCCATTTTTAAACTTCCTGCGTTATGTTGTTTCCGGTAAATTACATTTTCAAAAAAAAAAACAATTTTTTTCTTTAAAATCCCCTTTGATATGTGTGGAATGCATTGCATAACATCATTTTGTGGGTATTTGTGCCCTTATCGGATGTTGAGACGTCATTTTTAAACATCTTGAGCTATTGATTTTTAAATCACACGCCCGCTTTTATCGGTTTCCAGTAACTTCATTTTTTTTTTTTTGCTACATTGTCAGACAATATGGATATAATTTCTGAACTATTAAAGATATATGCAAGAAATTTAGAACACACATTCTTTAGACTATTAGGAAACTTTTCTCTGTAACAGAATTTTGTTAATTGATTTCATGTTAAAAATACGTCCGTTTGTTTGCAACAAAGAAATCAGAAAATTGTTACTAAATTTTTAAGAGCCGTATTCATAGACATTTTTAGCGGGGGCTTTCGGTGGATGATCAGCGTTTTTCGTATTCATAAACCAGTGTTAGCGATAGGATATGATTTGAATTCTGTTCTAGTAACCAGTGGATAGCCGGGGCTAGCTTAGTACGCTCGTAGCGCGTGCTGCGAAATGTCTGTGAATAGCACCCTATTTCTTTATTTTAAAAACGTAGGGACTAATATCAAAATTCTGTTACAGACAGTTTGTAGAACATACTTTTGCAAATACATTGCAAAAACTGTTTGAATCTATCTTTAAAAATGGTTTAGATATATCGGTTTTGGTACAATCCTGCATTGGGTATATTTTTTCCAATTTGGGCCCCCAAATATTTTTTTTTTCAAAATATTTTTATTTGGTTGAGTTGCCACAGCTATGAGCTCTCTACATACAAAAAAATAATAATTTAGACCAAATAGGAAAAACATTTAAAAAATACTATCCTCTCCCCTTAAGAAGACAAGTAAAGATCTGTTTTTGAATCGCAGACAATTAGCAATTAACTGTATAGAAGTACATAAAAATATTTAATATATTATTGTTATTTTATCCATTTAGATGTAGCCCAATATCGTAAAACGCTCATGAATAGGGGCTAAGTCCGCAAAAGGCGCAGATCCTAGTTATAATGCAAGCTAACTTGAGAATTGGACAAAAATCGCATAAAAGACAGACATAATACTATTATATACATAAATGTCATTGGCAGAAAACTTGAAGCACTGCCTTTTCATGTAGCTTGATTCGAAATGAGCCTAGACCTTATAAATTCAGGTAGATAGTAGCATGACATCTGTTCCTTTCAGTTTCACACCGTCGCAACGCGCCATTCCTTTCACATAGCCCCTTCTTGCACTTCAACTAATGATTCGTAGAGCACATGAATAACAAGATTATTGTGATATAACAGAGTTTGAAATGTCAATCGAAACTCGGAGCTCCGTATGTTGTTTCGGTAAGGTTTGCAGTAGTGGAGGGAGATGCTGCTTACAAGCTACGAGGAAAGGCGGATTCCTTGTCGATATAGTTTGGTGGAGTACACAGGCTCGCAAAACTTTTGTCCGATATACTGTACAGTCTTTCTCATTCTTAAGTTGATATTTGTACTCACTCTAAGACAGTAGCGTAGGCGGCAGGTAACAAACCACCCCTCTTCACAAGAGAAAGGTTGGACCAAGCTACTTATTAAACTTAAAGGGTGGTATTCATAGACATTTCGCAGCACGCGCTACGAGCGTACTAAGCTAGCCCCGGCTATCCACTGGTTACTAGTACAGAATTCAAATCATATCCTATCGCTAACACTGGTTTATGAATAATAATAATAATAATAATAATAATAATAATAATAATAATAATAATAATAATAATAATGATTTATTTTAGCTGGCAGAGTTAAGGCCGTAAGGCCTTCTCTTCCACTCAACCAGCAAAAAGTGTATATACATATGCATGAACTTACAAAGAATCCAACAATTTGATTTAGATGAGAGTTACATGTATACAAAAGTTATTTACAAATTAAACAACAAAATACTATGAACTATTAATTAAACACTGAAATAAACTGTGTAGCAGAATTAAACTAAAATACATAGAATGTTAATATATTTCAAATAATATTAGGTAATAGAAAGAGATTATTACGAGACAATTAAAATACAGCACAATCAGGATGATGTCTAAAGAAAAAAGTAACAATGTAGTCAGTGATAGTTTAAATCAGTATGATTGGAGTGAAATGCTAATAAGGTTATCTTTTAAGCTGTTCTTAAAGGTGTTTATTGTCTTGCAGCCCCTAATACTTTGTGACAAGGAATTCCATTGACGCGAGGTGGATATTGTAAAAGATGATGAATAACAAGATGTTCTATGAAGAGGTATACTTAGCGTGCCACAGATAAGTGATCTGGTATTTACGTCGTGCGATCTGGTATTTAGAATACGAAAAACGCTGATCATCCACCGGAAGCCCGAGCTAAGAATGTCTATGAATACGGCCCAAAGAGAATATATTTACTTAGTGGTCTATACTAAAAGCCAGGTTATGAACCGACTAAACCGGAAGCAACGTTCTGTTGCTCTCTTTCTGAGCTCTGTTGCCACATAGTGGCGCGAAATTCAAAGCATGTTCAGCGTTTGTCACCGATATGTTTAAAATAACTACTGTATATAGTTCTCGATAACACTATCCACAATATTAGTAATTAAAATTACTGTGTTTAAGAAAGCACGAGCTAATGACGCTGGTACGAAATGCGACTCGTAATGCACGTGGTACTGCAAATGAACTGGCTACACTGTCTCCGTCATTCCGTTGCCAGATTTTCGTTAGCAGACGAAATTTTCACGCGAGGTCCAATGAAAAGCTCTGTTCTCCTTTTCCCCTCCAACCCCCCACACTCAACGTGTCATCGCTGCACAGGCTACCCCTCTAACCCGCACTTTCCTCTCGCCCTCCCAACTACTTCCTGTTTAGTCGGTTCATCACCTGGCTTTTAGTATAGTGATATAGATAAATTTAATAAACACGACATTTTGTAGCTCCCCCACACGCCAGGGTTCTTTGCGTTATAATCCGCCTATAGCTTATTCTTCTTTGGCTGTTGTCATGGTAATAAGTAGACACTGGATGCGGGATGACTTATCGTTGAATGCAGGTGCACATTTACTATATGTTACATTTTTTTTTCATTCAGACCATTGGCTGAACAGGTTTTAAACGTAAACAGACGACGTCAACATGCTACTGTATCTCCGTACAGTCAGAAGGAAAAGAAAAATAACGTACTGTAGTACATAACTTGCAAGGTTCAGTCCTCGTCATCATTGATGCAATTACCAGCGTTTCAGTAAACGACGATATATTCTCGTAAGTTGTCGAAGCTGAATCGTCTTCGCCTATCGCTTAAACAGTTTTTGTATCGAGAGAATTTCTGAAGAAAACCTCTAAAATGGGGATCTCTCAATTTCTTTAGAGGAATATTTGTACTGAGCATCATGTTGCACGTGTCGTTAGACCCGCACAACTAAATGATGATGTTGATGATGATGATGATGATGATGTAGGTGGTTCCTCAGATTTCATTTCAACTCATTTCCTGTGCGATGTACTGTTGCAATGTTTATCTATAGCCTGAGTTGTTCTGGTTTTTATTTCAATTTTACATACATTACACACGATATTGTCTTCGTTAATACATAAAATGTCACTCTCATACTTCTTAATTGCATTTCGTATCTCTGAGTGAATTTAACGTTTTGACTTCGACATTATGAATGGATCAGCACAACATATTTAATGCGTACTAAATACTTGAGCAGGATAACACAACTGAATACATTGCGTTACAATGTTATTATGAACGGACCGGGGTTCCTTCGTTTTGTACGCTGCTGTACTCGCCAGGTACACAAAAGACGGACGGCGCGGCACGTGCCATATACTCTGATACGAAACAACTTCACTTTTCCTTAAGTCATCCCGCATACACTGTTTACATATTACTCTCATATAGTAATGGAACGAAAATGTGTATGTAACGAACTAAAAATAAGCAAAGCATACAGAAATAGAAAATGTCTGTGCTTTCAAGACCAAACATGATATTGGAACCATATCTGATACAACAAAGATGTGGAGATTTAGGAATTGTCCTGTTGAAAAAATATAATTATATCAGGTTGCAACATGCGCATGCTAGGTAGCATACGTATTTTCCAGTATCTGGATATATTGCTGGGAAGTCAAATTCTCTTCAATTCTACACAGAGTTCCTCCTCCTAGCCTGGAAATCCATCCCCAAACAGCGACAGAAATACGTCCACTGCGTTGTGTTGATGTTACATATTCTGGCTGGAACCTTGTGGACCCAATAGGACAAAATACCTGAATATGCCCATGACTGGTGTTTGAGAATATCTTTATTCTGAAAATATTACATTTTCCTATGGATATTCATAATATTCTTGTCAAAACGCGATGTGATCTATTCTATGTTTATGATCCAACGTGGTATTTATACGTGCAGGGAAGATGAAGAATGTCCACACCTGTGGAGTAACGGTCAGCGCGTCTGGCTGCGAAACCAGGTGGCCCGGGTTCGAATCCCGGTCGGGGGAAATTACCTGGTTGAGGGTTTTTCCGGGGTTTTCTCTCAACCCAATGTGAGCAAATGCTGGGTAACTTTCGGTGCTGGACCCAGACTCATTTCACCAGCATTATCACCTTCATATCATTCAGACTCTAAATAACCTAGATGTTGATACAGCGTCGTAAAATAACCCAATAGAAAAGATGAAACATTTTCCTGGAATATTATACAGGGACATCATTTTATTTTTACTTCAAATTTTATTGTACCTGAGTTTTTTTATGTACTTCACTCCCACCCCTTCTACTAAGGAAGTTCCAACTCCACACAGAACCAAGACCGCAGATAGTAAGCAGTACTGAGTTACTGAGTATAGTACGTTCCAGAAATATGTTCGCGTTTTCCAGTGACGAAAGAGCTTTCAATATTGAATAATATTTTCGCACAGGTACTGTCCGTTTGCCTACGTCGCATCCCGATTTCCCCCACCTGCTTCTGCTCGCCCCTCTGTAAAAGCTGGGCTGTCTTAGCTCTTTTCTGAAAATATTAATTTCTCTTAGGAATTGGACGTTCACGTAATATTATACAACTGTTGAAAATAACTTAAATAAAAGGGCCTCGTTAAGTAATTAATTGTCACGTGATTTCCCCCTTTTCTACGATCCTGCGGCATAACCACTTGGACGGACAGTAGATAGCATGTCTGAGTAATTTTATCTTTTCGGATCGGACAGAAGTGAAGATTGAATTTACAGTACGTAAGGTACTCTTTTATAGAGTAGGTACAGAATTATTTCAACATGAGTTATTGATACGAAGTACGAAACTGGCAATTAGAATTGGATGCAATAGTCTGTAGTTCGATAATATTGTGAATTTTATTAGTTACAACAATGTAATTTATTCCTCACAACAATAATTCCTTTCTACAATTCGCCTTAAACGCTCTCGGCAACAATTGGAATTTTCACTCAACACAGTATTCGTTATAGCACTCCACCGACGACAATGACTTGGACTAGTACGAACAACAATGAACTGTTAATCTTAACTAATATTTACAAAGCACTATTTACAAATCAGAACTATCAGTTCTCAGTTCACAGTTCTTCTATCTCAGTCACTCGAGTTCACAGTATCTCGAACCACAGACCTTCAGAGACAGTTCACTGTACTCGAACTCGGGTCCCTCCAACTGCGGTCCACTGCACTCGAACTCAGGTCCCTCCAACTGCGATCCACTGCACTCGAACTCAGGCCTTCGGATGCTGACGCAGATGCGGACGCACACTCGAGTCGAACTCCGGTTGGCTTGACTGGCTTGCTTGCTCTGGCTTACTCACTGACTGAATAACTGAAAACTCTGCTGTCGTTCCTTCGCGACCGTAATTTATAACCACAGCGACGTAGCCTCGAAAATTCGCGAGTCTTCCACTTCGACGGATTTCTGGAATAGTCGGGAAGGTCGTTCCACATTCACTGCGTTAAGTAGCAGCTGCGCGCGCAGCCTCGTCGCGTTGACGTAATACACCCTCTCTCTTCTCTCCACCGCGCGACGTCACTCAATGTTCCGTGGAGCCTGTGCGATCTGCTTTCTTGCGGGACGCTGGTCGTGAGTTCGATTCTCACGTCGCTGTCACAATATGCACAAAAGAACTGAAGCCTGTATCGAAATGAACGGCCGCCATTTTCAAAAATGTGTTTAAATATCCATATTATGATTATTTTTCAATTGAACTTCATTCTCTATATTGTACGCTAATGTGCTGTAGGTAGTATAATATGCACTGCATAATGAATACGTCCGCATGGACAGCTCAGTTCGTGAGTGAAAACACTTATTCTTAATACATTACTGCATTTTAATTAAATAAAAACCTAATGAAAATTATCTAACTCAAAATTGCGATATTTCCTAGTTTACGTAAATGGACGAACTGCTTTTCTTCCCTCCTATACCTAGTAAAGTGATTTGTTTGTGTTTTACGCCAGTATCGTCGAATTCCAGTCGTGGAAGGGGGTAGCAAACGGTGTTTCCGGTTCTCTAAAGCTATAGACAGGTTAATATTAAAAATGTTAGTAAAATAAAATGATGTCCCTGTGTAATAGACTACTCAAGAGAAATCAACATGTTTTAAACATTTTGGAGCAAAATAGACTCAATGATTTATTTCTGTCGGTTACATATACCGTTATTGCTCTAAAAGGTTGTCTTTGGTTCGATTAGCTAGGTATATATCTGCTAGTCAGAGTTCAACTGCTTCCCTTCCCAGGACGACATGTGTAGTGGGGTATATAGACATATTGCCAACGTAATATCTCAAAAAGTTCACTTCCACAATATTTCATATGACGAAGTTTTGCTAGCCAGTGTACAATAGTCTGAAAAACCATTTTATTGTCTCCGTACAGTTTTTAAAGTTATTGTATCGCCATGAAATATTACCATACTTTGATTTCTGTTTTCTATTTTTTAAAATTCAGTCAATAAAATCCTATAGTTTTCTTTACTTGTTGTAGATTTATAAAATACATTTTCACAAACAAATAGCATTAAAATCATAGCAACACACACGCTACCGCTTTCTGACCTTTAACCAGAACAAAAAAGAGGTTAACGTAACCCTTTGTCTGTTACAAGGCACGATTTCTCTCTGCCCGCTAGGAGGCGCTAATATAATTATTGAGTTTGATATACAGCGCTGTTACATCCTCTTCATGACCTAATAAGCTTTTCCCGATTTTTGTTAACTGTTACGTTTTTGCGGATTTTTACCTTTTCGTGGTTTTGCGGAAATGGGCTTTACTAATCGATCTATATGTGACTGTCTCTTTCGCATCCATTTCAGAGCACAGCTGAATATCATTATTTTTTTAATATACTGTATTATAAACTCCCCAAAGGATTTCAATAAACACTTTCAAGTAGGTTAAATGTATCGGATTGCTCTTGTGAATAGGAATGGGCTCGATAACACGTTCACAGTGTCCATGTTGAATCTTTCGTACACTACTTTAACACTTGAATATAAATAATTGATTAAATGGCGATCTTACTCGTGTTAATTGTGTAAGCATGTGCGGCTTATAGCTGTTTCGGTGCTTCTTCACACCATCCTCAGAGCCTACTAGATTTCATCTCGAACTTCACTGCCTGTTGTGTGGGTGCGTTCGATTGTTGAAAAGTGTTGAAATGTGGTGTCAAATAGTGTGTGTGTTCTGAAATTGATCTGTGTGTTGAGAATTTGATCAGGGTATGTTTTAGTGTGTCTGTATATTTCGTATTATTCTAGTGTGTTGAGTTTTGGTTTTTGGGTTGTATGTGTAGGAGTTCCATGTCTGTATTTATGTTATTCTATGTGTGGTTCGTATTAGTTATGTGTTTGGCATATGTAGATGTATTGTGTCCTCTGGTTATTGCTGTAATGTGTTCTTTGTATCGAGTTTGGAATGATCTGCCTGTCTGTCCAATGTAGAAACTATCGCAACAGACGGATTATGCAGCATAAGACTATATTACCCCGATAAGTCTGCAGTAGCCCAACACAGCCTACAAACGGGTCACAAGATAGATTTCGGCGCCACCACCATCTTGGACAAGACATCAGGTTACTGGGACTTGGTTATCAAGGAAGCCATCGAAATCCAGCTAGATGGCAATAATTTCAACAGAGACGGGGGTCTACAGCTGAGAACAGCATGGAAACCTGCCATCAATACGCCAAGACCTTCAGCACATGGCAGAAAGTCGGGACCAGCAAGTAGCTCCTGATTGGCTGCCGCTTCCACCAACCAGAATGCGCCTGGCGGTCGGGACTAGGAACTAGCTCCTGATTGGCCCGCAGCGGGAAGCCCTACTTTTGCATATATACCGGCTAGACATGGTCCCACATCATAAGGCGTAAGATAAATGTCGGGATGAGTCCTATAAGAAATGGGCCACGGACCTACTCATATGCCCTTCCCCATATATATTCGCCTTTTCTTGTAAACGACGTATGCCCTAGTTAAGAACCTATATATTGTCTATTAAATGTACGAGGTCACTCAATTAGTCGCAAATTGAAAGGACAGGGACCTCTCAAATTGCAGATTTGGATTTCACGGCGCTTCTTCCGACGGCCTTCACATGCCTTGTCATCGAACAACAGATGACAGCGTCTTGCCATCCTAACGGCAAACACCAGCCATCCCCTCCTCGCCCCGTTCCGTGATCACTTGACAAATCTCTTCCGTCCCCCTCGCGTATGTGGTACCTAAGAGGTCACGTCCAATTTCAGCTTCCCCTTCAAAATTTTCTAGAGCTCCTTCAGTGGAGCAGCGTAACCCGGAGTGAGACTAGTGGCCAACAGGCTTGGAGCTCACATATTTAGTTTTGTACAGCCCCCAACCCCTTGCAAGGACGCGTTTTGCGTACCTTTTAAATTTTTCTCCCAATTCTCCTTCGATTTTTTTATTTTCGTCCCACATCATTTCATTCCCTGACGAAGATGGCAGAGCTAGCCGTCGAAAGCTTGGAAGTTAATCTCCAACTCACCTGGCTGAGAACCCGAGAAGAGTTATTCTACATCAAACCCCAGGAAAGCCTCAAGTCATACATTTACGTTTTTGTGACATTTTTAATGTGACTGTACTTCCGAACACTCAACTTGACAAACTACGAAAGTACGGACTGCTCATGTACAGTATCACAACTAACAACTGTGCTGCTTACCTTCAATAAAGTACAAGAACGTTTAAATGCACGATAATGATTGTTGCAAAGAAGTCCGTTTAATTTACAACCGTCTTTTTCTTTCTTTCACGCTATCCGTTATTGTGAAGTTTTAATTGTTGTTGGAGATACATTTCAGTGTCCGCGTCCGTTATTGAGAATGTCCGCTATTTGAAAGAATTTTATCATAAGGGCCAATGTTATTTTGCAGGGGAATTTTTAAATGTCCGCTATTGAGAGGAGTCCGCTATTGTGAAGTGTCCGTTAAGGGAAGTTTCACTGTATTACAATATAACTATGCAGCTGCAAACATTCCTTATAAGGTACGATCAAACGTTGCTACTTTTGCTGCACAACTTTTGTACTGCAGCTGCAAAAGTTGCGTGTCGTGTTCACACGTAAGCCAAAAGCAGCGTGCTGCACGCTACTTTTCGTGCTGCGCAACCCGAGTGCTGCAAAAGTTGCAACTGGAGGTTGCGAGTCTGTTCACACACAAGGCGCTACTTTTGCAGCCGCAGTCATGCTGCAGGTTTCCATCTCCGTGTTGACTTCTCAATATACATTTTGTGGTTATGTTCGCATTATTAAGAAACTCATGCGAAAGCTTACTTATCTATTATTTGCTTGTCTGCCCTAACTAGTATTCAGAAATTGGCATTATTTTTACTATAAAGCTTTTAAAAACGCCTATATACAGGGACATCATTTTATTTTTACTTCAATTTTTATTGTACCTGAGTTTTTGAATGTACTTCACTCCCACCCCTTCTACTAAGTAAGTTCCAACTCCACACAGAACCAAGACCGCAGATAGTAAGCAGTACTGAGTTACTGAGTATAGTACGTTCCAGAAATATGTTCGCGTTTTCCTGTGACGAAAGAGCTTTAAATATTGAATCATATTTTCGCAGAGGTACTGCCCGTTTGCCTATGTCGCATCCCGATTTCCCCCACCTGCTTCTGCTCGCCCCTCTGTAAACGCTGGGCTGTCTTAGCTCTTTTCTGAAAACATTAATTTCTCTTAGGAATTGGACGTTTACGTAATATTATACAGCTGTTTAATTTAACTTAAATAAAAGGGCCTCGTTAAGTAATTAACTGTCACGTGATTTCCTCCCTTTCTACAATCCTGCGGCATAACCACTTGGACGGACAGTAGATAGCATGTCTGAGTAATTTAAATTTTCGGGTCGGGCAGAAGTGAAGATTGAATTCACAGTACGTAGAGTAGGTACAGAATTATTTCAACATGAGTTACTAGTACGAAGGACGAAACTGGCAATTGGAATTAGATGCAATAGTCTATAGTGCGAAAATATGCACAAAAGAACTGAAGCTTGTATCGAAATGAACGGCCACCATTTTCAAAATTGTGTTTAAATATTCATATTATGATTATTTTTCAATTTAACTTCTTTCTCTATATTTTACGCTAATGTGCTGTAGACAGTATAATATACACTGCATAATGAATACGTTCGCATGGATAACTCACTTCGTGAGTAAAAACACTTATTCTTAATACAGTACTGTACTTTGATTAAAGAAAAACCTAATGAAAATTATTAAACTCAAAATCGCGATATTTCCTAGTTTACGTAAATGGATGAAATACTTTTCTTCCATCCTATACCTAGTAGAGTGATTTGTGTTTTACGCCAGTATCATCGTACTCCAGTCTTGGAGGGTGAGCAAGCGGTGTTTCCGGTTCTCTAAATGTATAGACAGGTTAATATTAAAAATGTTAGTAAAAATAAAATGATGTCCCTGTACTTAAATGACAACCAACAGCATATTCACGTAATCAATGTTGGCAACCCTCCTGTTTGAAACTACGCTTCAGTAAATTAAAAAAGTGAATTATATCGTCAGCAAATAAGCTCAGACTTTGTTGTGCATTTAATAACTGTTACAAATAATTTATTTTCATCACATCTAACATTAAAATACATCCAAACAATAAAAGTATCATTGGCACATTTGGGTGGCAACACTTGTTGCAACCGCAGCAAAAGTTTCAACAAAACCGATATCAAAAATGCTGCGGTTGCAACCCTGAGAACCCTGTTCACACGTCGCTACTTTTAAGCTGCGCGCAGCATGGAAAAGTAGCGGGCAGCAGGTTCGGCAGCCGCTACTTTTCGGGTTGCACCGTTGTTCACACGGCGCAGTTAGAAATGGCCGATATTTCACAAACCGATATTTTGTCACAGGTATTTTTTTGTCACAGATAAACCTGTAACTGATGACGCGAAATATCTGTGACAAAATATCGCTATCGAAATCTGCTCCGTGTTCAGTACTCTGTGACTGATATTTTCTCCTCTACGTCGTAGGTTTGCGCGTGCGCATGGTACAATAACAGCAATCAGGCGGTAGTTTCTCCATCTTATTATAAGTGATGTAGTTATTACACGATTTAAATAATAACACCATTGGTTACCAGTACTTAATCTTGTGTAAAATCCTGTCTGAACAACTGTTTTGTTTTGTAATTATTTTCCGATGTTTTTCCGAATACTTATGTTTAATTAATTTTAATTCTATGACTCTATAATGTTAATGCACGATTTGGTTAAATGAGCGTTGAGGAACTTCCGCCGATTTTGGAATAGACACCGACCCACTTAGGTTAATCTCAATTAAGAAACAAGCCAAACGAATTATCTTTGCACCAAAAACGGATGCTCCCTGGACCAAATTACCTGATTTTATAATTATTTGAATGCAACAGAAGTCAGAAGTCGGCGAAAGTCCCTCAACGCTCGTTTCATCCAGGACTTAAAATAATTTATCCATTATATTATATACAATAAAAAGGATCAATTTTTAAAACGATTAGGATAATCATATTATAACCTCAATTTCTCCATACCCAACTACATTTAAAAATGATCAACTTTTTCAATATCTATAATATAACCTCTTGGTACATGAGGTTAACTTTTGACATGTTACAGTTCAGTTAGGTAAGTATTTATTTGTTAATGGTACATGTACATAATTCCTTTGTTGGATTTTCCCGTATAAATCACTGATGAGTGGTGTGTGTATAGAGAAATCGTATTCATATTTCACTGCTCTTCAATATTTCCTGCTAATTTTTATCGGTGTGACAAAATATCGGTGTAATTCACGCATATTGTGCTTACTTATCTGTAGTAATGTCGCTCGTGGATTTATCGGCAGATCTCAGACCTCGAGTGACATTTATTAGGACTATTTCGTGAATAAAATAAAAATTTAAATAATATATCCCTAAAATTCGATCACAAAATGTTAATAATTGTATATTAACGAATACATGACCTATTCAGACATTGTGAAGTTGAAATACTCGTAGATGAATATCGATTATTGCAATAAAGAAATTCGATGTCATTATTCAGTAATGCCAATTGCGAAAAGCGAAATAAAGGTTTAACATTGTTAATTACCTGTACTGCACTTTTCTCTTATTATTATAACAAATACATTTTCATTATCTGCTGAAATCATAATTTAATTTAACAGTAACAGTGGGGACAGCTATATACCAATGCTTATGTATTCACAGAGAGACATGTTGCTACACAGTGAAGCCATCTCTGTATAGATAGGCCTAAATTAAAACACGAATTTTATTACGCCATACGAAAGGCAGTTTGATCAAAGACATTATTACTATGCAAGGTCTTCGAGTTTCATATGCGATGATGTTACATAAATTTGAACGTCTATTAATTGTTTAATTTCAATACAAATGTTATAGGCTACAATTTTATAGGTTACGTTAGGCCTACCTGTGGAAGCAGGACCAATGTCAGCTGTGCCTTGTTTCGACCGTTACTTACAATGAGTGCTACACGCAAGCATTTTTTATAGCTCGACAAACGCATTATCGCTGTAGTGTGTAACGGAACTAAAGCTGCATCTACACAGTTCAATATTCCAATCGCGTATGCGTGCAATCTGGGAAGAATAGAATCAAGTTTAAAAGGTACGTTCAATTAAAATGCATAATTATTTTGTGTCTACATGGTGCGCCGTTTTGAACGTGGTCTTCACTGCGTAAATATATTAATTCATATTAAATATCAATCTTGCATTCATTGCTTTAAAGTTGAAAGAAAAGTTTAACCGTGTAGTTGCATCTTAATGTATTCATGATCATCAATTTACGGGGAAACAGTTGGCGACGACTAAACAAAAGAACGACCATGCGATAAATTGATAGCGATAAATCTAGGTGCAGAATTTATCGCAAAGTCTGACTGTGATTGGTTGGAATTCAAAATTTCATTACACTTCATTGGTCGAAAATGGAATGACGTCATATAAACGAAATAGTCAATATAAAATATCGGTGTGACAAAATCACCGATAAAAGTCACAGATATTTAATTGTCACAGTCACAGTTGTCACAGATACTTGAAAATATCGTTTAAGCTCATCTCTAGTCGCAGTACGAGAGTTGCGCAGTTTTTTGTACTGCATCGCTGCAAAAGAAGCGACGTGTGACCGTACCTTTACTCTCGTCACGACCGCGACAATGCGATAACAAAAACAATATCCGACTTTCACAAGGTGTTCAAGAACAAACTTCAGAAAAGATTTACCAGCAAATGTTTTAAAAACAAATTTAGGCCTACCTGTAGAGAGAGAGAGAGAGAGAGAGAGAGAATGATGCCGCCCCCTGGAAAATGCCTCCCTAGGCAATCCAAGGGTGCAGAAGTTGGTACGGTGCTTGCAGTGGAGGCGGGAGAGATACTTGTGTCATTCTTGTGCGCACGCATAGAATCCCTATCCTCTGCGCCTGCGCACTGATCGGATGTTGGGGCGGGCTGGTGGAGCGCTATCTAGTGAACCGCCAACTGCCGTCCCGTGCTGTGACACCATGGAGACGCGGCAGCCTCCGCGACGCGTGCATCCGGCCAGTGACACGGCGTGACTACGACAGTGCATTGTGTAGGGTGAGGCGCTCCTCGCGCCATCGACTGGCATGTTGCTGTAACCAAATAACCTCCAAGCAGTTCCAATAACTTACACGACTTAGAGTGAACATTGGTAAACAAAAATTGTCGGGTCTTTGATTCCCGGTTACGCCCATTCATTACCATTTCTTGTACTGTATATATTGAAAATATATTATATTGCCTGTGTACTTAAGTATATTTTACTGCAAGTAAATATCTGCAGTGCCTGGGAAAAGTGACGTAAGTCAGTTTCCACTAACCTTTTTTGACTTTTTCGTTTATATGACGTCATTCCATTTTCGACCAATGAAGTGTAATGAAATTTTGAATTCCAACCAATCACAGTCACACTTTGCGATAATTTTTGCAGCTAGATTTATCGCTATCAATGGTCGTTCTTTTGTTTAGTCGTTGTCAACTGTTTCCCCGTAAATTGATGATTATGAATACATTAAGATGCAACTATACGGTTAAACATTTATTTCAACTTTAAAGCAATGAATGCAAGATTGATATAAATATTAATTAATGTATTTACGCAGTGAAGACTACGTTCAAAACGGCGCTCCATGTAGACATAAAATCTTCATGCATCTTAATTTAACGTACGTTTTAAACTTCATCTTCCAATTCCATGTCCATTGTAGGCTATCTAAAAAAAATTACATTCCTTCATTCAGTTTAGATAATTGCGTTTTCAACAATTCTTCATTTCATTAATGAATTAATCAGGTTACTGTAATTATGTTATAAAATTTTAAATTAAATCATGATTTCAGCAGATAATGAAAATGTATTTATATTATAATAATAAGAGAAAAGTGCAGTACATGTAATTAACATTGTTAAAACTGTATTTCGCTTTTCGCAATTGGCATTACTGAATAATAACATCGAATTTCTTTATTGCAGTAATCGATATTCATCAATTTCAACTTCACAATGTCTGAATAGGTTAAGTATTCGTAAATATACAATTATTAATAGTTTGTGATCGAATTTTAGGGACATATTATTTACATTTTTATTTTATTCACGAAATAGTCCTAATAAATGTCACTCGAGGTCTGAGATTTCCCAGATAAATCCACTCGCTTCGCTCGTGGATTTATCGGCAGATCTCAGACCTCTCGTGACATTACTACAGATAATTTATTTACAACTTACGGAACATCTGCGCGCTTGCAAAAAAATACATAAGTATCTCCCATTACAATAATTCATACAGAAAAAAAATCAAATCGACATAAACCAGTGTAAGTTGTCAATAAATTATCAAAAAAGGTTTGTGGAAACTGACTTATGTCACTTTTCCCAAGCACTGCAGAAATATGTTAGTCACAACGCGAAATCCATCAAAATCCGAAGTTTCTAGGAAATTTTAGTACTGACAAAGCTCTTTAGGAAATTCTAGTTTTCACTTTTGTAATTCAGTTACATCTAGAAATAACTATGGCTCTTTAGGAAGTTCTAGTTTTGGCTAATACAGGGACATCACTTTATTTTTACCAACATTTTTAACATTAACCTGGCTATACTCGTAAACACTGTTGCCCCCTTCCATTACAGGAGTTTGATGTTGCTAGTGCAATATGTAAACAAATCATTTTACTAGCTATAGGAGGAGAGAAAAGTAGTACGATTTTCAGTTTGATCATCACTTTTGTGAAATTTATCAAAATACAGTAGAGTAGTAACATTTTTTTTTTTTTCAAAAACTCAACTTTTCAGGCGGCTACGTTCGTTATGTAATGTCTACTTTACTTAGCTTATTAATTATTGGTGTTAACATACAAAATATAGAGAGTGCATTTAAATTAAGGGGGTTATAAGTAAAGGGCTGTAAGTTCACTTAATTTACTTTTGAGAAAATGGGGTTTAAATATTTAAGCTTCGTAAAATCGGTGAAATTTTTATTTAAATTTTAATTTGTGATGCGATTAAAATATCCCTTTACCACTAAAATTTTAGATACTTTTTCTTACACTGGATGCACTTAACTAATGTTATTACAAATGTCACTAGCATTCCTTTGCTTCTAGCCACCTCAATTCAAAATAAGCTAATCAGAATTTTTAAACAAGTTGCTGAAAATGGTTGCCGTTCATTACAATCCAGGCTTCAATTCTTTACGCATATTGTTAAAAACATTTTGAAGCATATTCTCTGAAATTGAATTTATCGTTTCTTGAATATAATTTTTTAGTACGATATTAGTAATATAGGTTCTTTCTTCTATAGAAAACGCAACCATATTTCTGAAACACACTATACACTGCAGTGTTTACTTCACTGCTTGAAGACTTTGAATGCAACAGCGGCCATAAGTTTGTGTGTCTGACGGGAGCAAGGACATTAGTGAAGGGATGGGAGTGAAGTACATTCAGAAATGCAGGTACAATAAAAATGCAAGTAAAAATAAAATGATGTCCCTGTATAATTAAATTGGATATAGAAATAATTGATTGTTATTAGTAAAAAAAACCGTTGTAACGATTTGAGAACACGGATTCCGTAAAAAAAAAAAAAAAAACGAAGTGTTTAATTTTCACTTACGTAATTCAGTTACATCTAGAAATAACTATGGCTCTTGAAAAAATTCTAGTTTTGACTAATATAATTAAGTTAGATCTAGAAATAATTGATTGTTATTAGTAAAAAAAAAACCGTTGTAACGATTTCAGAACACGGATTCCGTTAAAAAACGAAGAGTTTTAGTTTTCATTTACGTAATTCAGTTACATCTAGAAATAACTGTGGCTCTTTAGGAAGCTCTAGTTTTGACTAATATAATTAAGTTAGGTCTAGAAATAATTGATTGTTATTAGTAAAAACCCGTTGTAACGATTTCAGAACGCGAAATTCGTAAAGGAAAACAGAAGAAATTATGGTTTTCTACTTACGTAATTCAGTTACATCTAGAAATAACGTATTACTAAAAAGGACTTTAGGAAATTGGTACTTGCACATGCGCATTCTTATTATTATTATTGTTATTGTTGTTGAAACACTAGTTTTATTACAATTGAATCGCACTTTTTAGAAAGGAACTAAGTCAAAATTTGTCATTTTTATTTCTTCTGATGAAATGATTAATACTTCCAAGACGCAAAGATAGACAAAGGAAGGAACTTAAAGAAACCTTTCCCTCTATCTCTAACATCGAGTTGATGTTTATATTACGGCACTGGTACAACTGGTATTTATTCATGAAAGTAAGTTCTTTTGCTCTCCTGAAAAATAGAACATTTTGACTTAGTTCCTTTCTAAAAAGTGCGATTCAATTATGTTGTGGGTAGCTTATACATTACTATTTTCTTTTTTGTTGAATTACGAATAATTATGTTACATAACTCAATATTATTATTATCCTGTCCCACAAGTCACTTGTTGCGAGAAGACCTGATGTTGTGACATTTAGAGTTGTAGAGAATTCTCTTTTTCACACACAAGCACCACTTCGAAACATTTTTTTTTTTTTTTGCAAATACAACGGACGAACCCTTGTACGCTTCCGATGGCTTCTTTCTTTGCTCCAGTCGTCAACGAAATTTCTGCATATTCGGATCTGAAATAAAGTGTTATGTAGCAGGTGTTGAAATTAACTACACTATAAGTTCTTAAATATCAGCGTACCTACCCGTAATATTAGTTTGTTCAAAATTCTATCCTTTGTTCCAATTCTGTACAAGTCGTCGTCATTTTGTCTCAAGCACGACTCCTATGATTTTTCGTAAGTCAGCCATCTGGACATCTGGAATCCATATTATGATGTTACCTCCTATATCAACTGGAGGATGTATTGCATCTTACTTGAAATTGTACAACGGATTTTTATTAATAACAATCAGTTAACCACAAATTCCACAATTTGGGATATCTGGCCTAAATCTACGGCTGACTACTAGGATCCAGAATACAAAGCAGAGGTTAAATGAAAAATACAATATGATTGCGGAGAGAATACGGAACAATGATCAATTTAAAAATAAAGTACAATTTGATTTTGGAGAAACATGAGATGAAAATACATTGAAGAGTAATGAAATGAAGTAAAAAAAAAATTACATAGTATTATACAAGTGATTGTGTAAAATGGATAAAGAATCTCTCATTACCATTAGACAAATTTTGTTAATGTCCTCATTAGAAAATTTAAGAGAAAGGAGAATGGTTTTGGTTAACTTAAACCAAGTTCCACTAGCGCCAAAAAGAAGTCCTTTCACTTCCCATGTATTCATATTCATTTTGTATCTCTCACTGAAGTGAGGAATACATGGGTTGTAAATAGACTTCTTTTCATCGTTAACGTTATAGACCTAACGTAATTATATTGGTCAAAACTAAAGTTTCCTAAAGAGCTTTGTAAGAAATCAGGTTTTTTACGTATTTCGTGTTCTAACTGTAACATATATAAAAAAAATGTTCAGTCAAGTTTCAGGGTTATACAAAACTTTTACATTCTAGAGTCTGTTTGGCGCACAATGAATTTGTTTAAATTTTTTTAAAATATTTTTTTACATGATCACAACAAAACGAGCACTTGAAGATTAACTTTGACATTTTCAATAATTGCATTAGATATTGTATGATGCTAAAAAATCAGGTATTTCAAATAATGTTTGTTATTAATTTCCAATACTATCACGAAAAAAAAAAAAATTGTGCGAGATCGTGCGTATTTGCTTGGTTTCCGCACAAAACCAATCCTCGGAAAGTCTAAAATTCCTCATTCAGTATTCCCAACCTAACACACATAACAATTTCCCTCTTCTTACCGCTTAAGTGACATATTGATTTTACTGCCTTAGGCTTTTAACATATTATTTTTAGAGACGTTTAACATAGTAATAATTATAAATTGGAAACTTACCACTGCAATTTCACCTAAACTGCACTGTTAATTATTGTTTTTAAATATTTGCAAAAATTAAGTAAACTCTACAACTCCACTAAAGTTACTGCATTCGTGATGCTTGTAACATTAAGGAAGCCGTGAAAAAATCAACAAGATTCCAGACACATCATGGCGGCTACTTTGACCGGCAGAATTAAACTTGCCGATGTTATTACTGCAATATGTTATATAAATAATATTGTTAAAATATTAAAATGAAAAATAAATCATTACATAACCTTACCGTTTGTTTTAAGTTCGCATTTATAGACTGGGGGAAATAAAAGACAGACTTATATCACGGCCTGCTGGAGTATAGTAAACACAGAAAACATTTTAAAGCAACAATGTTGAAGATATATATATATATATATATATTTATCTATTTATTTATTTATCCCCGTAACATGCCATTTGGGGGCATGGAGGTAAATGCTTTTTCGGCACTAGAATGAGGTGGTGTGGTCGGCACCACGCTCTGACCGCCTTTACCCCGGGAAAGACCCGGTACTCAATTTGATGGAGGCTGAGTGAACCTCGGGGCCGTTCTGAAAGTTTGCAACGAGAAAAAATCCTGTCAACCTGGGATCGAACCCCGGACCTTCCAGGCCGTAGCCAGCTGCTCTACCAACTGAGCTACCCGGCCGCCTATATATATATATATATTTATTTATTTATCTATTTATTTATTTATTTTTGCAAATTTGCCGTCATTGAACAGAAACCAAGATGGAGATTTCATTGCAACTAATTAGAAATTCCTCTTTCAGGTATGTAATAAACGATCTTCGCACAAAATAATGTACGATACACGAGCGGTATGTTTTCTTTCAATTCTCGGAAATTAAAAAAGCTCAACTACGTTTCGCTTTTTCAAACTTTTCCTCGAACATGAAAACTTCAACATACTTAAAATTACTTCGCATTGTAATATCTATAAGCTTCATGGAATGACGAACACAGTTGTACGCTTAACTTTTATAGACCCGCAACATTTCTTCATATGCTTCTGTTGAAAAGTAGCTCACGTCCAAGTTTGTTGCTGTGCGTACCCCCACATGCTTACCGCAATGTGTATGTGAATATTTATGTTTCCGTCTTACACGAGAGCGTGGGCGTTGGACCTTACGCGGTGTCAGGTGCAGGGGCTATTTGTGACGAAACGCTGCGCTATAACACAAGTTCATAAAATTGGTTTCTGTGTCACAGTATTAAGTAGAAGAGAAACGTGTAGAGGAATATGTTAACCATTAAATTAGCAAAACTTCTTTTCTCACACTAGTTTATTAAACCGAGTCGGACTGTAAAGAAAACAACTATCGCAATGTCCATATTTTATATATGTTGTTAGTAATGTGAAATTTTAATTTTCCTACCAATTTTTTTTTCTGTTGTTCTACAAAAATTATAGCATATAACCTATTAACCTGTTGTATCCTATAGGATACATTGCCAATTTGGATTAAAGGTTAATAGCTACGAGACAAATTCAGTTGCTGAATTCTTTCGTACGAAATCAAATTTTTAGGATAAAATAATACATTTATGTTTTTGTTATAAAATAATTAAACCAAGAAATATCTATGTAGTGATCAGAATATTGTACGAAATGGAACTATAAAAGTTGGAGATCTATCCTTCGAAGAGGTGGAAAAATTCAAATATCTTGGAGCAACGGTAACAAATATAAATGACACTCGGGAGGAAATTAAACGCAGAATAAATGTGGGGAAATGCCTGTTATTATTCGGTTTAGAAACTTTTGTCATCTAGTCTGCTGTCAAAATATCTGAAAGTCAGAATTTATAAACCAGTTATATTACCGGTTGTTCTATATGGCTGTGAAACTTGGACTCTCACTTTGAGAGAGGAACAGAGATTGAGGGTTTTTGAGAATAAGGTTCTTGGGAAAATATTTGGAGCTAAGAGGGATGAAGTTACAGGAGAATGGAGAAAGTTACACAACACAGAACTGCACGCATTGCATCCTTCACCTGACATAATTAGGAACATTAAATCCAGACGTTTGAGATGGGCAGGGCATGTAGCACGTATGGGCGAATCCAGAAATGCATATAGAGTGTTGGTTGGGAGGCGGAGGAAAAAGACCTTTGGGGAGGCCGAGACAAAGATGGGAGGATAATATTAAAATGGATTTGAGGGAGGTGGGATATGATGGTAGAGACTGGATTAATCTTGCTCAGGATAGGGACCAATGGCGGGCTTATGTGAGGGCGGCAATGAACCTCCGGGTTCCTTAAAAGCCAGTAAGTAAGTAAGTAAGTAAGTTTTTTTCTCTGTAGTAGTCAAGAGTGAATCAATCTTATAGTAAACTTATATCATACTCATTAAGATAAAAATAAATAAATAAATAAATAAATAAATAAATGTGTATGGAAACTACAAAAATGAAAGGAAAGTAGCCTACTCTTTTAAGTTTCTTTACAATAATGCATGCTACACAAAATTTTTATTAGGCTACTTTGGAGAAGTAATTATATAGGGGCCATATTCATAGACATTCTTAGCTCGGGCTTCCAGTGGATGATCAGCGAACAAACGTTTTTCGTATTCATAAACCGGTGTTAACGATATGATATGAATCCTGTACAAATAATCACTCGATAACCGGGGTAGTTTAGCACGCTCGTAGCACGGGCTAGCGAAATGTCTATGCCAGTCTTACGATGGTCAGTAGTACTTTCGGGCGAGAGCTATTTTATGCCCGCTGCGCGCGCGCGCAGCTCTTTTACCTGTAAACATTGCTAAAGGATGTACAGATCTTAGAACACAGCGCATCATGACGGAACGGAACCGCTTAAAGCTTTCAAGGAAGAGTGGAAGATACAATATTTATGCTTCGAACATGGTGATGAAGTCCAGTGTTGTTGTGTAAAAAAAATCATTTGCAAAAAAAAAAAAGCAACATAAAACGGCATTTTAAGAGACGCAACATATATATATATATAAAAAAATGGGCATTATTCAGGAGAAGAGAGAAATAAATTCATTTCGGAATTGACATCGAAGATAAATAAATTTACATTTGGGTCAGTAGATTGTATCTAGATTCCTTTTATTTCTTTATTTTAAATGTATTGTTGATGTTTCATTTGTTGCTTGTTTCTGGATATTTACTTTTATTAGACTACGTGTTTCTTTAATTTAGAAATAATATTTTATCTTTGATTGTACTTTAACTTATACTATTACTAAGCTCAAAAAGCCAATTCACTTTTATTCCAATAACTATTTTCAAGGTTTTGAGCAATTATGAACTAAACATTTTGAAACCTTTGATGCAAGGAGCTTTTTTTTTAGTAACGTCAATATAAAATATACTTACAAATATAATTTTAAACTATTAGACCTAATTGCACCAAATTTTGTACAGATATTATTATAGATCTGTTTATATAGTTTAAATTTCACAAAAATTTTGGCTTTAAATTGTGGAAGTTTTAAAAGTCATACAATCCCCTTAAATGATTGACCCCAAAAATTACGATGGCTTCAATATCTTAATATAATCAATTTTTTTGTGTTACATGCATCTCACAAATCACTCTAAGAAAACTCGTTACATAATCACGACTGGAGAGTAAGGACTACATTTTCACAATCACACAATCAATATACTCTATTTCAATCAATATTGTCGTTATTATTTTTTCAACAAATACTCAAAGTACTTAGAGATCACACATATCGAGCAGGTAGACACTATTAGTTTCTCCTAACCAATGAAGTGAAGTATTTACATAATAAATAATTGCTTTTAACAAGAAAATGGTTTACATACAATTAACTTTTCTTACTTCTCTTTTTGTTCCTAAAACACCCTTCCCATTGCGATTTGTTTATATATGTACGTGTATGTTAAATAGCTTAGTAATTAACCCTACTACATAGCCAGAAATTTAGTAACGCAAGTTATTGTAATAATTGCTGCCTTTATTCGCTGCATGTGCATGCACATCCCTGTTGTCTACGTTACAGTGGATGCGCTATGCGCCCGTGATCAAGGTCGAGCTCTTCTACCGTGATTGGGAGCTAATATCGTCTCATCCCTTGTCTATGCATAGCACAGCTAATGTTTTGAACGATGGAAGTCTAGTATTTAAATTACAATGTTTCAATTCTTTTCATGAGAATATTATATTAATTTAATTTATTACTCTGACCCAATATTTTGGGTTTACCTTACGATACAGAATAACTGACAGTAAAATTTAAAACGAAAAATTATATAAGCAGGTTACAAACATAAGAGATTAGGACATAATAGAAAAAATAGAACCTAGTACAATTTAAAATTATGAAGATGCTGGCGAAGTATCGCTACAGAAAATTTTATTTTCCCTTCTCGTGGTTTATGGATGCATATGTTACAATAAAGAATAATGACAATTCTGTGTGCGAAATGATTCATGTTGACAGAACTTACAATTATTGAAAAAAAAAAAAAAACACATCTTTCACGTCATCGTCTCGACGGTCATGTTCGAAAGGGAAACTACTCAAAATTTAAAGTTTTGAGAAAACTACATTTTAAACCTTCATGTTGCTGTGACGTGAATTTTGAAACGGGAATGTAGCACGAAGCACTATATTCCCCGAGCAGATCAATCCGCCATGTTGATTCCCAAACCAGTGACGTAACGTGACGTGTGTGTGTGGCGCAAAAAACAATACGGAAAGTAAAAGATCTGACATGTGGATGCATTTCAGTTTTAAACATTACGTTATATAATTTTACGATATGGTTGGTTGTGTGGCTCCAAATTCTACAAAAAATAGTAGATGTGGGGACTGCAAAGAGAGAAGACGTGTCGTCGTACTCACTAAAAGACTGCTTTATCGAATTAAAAGTTACAACATTGAAAAAGGGCGCCGTTGCTACAACAAACAATTGAATAGCCGAAATAGAACGTTACAGTATAACATAGTTCAAGAGGGTGGTCATAGATGGCAGGGGTATATTTAATCCTCCGCAGCAGGCATGGAGTCTACAAATTGTATCATTTTCATCCTGGCAAAGAAAGAAGAAATAAGTGGCTCATAAATTCGAGGGCAGCAATAAATAATTACCTTTGTAATATAAATATAGTTCAACATATTTTATGGTGAAATATTCCAAGAAATGAAACGTGATTTCAATATTTGCATTCAGTAGACATCAGGGGATTCTAACCAAATATGTTACTACAGGGACATCATTTTATTTTTACTTGCATTTTTATTGTACCTGCATTTCTGAATGTACTTCACTCTCACCCCTTCACTAATGTCCTTGCTCCCGTCAGACACACAAACTTACGGCCGCTGTTGTATTCGAAGTCTTCAAGCAGTGAAGTAAACACTGCAGTGTATAGTGTGTTTCATAAATATGGTTGCGTTTTCTATAGAAGAAAGAACCTATATTAATAATATCGTACTAAACAATTATATTCAAGAAACGATAAATTAAATTTCAGAGAATATGCTTCAAAATGTTTTTAATAATATGCGTGAAGAATTGAAGCCTGCATTGTAATGAACGGCAACCACTTTCAGCAACTTGTTTAAAAATTCAGATTAGCTTATTTTGAATTGAGGTGGCTTGAAGCAAAGGAATGCTAGTGACATTTGTAATAACATGAGTTAAGTGCATCCAGTGTAAGCTAAAGTATCTAAAATTTTAGTGGCAAAGGGATATTTTAATCGCATCACACATTAAAATTTAAATAAAAATTTCACCGATTTTACGAAAGCTTAAATATTTAAACCCCATTTTCTCAAAAGTAA
>JAJSOF020000039.1:14362687-14650187 GCA_025594305.2 Periplaneta americana | reverse complement strand
TCAAGTTGCCGAAAATGCGCAACTGATTGCCTATTTAATCCTTGAGCTCTGGCACGTGACAGACACTCGGGTTCCCTTACACTCGAATTTGAATGCCTCGTTAGAAATGCGAGAAACCAATCAATCCCTGCAACTCTGTTCTCCGTATTCCATGGGTGTTTCACCTGACTTCCCTCTGCAAAGTTAAATGCGGCTTGCCTCACCTGAAGAGGTGTTAAACCAAGACTATTGCGTCTCCTACACGAAGCTTTCACCCAGTAACTCTCTGTTCTTCAAGCTTCAGTTTTCTATGGAGTGCAGTAGAAGTAACTCGAAAGCCTCACGTATAAACAAATACCCTTCCTTGACGATCTTAATTGCAGTGTTCATCACCGATGGCTTCCACTTTCTTCTGCATTTAGGTTCTGTTTTTACCCTTGACATCTACCCATGAACATGTAAGAAAAAAATATTAAAATCAACAACAAAACGAAAAAAAAAAATTGTAATATATAAAATATACGCGTAGGACTATATATCAAAATAATTACAACAAAAATAATCGTCTAACTTCTCCCAATCCCATTTGTACTACTAGGCTATATCCATATTGTAGCTAGACTACTGATCCATATTGTACCTAGACTACTGATCCATATTGTACTTTAGTAATGTTAAATGTATAGGGATCATTCATTGTTACAATGCAACAATAGGTGACAGCACTTGCACCTACAGTCGTCTATTTCATGGCATCGTAAGACTGTATAAAAAGGAAAATGATTCTGCCATGTTTGAAGCTACACCAGGAACTCAAATCCAGTTTCATAAATTGAACATCTTCCATGCGCAAGTATTTACCTTCCTATGCAAAATAAATTGTAGAGCTTCAATGAAAGGCACAGATGTGCTGAAACTCACACGATAAACACAACACAGATCCTCCTTTTTGACGCACTGCTCAAAACAGTTCTACCAACAATAGTCTTGTAGAAAATTACGCTAATCTTAGCGTGATCCGTATGGTACCAACCTATATCCATAATGTACCACCTTACCCTAGATATCATAGCGAAAAATGTAAAATATAGCTATAATTGGCAAATTACAGAGTAAGTATAACACTATGTTAATAAATTCAATAGACAGTATTACATAGTAGGCCTGATAGGCTTAATTTATTTATTTATTTTATTTAATCTAGTATTTAACGTAAGAGAAACGAAAGCAAGTCGCTAAAATTGTATTTAAGGAGATGGTTGTCGATGTTGCGTATATTCTCACAGTTCCCGGGATTCGAAGCTAGAGTGAACTCAGTTTCATCCTTCGCATTTCAGGATTCGAATACAACTTTTATGAACTGAACTCATATATTCTTAACATTGAAATCATGGTACCAACAATGGAAAAATAACAAATCATTCCATACTCATGCAATAAAGATTCGATTCTATTGACTAATCAGAGATAGCTTTTAGAAAACTCCGCAGAAACACTAGTGACGGACAAAGTCGTCGTTGGAATTTGTTTTCGGGGTTCTTCCGTTTCCCCATACTAGGTACCGTCATTTCATATAATTATGGTCCTCAAACACAACTATGGTACATTCAAATTTTGTAGTCCATAGCGTAGTACCTCGTTTATCTACAGGGACATCATTTTATTTTTACTTGCATTTTTATTGTACCTGCATTTCTGAATGTACTTCACTCCCACCCATTCACTAATGTCCTTGCTCCGTCAGACACACAAACTTACGGCCGCTGTTGCATTCGAAGTCTTCAAGCAGTGAAGTAAACACTGCAGTGTATAGTGTGTTTCAGAAATATGGTTGCGTTTTCTATAGGAGAAAGAACCTATATTAATAATATCGTACTAAAAATTTATTTTGAAGAAACGATAAATTAAATTTCAGAGAATGTGCTTCAAAATGTTTTTAATAAAGAATTAAAGCCTGCATTGTAATGAACGGCAACCATTTTCAGCAACTTGTTTAAAAATTCAGATTAGCTTATTTTGAATTGAGGTGGCTAGAAGCAAAGGAATGCTAGTGACATTTGTAATAACATGAGTTAAGTGCATCCAGTGTAAGCTAAAGTCCCTAAAATTTTAGTGGCAAAGGGATATTTTAATCGCATCACACATTAAAATTTAAATAAAAATTTCACCGATTTTACGAAAGCTTAAATATGTAAACCCCATTTTCTCAAAAGTAACAAGTGCACTTACAGCCCTTCACTTATGAGCCCCTCAATTTAAATGCACTCTCTATATTGTATGATAACATCAATAATTAATATGCTAAATAAAGTAGACATTACATAACGAACATAGCCGGCTATAAAGTTGAGTTTTTGAAAAAAATGTTACTACTCTACTGTATTTTGATAAATTCCGTAAAAATGATGATCAAACTGAAAATTGTATTATCGTATTTCCCTACAACATAAATTGATACACTACTTTTCTCTCCTATACCTAGTAAAATGATTTGTTTACATATTGCACTAGTAACATCAAACTCCTGTAATGGAAGGGGGCAACAGTGTTTCCGAGTATAGCCAGGTTAATGTTAAAAATGTTGGTAAAAATAAAGTGATGTCCCTGTATATCTTTGCTGTACTGTGGTGTGAAGTCAAGTCACTGCAGCTATATACGAACGGTGTATGTTACTTGTACAACTTCTTGTGAACCATTGTTGTGTTCCAAGGCCATACGATGCGAACATTAAATTCCGAGACCTGTCTCATAAATGTAAATACACAGTGATTTATACAGAACTGACACATTTCTTTCTTTAATTATTCCGTTGGAAATTCATTCAGTGACCCAATTTTAGCACCAAATTAAGCAGAATGTTCTGGAGTTTCGATTCCTTGTCACTAGATGCGCAGACGTTTGTCGCAGGAGACAGGGTACACCTACTCAATGCGTCAGAGAGCTGCGAAAAGTGCAGGCCTAAAGCCATATAGGGTTACGGTTGTTCATCAGCTATAGGAACCAGATAAGGATAAAAGATTGAATTATTGTCGTTGGTTTCAGACGTTCATTGTGCAAAATCCTGCCATATTGTCCATCACATGGTTCACAGATGAAGCATGGTTCCATTTATCTGGTTATGTGAACTCACAGAACTCACGCCATTGGGCCATCGAAAATCCACATGTCATCCATGAAGCACCTATGCACCCGGTTAAAATCGGAGTTTGGTGCTCAATATCCGCACAGAGAATAGTGGGGCCAATTTTTTTAACCAGACTGTGAACACTGCAGAGTGCCGACTGATTTTCATGGAGTTTGTTGAGCAACTGGACGATGTAGAGCTGAGTCAAGGATATTTTCAGCAAGATGGCGCTACATGCCATACATCAAATGAATCCATGGAACTAATTGCAAGTTTCTTTGACGACCGAATAATTTGCAGGAACCTGTGGCCACCGAGATCTCCGGATTTGACAACGCCGGACTTCTTTCTATGGGGTTACTTAAAAGACAGGGTTTACGCCACACGTCCTCAGACATTGGACGATCTGAAGCACAACATCATACAGGAGATTCAACAGAGTCCTCCAACGAGTGGCCAGTAACATGAAACGACGTGTTGAGTTGTGCCTTATGCAGGATGGAAGACATTTTCAACATTTTCTATACAGGAAAATAATCTCCCAAAATTCCTCTACATTTTAGGTATAATAAGTTGTCGCTAGCACAATTCGTTTTGAAACAATTAATGAAAGAAATGTGTCAGTTCTATATAAATCACTCTGTAGAATTACCCGATTTAAATTTGGCTGCCATCCCCTTCAAACTAGTCCCCTTGAGCAGCTATACAGGGTGTTTAAAAAAAACGGGGCATAATTTCAGTTATGTATTTCCCACATGTAGACAATCAAAATAGTTCATTACAACATGTGTCCGGAAATGCTTTATTTCCGAGTTACGGCCTTCACAACATTGAAATTCACCGGAACCATACCTCATGTTTTAGAAGACACTCCACTGATCAATCGTCAACACATTCACTTCTTGCATGATGGCGCTCCTGCACACTTCAGTCGTACGGCTCGCCGGTACTTGGATCGAAGGTTTCCTGATCGATGGATAGGTAGAGGTGGCCCAATTGCTTGGCCTCCACGCTCACCTGATCTGAACCCTCTCGATTTCTACTTGTGGGGCCATTTAAAATCATTGGTTTATTCGTCTCCGGTGCCTGATTTGGAATCCCTTCGGAATCGAATTGTGGCATGTTCTGAGGACATACGCAATACTCCTGGAGTTTGGGATCGTGTTCGCAGGTCAATGAGACATCGATGTGAGGTCTGTATTCAAGCAGGAGGTGGACATTTTGAACATCCTCTGTAATGACAACGACCTGCGGAAAGAAAAACGTTCCGGTGAATTTCAATGTTGTGAAGGCCATAACTCGGAAATGAAGCATTTCCGGACACATGTTGTAATGAACTATTTTGATTGTCTACATGTGGGAAATACACACCTGAAATTATGCCCCGTATTTTTGAAACACCCTGTATAATGATCCTAGCGCCTGTCATTTTTGGAATGCCTCCTGGAAATCGCGTTCTTGAAGCCTATCAAGTACCTTCTGCGATCTTCTCCACCAAGCCAAAACGGCGACCCTTCAGCTTGAATTTCATCTACGGGAACAAAAAAATCGCAGGGGACCAAATTTGGTCAATACGGGGATGAGAAACTGGCGTATCGCGGGAGCTCTGTGACCTGACGCATTATCGTCATGGAGCATCCATTTGTTCTCTATCCAGAGTGGTTGTCGTTCATGTTCAAAATGGACGTGAGGATCATTATGCACAATTTATCGAATTTTACGACATTTTCGGCAGTGTTACACGTATGTGGTCAGCCTGACTTCTCGTCGTCCTTCAGCGATCTTCTGCCATTTCTGAAACGCGAATGCCACTCACAACACCTCGCCTGACTCACTGCTTCATTCTCGTAGGCTTACTTCAACATTCCATGGGTTTTGGTTGCCGATTTCCCAAAGCATTTGATGTTGGCTCTCTGCTCCAGTTTCGAGTCCTCCGTGATTTCGCAATTGTGAGGATGCACGAGCTAACAGAACCTTGTGTAACACAGGTCTCATCCGGCGACGCTGATATAACCTCTGCAGTTGCGAGCGTCGTTAAATAAAACATAATAATTAACACAGGCCTCAATGAAGATAGCGCTTTGAAACTTTGTGTCGCGTCTGTTCAAGGTCGTCTAGTGTCCCTGCCGCGTGCGCATGCCAGTCACGTGATCTCTTCGCACACAGCGGACACAGTCTCGAAATTTAATGATCACACCTCGTATTAGTGACGGAGAAAATAAATTAAATACCGATATATTGATATTGCAATATATTGCAAAACTAATTTCAATAAACGATATATGTCGCAGAAAATATATCGATATATCGAACGATTATCGATATATCGCTATTACGTAAGAAAATTGCATTTTCAGGCGTACATTTACTGTATTACAATAACATTATTTAAATTTTAATATTGTTTTTACCATTGAAATTAGTATCATAACAGTCAAAAGCATAAGTGTAAAATTGTAACAATAAACAATACATTTTCAATACCATATGATGTAGGTCCTAACCTAAATAGAAATTATGGTGGAGGCAAGGGAGCTTAAATTGATATAGTGGGAAAGAGTTAAGTGAACTTTACATGGGTGGGTATTTGATACTGGAACACGATTCAATTATTCTAATGTTATATAGGATTCAATCCAGGACACAGATATAATGCTCTTTACTACCTACCAACGTAATCATTTTTAAATGTAAGTAAACAGAACTTGTAATTATTTTTAAATGTAAGTAAACCGTACTTAGAATGTTACAAGTTTTAACAAACTTCACAGTTGATTTGATACAATCCTTCTATAGTAAGTTCCCATTGCAAGTTATTGTTACACTCCAACATTTTGAAACAATGGTGATGATTATAGGAATAGAATTTTTATGCACTAACAGATATAATAAGAAATCAGAATGTAGCACTAGGTTTTGTATAGAAATCATAGACTTAAACAAATGTATTAATTAAATTAAATCCTTGTTTCTCATTCCATTTCAGAATATATAAATAAAAGTTTTGATATCCGTTTTGAGGTCAGACAGTTCCCTTTCAGGGTAGGAGTTGCTCTCCTGCCTTGGAGAACATTAATAACAACATTAAAACAGTAGTAGATAAACCTCCCGTCTGTCTCACGTTCGCACACGCTGCATTTTGAATTTGTTGCAGCATATTAAACAGTTTGAATTCGAATTCCAGTCCAGCCAATTAGAACAAGGTATTGAGTGAGGTTGCACAATTATGTAACTGTCCACCTTCAGTAGCGCCATCTCTGGGGAATTATCGGAGTTTTCTAGTGTGGATTTTGTTGTTGTTGAAAATGATAATTCCACAAAAAAATCGATAAAGTTATGAGAAAACTGATATATTATACGATATATTGAATCAAAATTTCGATATCGATATATCGCTATATCGAAACGAAAATATTGGTATTTCGTAAAAACCGATATATCGTTCCCATCTCTAGTAGTTATCTACAGTATATTATTCCGTCAACATTTCTTCATTTCGTCATCATTCCGTAGCATTCTCTAAACCAGCCGTGGCGAAAAGGCCATGGTGCGCCGAGCCACTGTGTAAGCTGCAACGTGCATAGCACCTGTGGAGGGAGGCGGACAACCGAAGGGGAAGTTAATGTTTAGGACGTGTAACGAAGAAAGAAATGAAAAAGAAAACATAGGACACATTATCACAACCTAAAATTAACTGTCTTCAGAATGTCTCTGCGACAAAGTCTCAAAATCAGGAATTATGTCACTTACTGCCAATCGTAGTTGATGACGAAGGTATTTGTCTGTCAGTCGTGATCTAAATTTGATTTTTACTATTTTCATTGTTGAAAATAATTTTTCACAAACGTAAGTTACAGCGAACATGGCTTCAACAGAGCAAGCGAAAGAACGAAGCTTCAAATATTTATTTTTTGGCAAAGATTTGAAAAGTTCAATATCTATCAAGTCCTTACATCTAGCTTTCATTTAACATCACATTGTAAATCAGTGGCTTTAAATTGAAAATCTAACCGCATTATTCGTACATCTGCTGTAAAAGAATCGACGTACAAAGATGATAATGGATATGATGATGATGATGATAATAATAATAATAATAATAATAATAATAATAACACAACCTTTTAATGTTTCATCAGTAACATGTAGTAACTTATAATGCCGTTTTATGTTATACAACCGTTTTCCTAGTAATATTTGTGAACAAATCATACATTTAATATTTTCATCATATTATAAGCAGTCCACACCTGTGGAGTAACGGTCAGCGCGTCTTCCTGTGAAACCAGGTGGCCCGGGTTCGAATCCCGGTCGGGCCAAGTTACCTGGTTGAGGTTTTGTCCGGGGTTTTCCCTCAACCCAATCGGAAGAAATGCTGGGTAACTTTCGGTGCTGGACCCCGGACTCATTTCACCGGCATTATCACCTTCAAATCATTCAGACGCTAAATAACCTAAATGTTGATACAGCGTCGTAAAATAACCCAATAAAATAAAATAAATATTGTAAGCAAAAGAATGCGTCCTCCCATCCTACTTGAAACTTTCGTTTTTTATAGAGGTACATGGTTTCGAGAGAGACATTGCGACGATACGCCACTCGCAGGTCAGAGACAAATACAAATAGAACGGAGTTTGACTCCAGTGAGTGAGAGGGTGGGGGTTGTAGGTAGGAAGCGAGAGAAAAGCACTGCGAGCCACAATGTGCTCGTTAGTCGCATTTTCGCCACGGCTGTTCTAAACGCCGACTGTTGACGCAAGGAGGGGCTGGCCTACAGACTATACTTTTCCCGAGTTAGCCGGCATGGTAATGTGTTATGGGGAGGCTCGCGGAAACTGAAGAAGAGCTCTCCACATGTACCAACAACAGTTTCAAAACAGAAATCACCCTCACCACACAATGTTTGCTAGACTTTATCAGCGCCTTCGAGACGATGGGTCTCTTCATCCCCGCCGCATTGGTGGAAGACCGCGTAGACATCCATTCTTAATTGATGATTACACTGAACTGAAAGGGAATGGTATTGAACATTAAACGTAAACAAACAACAACAACAACCCTTCTCGTTGCTTACAAACATCTCAACAAACAAACAGGGGTGCACACATTCGCATACATTGACGTACGCCAGGACAAAAAAACATTTTCAATGGTAACTTCGAAACGAAGCGTCAAGAGACATATGGGTTGTTTAACAAAAAGGGTTTCTTTTTAATCCATTTTGAATCTTGCACTTTTAACACTTGAATATAAGTAATTGATTAACTAGCGGACTTACTCGTGTTAATTATGTATGCGGTTTATAGCTGTTTCGGTGCTTCATCACACCATCCTCACAGCCTACTAGATCTCGGCGACCCAAACGCACCCGCACAACAGGCAGAGAAGTACGAGATGACGCCGAGATGTAGTAGGCTCTAAGGATGGTGTGATGAAGCACCGAAACAGCTGTAAGCCGCACAGACTTACATAATTAACACGAGTAAGTCCGTTAGTTAATCAATTATTGGTTTCTTTTTGTTAGATCTATCACCTCTCAGATTTTGTCGCAGAGGTTTTGAATCACCCTGTATATGGCGAATCCTCGGCCTCATTTCGCTATCGCAAATTTCATCAACGCCTAATAACTTAGTACTTGATATATTGCCGTTAAATAACCAACTAAGAAATAAAAGGAACTAGGATGACACAGTTTTGCAATATGTACTTCAAATAGTATTTTGGGATCCATGAGTTTATATCTTCTGTACTTCGTTCCGTAATGTCTGACAGGCAACGTAACCATTGCCGGCAGAGAGAGTAGAATAATTCGTATTAAACCAATAGTAGATGTCTCATTCGATGCTTACCTTGAAATTGGGCCGTCTGAAGCGTTCTACCCCTGCCTAAATCCCTTCAAAGTGTCGATGTTTCCTAAAATAAGACAATTGAACAACAAGCTTGGAGCTCGAAAAGATATTCAACGAGTCATATAAACCATGTAAAGAACGCAAGAATCGCAAGTACCTCTTACACCTTCTGCCTACATTTTCTCCATTTTCTTCACTTCATTTCCTTTACTTCAGCAAAGTGATATCGAGAGCTGTCTTGAAACTGGATGTGATTTAAAACGTCAGAGTGTACGGACAAGTTTTCTCGACGTGATTTCATTTCCCCAGCCGTAATTTTATCAGCTGTATCTCAGGCAGAAACCTTCCCGTCATTGAATCGCACTTTGATGCTCGGCAGTTTCTGAATATTTAAGGTGAAAAAGGAAAACGAATAAGATGAAGTTTTCTCAGAATATTTCTGTTTTCGTGTTTCTTTCGTTTCATGGTTATTCCATTTTAGCGAAGTAAAATTTGATTGCATACTACTAAGATTTATTTCAAATCATCCGTCCTCAAGTGAGGTTGACAACTGGATCCGGAATTTACAAACATAAAAGATAAAGTGAAATGAAACGAGGAAAATGATTCGATTTGTACATCAAAACAAAACTTTACGTGTTAACATATACAGGTAGATGATATTGTAGAATTTGAAGAGAGGCCTTCAGAATTTCCATTACAATCTTCTGAACCTCATAAAAGGGAATTTGAAAGAATTTAAGGATATTACATGTAAATTTTGGTCAACAAACCCCTCGCTCCAAATAGTAAGCCTGTAGCATCCAGGGGAGAGGGGTACCTACTATAGTTTACTATGGCTGTTAATTTAAAAAATTGCGTTAATTTTTTTCCCACTTCTATTCTAATAAGTGTATTGTTTATTACATTGATTTTAAGGAAGGAAGTGTATATTTTTCCGACAGTTCTTTGGTTTCTATAGGCAACGGCAGGTAAGTAAAAACAAATGCCAAGATACATTTATTCATTCTTCTGTCAACAAATGAAAAAATATGGAAACAATTGCAATTCACATTTATTAACACTAGTTGCAACATTTACATGAATATTATCATTAGAGCCCTGATGTTTGGGCATTTATATCAGGCTGGCAGGCAAAAAAGGCAATAAAACAAAAAGGCACAATAATCTTTGAAAAAGGCATTATAAATTTTAAAAGGCATAGTATATTTTAGCAATAAATTTAAATTATATCAATATAACTCACTACTTCGTAGGTTACACAATGTTGACTTATAAAATACTGTTTTTCGTGATTAACTGCCTTTTCACAAATCTTACATAACAAAACTGTTCCATGGGCACCAAATTCAATAACGTAAACATGAGTTTACTTTTCAATGGTTTACTGAATTTAGGCATTCTAACTAACCGATCTTATACCTTCTGTTACCCGACAGTAACTGACTGTTACTCACTCAAATTTCTTTCTCCTACAATAATAAACACGTGTAGCACAAAATTTTAACAGTAATATATGAAAACAATTGAAAATGCTACGTGACGACTTCTATGAGAACGAGCTTAATATTTAAAATTATAAAGCTGATTGTTGGCATCGTGAAGACATGATATATTATATTTGTAACTATGGATTGTCGATCATTATTCATATTGCACCAAATAGTATTAAAGATTAAGCACCGAAATAAATTACTTTTATTTAGTATTGTTAGTAAAGTTAGTCATTGTTTTAAACATTTCAATTTCATACACATTTCATTACAATTAATATTGCAAAACAGGCAACATATTTGCAACCAAGACCTCTTAAAGTGATATCTTTATCCAGTGCTCTTGCTTCAGTAAAGTTTCATTTTATAAACCTATGGATCAACAATTGGCTCTCTTCTGACAAAGGAAAAGTTTACAGTCTGTACAAAAGAAATCAGATGACCTGGAAATGTACAAAAACTTGTCCAGACATGTTCAAACATTTTTAACAAGAGCCAGAACAGGTCACTTTGTCACTCAATTGTACCTACACCGATTTCACATTTCTGATAATCCTACTTGTCTGTGGTGTAATAATCATGATGAAGATCTGGAACACATTCTTCTATACTGTCCATCCATAAACCACAAAAGAAGTAAACTAAAACCATCAGTATCAGTTGCAGAAGACACAGCCCTGCAGTATATATTGACTACACCCCAACTCTGGCTACTAGCAACAGGCATCTATAATGAACACGGATCAAAATACCCCTCATTTCTCGTGAAAAACAACAACTAAATAGCGCAGTGGAAAATATTTCAAACTACTTCGATAGTTCAATTTATTATATTAGCTACTATTACTTTACAATACATTCAACAACACTATTTTTACAATATCCATAAACATCACTGTTTAATATACACTGCTTATACACACACGTATCACTTTATGTTCACTTATTAGCAAGTTTATAGCTGTCATCTTGACTTCTCGAACGAACGGATAAACAGAGAACTCTGGGTAATCTATCCAAAATGTAATTCTGATGTTCACCACCTACAACGGCGGGCGCTGATCATCTTACGAGTATTTGAGCCCCTGCCATCAGATGGTACTGACCGCAGTTTCGCATCATGGATAATAGGATGCCAAACTGCGGTCAGCACCATCTGGCGGCGGGGGGCTGAAAGAAGATGATCAGCGCCCAACGTCGTAGGTGGTGAACATTAGAACTACTTGTTGGGTACATTACCCAGAGTTCTCTAGCGTTCTATTTATCCGTTCGAGATATTGCTCGAGGAGACGAGATGGCAGACAGAAACTTGCTAATAAGTGAACATAAAGTGATACGTGTGTATAAGCAGTGTATATTAAACAAGTGATGTTTATGGACGTTGTAAAATAGTGTTGTTGAATGTATTGTAAAGTAATAGTAATATAATAAATTGGACTATCTAAGTAGTTCTTGCTGACTTTTCCATTGCGCTGTACAATAAATACCCAAAGAATACAACCCAAATTATCCAACCTTTTTCTTTATTTTTTGTCTCTGTCTGGTTATATTTTAATCGGGTAGTGTAAAATAGATCGTCTCTTTTATCTTCCTGTTGGCTCCAGTAAGAATTTTCAGTAGAAGATGCTGTGAGGAATAAAAATGTAAATGTTTTATTTTAAAATGGGTTAGTTTTGAATATCGATGTGGGTGGGAGGGACTACTTTCTGCACAGTTTAACATTTTCGTCACCAGGTGCGCTGCTAAATGCATGGAGTAATTAGTTTTATTTTCGCTACTTGGTGCGCTGCTAGATGTAATAACGCCCCTCCTCCCAACAGGTGGCAGCAAGATCGATTTCTACAACAGCGCCTCTAGTATGTATTACGGGAAACTCAGTAAGTTTCGCATCCTATTATATATTCATCCATGTTGGCATCCTATTATATATTTATCCATGAGTTCAGTTTTCAACCCGCTTACAAATGATATCTACATAAATATTGGGTTTTAAGGTCCGTCTTCACATTCATGTAGCATAAATAATAATTGTTTTATGGACGTTCTTATTGCTTGTAACATAATTGTTTAATATACATACGAGTAGAATTGGATTTATTCTATCTCTCTACATTTCTGATTGTATTTTGAGTACAAGGTTTTTGACCCGTGATAGGGTGATGTCACGAGTTTCTATTTATGTATGTAACTTGTGCAGTAAAACCTACTGTGACGTATGTTTCATTGTTAGCCAATTGCCCGAGTTTGACGCGAGAAGCGCTGTGTCGCTTGAATATACCGCAACGATTTATGGGAGTGAAACAGTTGAGCGCGTTATGGGGATTTATGTCGTCCATTTATCAGAACAATGGTCGCGTATTCAGCAGAGAAAACGCGTTAAACGCTACATTTGTTGATGTTTGTACTTCTGTGAATGCGTCCCTTTCTTCTGTAACAATTTCATTACCAGTGTTGCCAAGTCAGCGGTTTTATAGCTAAATCTGGTGTTTTCAGAACTATGGTCAGCTACAGAATTGTACCGTCAGCGGCTAGCTATTTATTTGGCGTTTTTTTGATGATTGTGGCAGAAGGAGACGATATTTTTAAGTTTTTTTTTCTATAAAAATATAATTGTTTTTATATATACTTTCGGACAACAATATTAGTTAATCATAAACCAGAATTTAATATGGTATTATCACAATTTTTCATTGTACGAATATAAAATATCAACTTTTATGTTAACTCGATTTGGTACAACCACGTCCATTTCCTGCCTCATCCATTATTGTACAAATAAGGTATGCCACATTTGTTAAACTCAACATAAATATTTCTCTGTAAGTTGTATCGCAACGTGAAAAGTACTATTCGGTCGTGAAGCTTAAGAAATGAAGTACATGAAGCACGCTTTGTTTGTTGATTTTCGATGTTAGTTCACATTTCCACATTTGTTGAAAACATATTTCTCCATGCTCAGAATATTCTAATTGCGTCCCATACTGTTATTGGATTTCTGCTGCATAATTTCCGGTCCCTAAACTGTAAGCCAAACGTACGTCTAGGGACATAATTTAATGTCGAGGGAAATCGAGAAACTTCACAACAGTTTGGGAGTTGTGCGGTGAATAATCAAGCAGGATATTCAAGTTTTCCAGTTGAAAGGGATGAGTTTAATCCACAACTACGAAGTCCTGAGGAAATATCTCCGGGTATAAAAACTCAGTTCCTACATATTGAAAATACTCTTTTCTTCTAATACCAAAATATGATTTATGTAGGGTACAATCTTTCCATACGAACTAGTGGATTAACTATCATATTCAACATAGCATGAGTCAATTCAATTACAATTTAAAAATAATAATTTTTAAGAAATATAATTTACAAATTATTAGACAAAATTAATTAAATATAAATAAAAACAATGACCAAAATGTATTTTACACAGATATTATACAGAAAATTGAATCTTGAGGTGAACATTCCCTTATTGTTTATTAAAGTTGACAGATGGAAACCAAAACCTTTGAATATCACATCAACAGTCCATTAAGCCTCTTTTTGTTCACTTTCTTCTTCAGTATACACAGATTTTCAATTTCATTACGGTCTTCACATAGGAGAATATCTTCTGCAGTGTATAATTAAAACACCAGTAGTACCAACATAGCTAGAAAAAAATATATTAACCATTGGAAAAATATACCAGAAGAGGTAAACAATCATATTTACAACAATAGAGACTCTGTGAATTATACTGATAGTTGATATGACGAATTAGATTATCTTTCCAAGAAAAAGTTTTAGTCTAATAATTTGTCCACGTCTTTATGTTGATGACATGCTAATACTATGCATAAAGGAAACAAAGACAGATCCAAACCTGCATCAACACATAAACAAAATACACCCAAAGCTACAACATTAGAAATTGAAAACAACAAATCCATAAATTTTCTAGACATCACAACAAAGTAGACAACAAACACACATTCAAAGTATACAGAAAACCCACAACAACAACACACATACACAACACATCCAACCACCCCACACAACACAAACAAGCTGCATTCCGAACAATGGTACACAGACTACTCAACATACCAATGAACCAACAAGATTACAACGAAGAGCTATACACAATCAAATACATAGCACAAGAAAACGGATACAACCCGAACATAATAGACAACATAATACGTAAGACAAAACATAATCACAAGAAACATAAGAATACAACACAAACACAAGAACACAAAAAATACATCACACTAACATACGAAAACAAAAACACACACACAAAATTGCAACCTCATTCAAGAAATTAAATTACAACATGGCATACAGAACAAATAACACTCTACAAAAACATCTCGGCACACAAACAAACAAGTACAACCACACAGGCGTATACAAACTCAAATGTACCACCTGCAACAACTTCTACATAGGACAGACAGGCAGGTCGTTTCAAACACGTTACAAAGAAAACATCACAGCCATAACAAAATTACAAAATACCTCCACATATGCAGAACACATCACAAATGCTAACCACAACCACAGAGATATCAACACAGACATGGAAATACTACACATCCAACCAAAAAGCCAGAAACTAAACACACTAGAACAATATGAAATATACAGACACACAAAAACACACCCCAACGAAATTCTCAACACACAACTCAACTTCAAAACACACACTCTTTGACTCTACACTATACCACAGAACAAACCCTCACAGCAAACGGAACAAGTGGCGCCGAGACCAACAACGACCAGTTCTGAAGATGACCCATAAATAGGTCGAAACATGTAAACGAGGTATGTTGAAATTTGACACAGGAAAGTCTTACCATACATATTCCGAAGGAAATATAACTATTCCTCGATCGATTTACTAATACGTATATCCAGAAATTGTCGACTTAGGCCCGTATTCACTAACGTCAGTAATTTTTGCTATTATCTCAGATTTCTAAAACTCTAGTAATACCATTATCTCGGATAACGCTCAGTTCTGTATTGACCACATAATTATTATTCTGGTTTTCAAAAACTAAGTTTTCGTTTCAAACTGCATTTGATCGTTAATTTTTTCATAACAAAGCACTGAAAGCATACAGGGAAACAATTGACTAGCGCCATGGAAACTATAAATTCATGATAAAAATAAACAAATTTACGAGTATATATAGGTTAGGTGTGCGGAAATAGTTTACCTACCGTAAGTTATGGCTGTTGTTGACCAGAAACGTAGAAAGAAACCTATACTGGTTACTCTGAATGGTGGTGAAACTTGGACTCTAACTTTGAGAGAGGAACGGGGTTTAAGGGCATTTGAGAATAAGGCTCTTATGAAAATATTTGGGGCTAAAAGGGATGAAGTTACAGGAGAATGGAGAAAGTTACACAACGCAGAACTACACGCATTGTATTCTTCACCTGCCTGACATAATTAGGAACATTAAATCCAGACGTTTGAGATGGGCAGGGCATGTAGCACGTATGGACGAATCCAGAAATGCATATAGAGTGTTAGTTGGGAGACCGGAGAGAAAAACACCTTTGGGAAGGCCGAGACGTAGATGGGAGGATAATATTAAAATGGATTTGAGGGAGGTGGGATATGATGATAGAGAGTGGATTAATCTTGCACTGGATAGGGACCGATAGCGAGCTTATGAGAGTTCAGCAGTGAACCTGCGGGTTCCTTAAAAGCCATTTGTAAGTAAGTAATAAAAATAATATTAATAATATTGTTGATTGGCTTTAAATATTTAATAATATAATAGATTTTGTCAAATAAAGTGACAGTACATTAAATATCAAACTTGGAATTAAAACATTCATTTAGAAAATAAAATAATCTATCAACTAATAAATGTTTAAATATGTACATTGTTGTCACATTATGTGTCGTAGCCTGGTTTCGATACGAGGCCCCGGAACAATTTTTCACTTGAAATTATTCGAATCAGCTTCACAGGGACCTACACTTGACAGACAGATTAGGAAGGAAGAGAGTATTTTTGTAATAATTTGGCATCGGCCTTTTTTAATTCACCTGGTATCAGCCAATCGTTTTTTTATTTTAGTAGGTTATTTTACGACGCTTTATCAATATCTTAGGTTATTTAGCGTCTGAATGAGATGAACGTGATAATGTCGGTGAAATGAATCCGTCGTCCAGCACCAGAAGTTACCCAGCATTTGCTCATATTGGGTGGAGGGAAAAAACCCGGAAAAAACCTTAACCAGGTAACTTGCCCCGATCGGGAATTGAACCCGGGCCACCTGGTTTCGCAGCCAGACGCGCTAGCCATTACTTCACAGGTGTGGACCTTAATTTATTTACATATAATTAGGGTGTGGATGTTGATGAAAAGTCTTCTTATTTTCCACATTATGACGATGCTTATTAATATAGAAATCCTTTCTGTGTTAATATCAACGTGAAAAAGTAATTTCTTATATTGTATTTTTTGCATTTTTTAACTAAGAGGTCATTTTTACAATTTTTCGGCATTTTTTAGTCATTTTTAATACTTTGAAGAACTTTGAGATCATTTGGAATGCATTGTACTTTCTTCTTTATCGATAGGTCTGTTAAATCATTTTCTAACCAATTAGATCAGTAGTAATTACCTACTGAATAAATGAATAACAGTGAAGCTTCAGTTTTATAGTTTGAAACAAACTCTAAAGTTCATCCCTCATTCCAGGCTTCACTTCACACAACGGAAGTATTCTTTTATTTTTATTTTAGTAGGTTAGTTTATGACGCTTTATCTTAGGTTATTTAGCGTCTGAATGAGATGAAGGTGATAATGCCGGTGAAATGAGTCCGGAGTCCAGCACCGAAAGTTACCCAGCATTTGCTCATATTGGGTTAAGGGAAAACCCCGGATAAAACCTCAACCAGGTAACTTTCTCCAACCGGGAATCGAACCCGGATCACCTGGTTTCGCAACCAGACGCGCTAACCGTTACTCTACAGGTATGGACCAACGGAAGCTGCATAGTTTAAGTGAGGACTTTGACCGCTACTATTCTTTTGTCGGTACGAGAGTGTCTTCAAATTTATGTTTGGAAGGGGAGAAACTTTCACAATATCCTGGACATGGTTCGGAAGGGATGTCTACTATAGTAGACAGTATTTTTAACACAAAGATTGCAAGAATGCACGGTGCGACCACAATTTGTTTTGTCATTCACACTCCCTCATCTGGAAGATCCGGTAACAAAAGTGAAGCGCGGAAGGAGGAGGAGACTGAGAATGAAGGCACTGACATGGATCACCCCTGATTGAAACACATTGTAAATCCTCATTAAAATCTATAGTCTTCCCTTAAAACCTTCATTTTGTTGCATGTTCTTTTCCTTTATCTTAGCCAAATTCCAGGAAGTTAAAACTCTCCGGGATTTACAGGGCAGTCATTGAAACAATATGGCTAATTTTTAAGACGTTTTGGTATGAGTACGATGAATAATATTTAAATGTCATTTTCTTTTAATTTAATGTCATTTTTCCATTAGCTCAATGACATTTTATTGATCATTTTAAGTAGAGTTTTAGGTCATCAACATCCGTCCCCTACATGATATTTGATAGCCCTCCCAAACAGGGTTTAATAATCGGCCTCCTAATCAATTCTAAATAAATATTAGATTTAATTTAATGTTTTCTTTAATAGAAACCCTAGTTAGGTAGGTTATCATTGAAAAATTTATTGGATATGTAACAAACAATTTAGGCTACAAGACAAATTACAGTTTATAAAGAATATAAATGATGATTAATTATGCTAATCGATGACTTCATCGCAGTGGAGGATGTCATATCCAGGGTGTTGTTTTAATTTTCTGAAGACTTCTAAGGACTCCCGTGGGATTGTGTCTCTAGCCCCAATCATAATTCCTATAACGTGATGTTATACTGGGTGTTCATTTCAAAGTGTGTCATGACGTCACTGTTGTGAGTCAGCGATTTGAAGCGAGTTTCAGCTTTTATGTCAGAGAAGTTGCCTATTAATCAAGGCGTTCAATCTGAACTTGAGAACGTGTACGGTATAACTTGAACGTCGTAGCAACAGATGGCGGTCTGTACGGTCTGTGTGCTACCATAACCTCTTTCGAACTGTGTTTTGCGCGGGCAAGTCGTACGCAGGGTATTTGTTATCATCGGTTGCGTACGGCAACATTCCACAACACAAATCAAAATGCTCCGTGTCCATGTTGACTGTCGAAGTTAATGTCAACAAATACGTAAGTAATCGTCTTAACCCTCTCCCCATATCCCGACAGTAAGAAAAAAAACCCACTTCAGTACGTGTTTCCAAACAGTTCACATTCTTGCCACTACTGGCGTTACCGTACGTATCGGTAAGTAATCTTCAGAATGAACGCCGTACTTGCTAGGCAACTTCTCTCGCATTTAGGTAATACGCCTCTGCGGAAGTGTAGGAAGATTGAATTCTCTAGGCTCATCAGATAGCCACATGACGACATACAGCGAGCCATGACACATTTTGAACTGAACACCCAGTATTTGGTCCCCAAATCGCTGCAGCATGGCAGATAAATTGCCCGTTTTTCTTTGCAGACTTCTCTAGGTTGTTTCTCGCTGTTCTCAAAACGGACTGTGGGAGCGAGAATGAGCCCACAATTTTTTTTCCTGTCTATAATAATATCTGCTCTTCGAGTTGAACCGTCAGCAGAAAGGCACCCAATTTCCTCGTACACCTCATACTTATCAGCCCGGCGAAGTTCATTGGCAGTCATGGAGCGAATTTTATTATGACGGTCAATTCTCAGTAATTCTCCCTTCCGGCAAAAACCCAGTACATGGGCTAAGGTTTCTTGCTCATCGCATCTTCTGCAATGGGTAGTACCAAGGCTCATTTTGATCGCTTCAGTATAATCAATTATTTGAATGGACACAGTAATTATTTTGAAGATCAGCATAGTAAAAATTCGCATTGTTGAACATTTTTTATTGTATGACACGGTTGGGCGTAATAAAAAGAAAATTATGGCAACAACATGCAAACAGGAATATTAGCAAGATAACAGATTCATTTTTCACTTGTATGGGGTGAAGACGAGCATCAACGTGCGCTGTATTCAGTTGAGAAACACAACTATTCATGCTTTTTATTGTAGTTCCCTCCTCTATGAAAAGATGTAAAATATTCCTTATCTATTTTGTACGAGCACCGAGCATCCTCCAGTCCTCAATACAACGCCTCCAGCTCCTCGCTTCCGAAATGCATTTATCATCATTTCGCTTGACATACTTTCTTTGGCTCCCAAGTTTCTATAGTCTTGCTCTTAATGTTTTTCGAGCAGCAACGGGGTTCGCTTCGACCTGCCTTTTTAGTTACGATGTAGAAGACTTTTCAACTTATTAATGTGCACAGGTATTGTGTTACATTTGGACTACGAGATAAAAAAAAGAAGTATGCTCCATCGAGAGCTATAGAAAACATATTTGCTTCCTCTTCATCATCAACGAGGGGACGAAGGCTTTGTTACTAGTTCTGCAGTTACCAGAGCAAAGTTTTCTCAGTCATTCTAGGGTTTATATCAGGTCACAGCGGTATGTATAACTGTTCCATCGAAAATGGAGGAAATGCCATTTCAACATGATGACCAGGCTTCGAGACTTTGGACCCGATACAATAAGTTTACTGTGCATGCACTATAGGTTGTTGACTCGCTGCAGGTAGATAGAGATGTGTTGAGGTAACAACGTTGCTATTTAGAGTAGAGTACGGTAGTATGGGGAAACATACACATATGTACATTCAGAAAGTAAATATACATTACACAATGACAATGTCAAAAGAATGTGAAAAGCGTTTATTCTCCTGTCTTTTATAACCATTTGTGTACAGTGTTAATGGTGGAAATAAACATGTAGCAATTTAAATTTTTTAATTTATCCTATTGGTCGTCTTTAGGAAGTGCAATGTACTGCAAGATACATTCTCAGTGTCTCAAACGTAAATCTTTTTCGCTTATCTGCCAAACTCAGTTTGTACTGTGCTCTACATCGCATGACGTGATAGGAGCAAAACGAAAAAACCTAACATCATTGCAGTCTCTAAGAGACAGTCCTTTATTCTGGGGTGACTCTATGCCCACTAATTTGCTGTTAATGTTACACAATGCTGCATATCCGTTATTTTTACATAAAATTCATTTCCACTTCTGTTTTACACGTTCAGTAACCGGTGTACTTGATGTCTCATTAATTCTCTGCATCATTTTCTAAATTAATTTGAGGACTTCCGGCATCTCTTGCTCTGATTTTTTTAACCGTGTAATAGTTTCAGACACAGTTTGAAAATGGTTTGTATGAAAACCAAATTATTCGTCAGAACCTTCAAATCCAGAGCGTTTTCCTTTGCGTATTTGTTGGCATTCATTCTACAGTACCCCAACCCACTGTACACTTTACCACTATACTCAGTACGCCGTTATGCGGATTTCCCACTGAACTACTCTATTGGGTCCGAAGTCTCGAAGCCTGATGATGACCTGCCATGGCTTGCGTAAGCGTCGCACATGTGGGGAAGGTACTTATCTACTCTTGGGAGAAAAATTAGCAATTTTATGTCATTTTTAAAACCATTTTTCCTGATTATTTTACATAAAATTAAGAATTTTCATACTAAATAAATCCCTCAAATTTTTGGAGAGACAGGGAGGCAATTTTTAAAGCGAAAACTGAAATTTGTTTTAGTCCTCGGCTCAAAGTTTTTATGTTGAACAACATTTCTTTCACTGTCTTACTTCTAAAACAACAGAGTAAGCTGTGAAAACAGCTTTTCACTACCGTATCCTATTCAGGAAAAGTGTTATTTTACTTTTTGAAAATTTAAAACCTAAAAATAAAAATTTCAGTTCTTGGAGTTTTAAATTATCTTTCTTAAGCAGTAGGACACTGTTTATAGTTTGGCACTTAGCTACGTTAATCAGCTTCGTTTGGTGTAAGAATGATGAAAATATCTCAATTCTAAGTGCACTTTGTGTTAACATTAGTGGATCGGTGTCGGGTAGAGTTACCGGGTAGCTCAGTTGGGAGAGCGTTGGTACGTTTAACCAAGGGTCCCGGGTTCGATACCCGGCCCTGGAACAATTTTACCCTTGAAATTATTCAAATTAACTTTTCAGGGAGTTATACCTGGAAGCTTGATTTGCATAATACACGTCACTGTACGTAACAGAAAACCACAATTTAAGTCACACAGAGTTAGTGTGCACTCAATGTTGGTTGCTTGACAGTTGTCAGCCTACTTTGAGGTCTGTGGATATAGAGGGAAAAATTGGATCGGTGTCGGGTAGAGTTCCCGGGTAGCTCAGTTGGGAGAGCGTTGGTACGCTTAACGAAAGGTCCCGGGTTCGATACCCGGCCCTGGAACAATTTTTCCCTCGAAATTATTCAAATTATTCAACATTAGTGTTGTAAAATTCTGTAAAACTGAACATGGAGAAAATTGATCTACATCCTGAGGTTACGAGAAATTATAAAAGAAACACACAGTCAAACTCTACTGCCAAATTCGAATTGTTATACGAAAAATATATAAAATTGACAGAATGTGACGGATTGACCTTGCAGAACTGCACTTCTGGTTTAAAGAAAGGCTGCTTCCTGTCAAAAACTCGGCTAATTAATTAAGCAAACATCATAGACACAAAACTGATTTATTTTTTAAAACTAGAAAGCTCAAGCTTTCATATGACATAAAAAAGGAACAAATTTGTTTGAAGAAAAATTAAAAGCTCAGTGTAGATGAGTACCTGAAGTGGGGATATGGTTTTTTTGTATCATTATCCTTTCAGCTATGTCATATGGACCCACTAATCAACGGCAGGTGTGTTTACACACAGCTTGTGGGAGGGGGGGGTCCGTGTAAGTGATATCACCGCAATAACATAAAAATACGGTGCCTACATTAAACTGTTATAAATTTTGCTGCATCACTCTCCTATATTGGAGAGCAAGACAGCTGATGGCTTTATTACCAAGATCTCAGCTTTGTTAACAACAACATATCAGATTTTGCAGGCTAATATTTGCTTATGGGTCGTTATTATGATCTATTGGGTTGACATGTTTCATAGCTGCATTTCTATTGAGGTTAAATTGTCATTTAATAAGATTTTCAGCCACCGGCGTAGTTCAGTTGGCTGAGGCTCTTGCCTGTTATCTGGCGCGGGTTCGATTCCCTCTTGGGCTGATTATATGGTTGAGTTTTTCCGAGGTTTTCCCCAGTCGTAAGGCAAATGTCAGGTAATCCATGGCGAATCCACGGCCTCATCTCTCCAAATATCATCTCGCCATCACCAGTCACATCACCGCTAAATAACCTCGTAGTTGGCAGAGCGTCGTTAAAGTGAATGCGTAGTGATCAGGGGTTAAAAATCCAATTTTTTATTTCCTGTTTTTAAAAAAAGTACAAAACTTTTTCTACAAAACTGTGTGTATGTTTTTATGTGTGTATGTTTTTATGTGTGTGTGGTTTTATGTGTGTGTGTTTTTGTGTGTGTGTGTTTATGTGTTTGTGTTTGTGTGTGTGTTTTTGTGTGTGTGTTTATGTGTTTGTGTTTGTGTGTGTTTTTAAGTGTTTGTGTGTGTTTTGTGTGTGTGTTTTTTGTGTGTGTTTTTGTGTGTGTTTGTGTGTGTGTGTTTTAGTGTGTGTGTTTTTTGTGTGTGTTTTTTTTATTGTGTGTGTTTTTGTGTGTTTGTGTTTTTGTGATTTTTGTGTGTATGTGTTTTTGTGTGTGTGTTTTAGTGTGTGTGTTTTTTGTGTGTGTGTTTTTTTGTTTGTGTGTGTTTTTGTGTGTTTGTGTTTTTGTGATTTTTGTGTGTATGTGTTTTTCTGTGTGTGTTTTTTGTGTGTGTGTTTTTGTGTATGTGTGTTTGTGTGTGTGTGTGTGTGTGTGTGTGTGCGCGCGTGTGTTTTTTCTGTCTTTTCGTGTAAAGGGAGATAAGTCATAAAAATGAGTTTGGAGATGGATGAAAATTAAACTTCGGACCCTTATTGCAAATAATCTTCTTCACAAATAAAACACATCAACTACTGGTATTCTTTTGATTTTTGTACACACACTTGTATAATTTAACTTGAAGTTCATCTGGGGAACAAAATTCCATCTGCACAAAAAATGTCTTATCCTCCTTTACCCGAGCACCACAGATATATTTTGGAGGTATCTCTGTAGATTAGCCCTTTAAATGATATCTTTAAATTTTGGCGGCACATGTTATCCATACATTCTTTTTTTTAATGCTGTTTTTCGTAAGTTGATGTTTTTCAAACTCAAGTGCATTTTTTCTCTTAAACTACAGAATCTATTTATATGAAATTTTACAGTGTTTTCTGCAGCCTGTGTTTTACACAGTAGACCTACGGGTTTATGAATACCACATACATGAAATAAGGAAAAAATTGGCAAAATTGTTAATGAAAATTTAATATATTTTATGCTCGACCATGCCGAAATGTAGCAATTATACACCTGGTAGCAACCCTTTAATGGACCTCATTAAAGTACACCTGTTCGTTAAAGTTCAGGTGTTCCACCAATCATAAAATACCATTGTAGCAATATGAAAGGGCAAGTATCGATTATTCTCGGATATGAAATCGAAAGACAACTATTTTCGCAGGAGTTCTGCGACAATTTTAATAGACGCTGGCGGCGACATCACAACATTCAAACGTCACGGAGGCTGGAAATGCAATACTGTCGCAGAAGGTTATGTTGAAGAATCGATGCAAAATAAAATTGAAATGTCAAATTCAATATTAAACTCAGTCGAAAAAAACAACACACAAATTAACATCAATTCGCAGTCATCTTCCAGCCTTTTACAAAGCACATTCCCGCAAATTCATTTCACCAATTGCACAATAAATCACCTATATTTGAAATAAAGTCAGTTCTATTACTATAATAATAGCGTTAATTATAAATAATATTCAAATTCAATTTGTCATCTCGTTTTTCAATGTCTAATTCAATTTCAAGGTTATATCAAGAATAATGTTTATTTTACTCTCTAGATTATATCAAGGTCAATGTCGACATTTGTTTCTCGGAAAAAAATCAATACTTTCGCGTCTGCGCACATCTCACAATTTACGAGGTATTGCACAAAGTCAGTTCCGCTCTCCAGTCAGATAAGAATAACATGAATACTTATGAATAATTTCAAGTTAGAAATATGGTCGAGCATAAAAAGTCGTATGAAACTTGACTATAATGGTAATTAAGACGCTCGTATGAAATTATGAAACTCGTTTGCGCTCGTTTCATAAACTTACTCGCGTCTTAATTACTACCATTATAGGCTCGTTGCATAATGTACTATTATGATTCACTAAGAGTGAAATATTTAACTAAATTTTGCTTTAGAACTTGCAATGTACAATACTTGACAACTTAAAAATATAAGGTATATGAGTGAAGATTTTAGTTAGTAATATGCACCTGAAGATTGAGGTAAAATAAATTTACCAAAGTGGAAAAACAGGTTATAACTTAGGGCCTTTCTTTTGCACTTTGATATGAAACTAATTAGTTGTCTTTTATAACACTGAGTTCAGAGTGATTTATTTTGTAACCATGGACATTTTTATTCAAATGTGAACACTAAAGCCTAGAAATATTGATCTAAAACTTTAGTACTGAAATTATTTAATCACACAGGCATCATTTCCCACTCCCCTTAAATAACCAAGTAAAATAAAATAAAATAAAATAAAATTTTGCAATGCATCATCTGTCTTATATCCACTGTGTCCACGCTAAAAGCGTACAGAAATTACAGCTTATACTTGGATAAAGTTTTATTAAATAAATTTCTTCTGCATTGTATAGAGTAACTGAAAAAGATTTTATTTCCACTAGTACACTTCAACATGAGCACCATTTGTAGCTCGACAGGTACCAAAACGATACTCAACCTCTCGCCAGGTGTTCACCAACATACCAGGTGTTATAAGCTCAACTGCTTGAATGATACGCTGTCTCAAATCAATCAAATTGTGAACTTTTTTGCTGTGCACAAAATTTTAATAAATCCCCACGCAAAAAAATCCAAAGGAGTTAAGTCCGGGGATCTAGGCGGCCAGAAAATTGGTCGACCCCTACCAAACAAATTTCTTGGGAAGGTTACATCTAAAAACGTTTTAACATTTTGATGGAAGTATGGTGGAGCACCATTCTGCTCAAACGTTAAACCTGGCGGAAATTGCGGAATAGCAAAAGTTCTCCAGCATATAAAGATACGTGACTCCCATTACTGTAGGCTCCATAAAAAAGAATGGGCCAATTACTACATTTTTATGCATTCCCAACCAGACATTGATTTTTGGCGAGTCTCTTTCATGTTCAATCACTCTGTAGGGATTCTTAGAACCCCATATGCGGCAATTATGACGATTAACCTTCCTGCAAACGTGAAAGATTGCTTCATCACTGAATAGCAACAAATCGATATACCTGGGATTTTCATCGATATGCCGAATCACCTCACCACAGAAATTAGCTCTCTTGCGACAATCATCTGGTTTGAGTTGCTGTACCGTCCACATCTCTATTATAGGCATCCAACAAACAAAACTCAGTGCGCAGAAACAAGCGAGCGTGGCTGTCTCGCGCAGATGACGTATGCTCCCTTTCCCAGCATGCTCCCCGTCTCCAATCACAACACCGACACTATGCGCATGAGCACGTATTATCTTCTTGTGCTGAACTGAACACGTGTTATTGCTACAGAGTCAGGGAGTCACATAGCATTTTATATTAAATATTAATTTAATTTAATATAAATATTTCAAAATTAAATATGATGACAGTTTCAGTGAAAATACTGTCATCCTCTGAGGAGTTTAGTGCTGAGAGGAATGCGGTTCCGACTAGTCTAGCGCGGTACTGGAGTGGGAGGGAACAGTGACAGCGGCAGTCTGGAAGAAAGTACAATCATACTGAAAACATTCGCCCAATTTACGAGAGCAGTATGCCTATTAGTTTTCTAACGTATTTTTGGCTAGATAGAGATACAACCATTCGTACTTACGTGTTCAGAACATTTTATTATTTATTTATTTATTTATTTATTTATTTATTTATTTATTTATTTATTTATTTATTTATTTATTTATTTATTTATTTATTTATTTATTTATTTATTCTGGTGAAGTTAACGCCATCACACCACCATAAATACAAATACAATAAAATAAATAAAAAGAAGAATCATAATACCACTGAAGACATTATTACAAAAACAACCCTTGTCAAAATTGCTATTTTTCAGGAAAATAGTAAAAATAAATAGAACGACACATGTCAGCTGTTTCCGTACAACTGGTGTTTATCCTTGTGGCTATTGCACCTGACATGTGTCATTTTTGGAGTCTATAAACATTTGACATATTAGCAAATGTATCCTTAATTCAATTTCATTAAAAATGACTAGGGCTGTTTTCGTAATAATGTCTTCAACTGCAATAATATAAATGAAAACAAGAATCATTCTATAAAATTTAGTGACTAGTCGAATTGAATTAAATTTGTAAAGTAATGAATTTAAATATACGGTACTGTAGGCTACTGCTGAACTCACTTGAGAAGTAAAACTACTTGATTTGTATTTCAAGATATCACCAACAAATGATTTTCGCATGGCATTATAGGAATCTTTTTCACGATACCAATCACACATATTCTAAAATTCCAATAGAATAAAGCCAAAAACTTTTCCACAGCATGTTTCCTTATAAATGACTTGTAACGGTGAAATATTTAACACGAGTAATTCATATAATATTAACATATCAACATCAGGAAGATGTTTTAGCAAAAATTGAAACAATATATTTAATATATTAATAACAAAACCATATAGACCTAGGTAAGCAATATGTATATGAAATATTCACACACTACTACAAACTGAAGACTGCATATTTTTGGACGATTAATACTTCCCACTCCGCTCGGCTCAGCTTGGCTGTAGCAAAAAAAGAATCTACCTGCAACCCCCCCGCACCGATGGCAAGAATACCTCAGGTCCAGCGCTAAACTCGTCGGAGGAAGACAGTAGATACCGATTCTGAGTTAGAAAGAGACGATGTTGACATCATGTAATATTATATTCACTTAATTGGTTATTGTTACAGCTGCTCTTTGAGTGCACATGTCCGCAACCGTAGCCGTTATAGCTGTACCAGTAGCCGCTTATTAAAGAACCCCCTACTGCAGGAGGGTAAGAAGGGTATAGCATGCGCGGCTAGAAGGGTTTGAGCTGAGTTTTGCTTGTAGGATACCTATAACAAGGAACTAGACTGATATATGCAAATTTTCATTCATGCAACAATAAGCTTAAACGAAACATTTCACACAACAATGGCCCTGGAAATGGTATGAAACGTAATCTTGGCGAATTTTTCTATTGATTGAGTTTTATGTTAAGCAATTATAATATACGGTTGTGAAATTATAAGCTACTAGTGGCTTGTGCAGCAATTGCTGCAAACTAAGTCCATAAAAAGTTCAAATAAAAATTGTTCAGATTTATTTTCAATGAAGAATACCAAACATTTTTATAGTTATTTGCTTCCATAATAGTGTAACATACTCCCTCTGAATGTTTTTTTTTTTTTTTTTTTTTTTTTTTTTTTTGCCAAATACTTTTCCTTGAACCTATCCGTCTTCAGTTCTTGAGTTTCAATCAGAAATCGCTAGTAACAATGTCAGGACAATCAGCGAGTTTTTCATGTGGGAGTAATGCAGTAGCTATTTCGGGTCATTGCGGATTGTATGTGAAAGTTAAGAAAATGAAAGGTTTGTCATGCTTTGAACAAAAGACTTAGCATCTTGGTATAGTTGCTGCATAATTCTGAACTACCCGAAAATGTAGAGGGCAGAACCACTTTTCCCACTAAGAGATCTTGCTGAGGTGATCAAGAGACTACAAAATCTTGTAGGCCTCTTATTTTATGAATAAGTAATACCTTTTGGTCCTTTCTTATGAATTGTAATTTTTTGCGCTTCTTCCAGACAATACAGATCTATCAAATACTGCTGGATGAAATTGTGTAACAATGAATGTTATTTCGTATATTTTCTGTAATATAGGCTGTTGTGAGGAATTTATTGCTGAGATGTGGAAAATGAGGCGAATGATATGTCAGAGTTGTAGAATCTTATATGCGCCCTAAATAAAATTGTCCATCGTAAATCGTTAGCAGCTTCAGTGTTTCATTTGTTGCTGGTTGCAGGAAATAAACTTACTCATCACGGTAGCAAGAAGTGAAATGGCATGCTATTTTCCCTACAACAAAATATGCTTGGCAGCGATCACAAATCTAATCAATTAAACCAAATAAATATGAAATTAATTTTGATGTAGTTTAAAGACGCAGCTAAAATAGGAAGCATGACTCAATTACTACCAAGGAAAGTTAGAGAATCAGACATATAAATATCTATATCGCACTGCCATTACATATATGAAAAGGACCCACATTACTTGATTAATAATTGTAAAAGTATTTCATTTTTAATAACAATATTGTTACCTCACGCAAGTTTTACAGTTTTCAGTAACATAAGTTTATATGGGCCTAAAGCCGTTACTCAGTAAATTATAAAAATGAATATCTAATATAAAATATTCTTTCTCTGCGTCTACTTACATAAAGCCCCAAAAGGTTTCACTTTCATATATCAGTATAGCATTATGTGTTGCATTAACTATAATAATATTTCATTTTTAATGGTAACAATGTCGCCAAACATTCTTAAGTTTTGTAGTTCTTAATATCCAATACACAGCTGTACTCGGAAAACTACAGACCAGAGACTCAGACCTGTAAATTATTCTTTATACGTTATCAAAAAATTGCACAAATGAAGATCGACATATTGGCATTATGATGGGAAAGAATCTGAGCCGTCTGAACTATAACTATGTCAGCAATCCTGTAGGTCATGGCATTCGTGTAATAGCCTATTGTTTATTGTAGTCCATGTTTTGTTTTATTCTGAAATAACAACACGGCCGACTTGATACTCGCGAACATCAAGTCGGCTGTGAATGCAATTAATTAGTTCTCAAAACTGACGAAAGATGGAGTTTGGAAAAAAGGAAAATGATGTAGGAAAATTGACATTTCACTGAAAACTACCATTTTTCCGTAAAACTTTGTGTTCCAAGCTTCAAAATGAGGGGTCATTCATTAAAATCCGTTCAGCCGTTTTCCCGTAATTTCCATTACCAGTTCAAATTATAAATATAGATTATTTCTGTACTCTTAGTGTGGATACGGAGTATGATATTCGTTATTCGTTACAACCTGAGATAATGACTTACAATAGCTATACAAGGCCCTCGAAACTATAATTTCCCATGGGGTCTGCAGGACATTTGCAACTTCACAAGCTCCGAATCGTTCCAACAAAGATACGAATCGAATCATGACCATCTCCCTGGAGTCACCACGAAACAAAGTTCCATGACACGATGGATTAAATTTTCCAACTACTGACGAGTTCATTACTCATCTTGCTGGGGACCTGTACGCTGCATTCGTGCCAACCTCAACCCACTCATATCCGGTTCTCGCTAAAAATTGGTCCAGAAAGCGAAATAGACATCAGGGTATTACGGTACATACGAATATTTTAATTAAGCAGGACAATTCTATTGGTATGGTAATGATTAGGCTTCGTATTCCAGCTACCTAAAGATTGAAGTTAAGGATACTTTGGGTATATAGTACGCCGAACACAGGTAATGCAACGGATAAGGATATAAACAAACAGGTCGTCGCTGCGTGTCCGTGGAGTACAGTCAACTCCCGACATTCTGAAGCTATACTAGTAAACACTTGCTTCAATCGTGATGTTCATTTTCGTCGTGATCTTTGCAGTGAATAATAACGTGCATTCGTAAGTTACGGCACTTGAACATATCCGGATGTCATTTGATATGATTTTATATTGCAAGAAATTCTTTCAATAACTGGCGTTCAAAGATGACTTTGAAAGAGTTCCGTTAGTTCTTAATAGGTGGCATCATTATAGGGGGTCATTAAAAAGATGCCAGGGATTATTATATAGATTAAGCATAAATTATTCCCATAATTGACAATATCTGTAGTTTCCAACTGTTTTACAATGAGTAAAGTGGTATGAAAAATTGAATTCTATAATGCGCGTATATTTATGCACGACTATTATCATCGCCATCTATTCATAGAAGTAATGACTAAAGAAGCTACACTTACATCAACAAATTATCGATCACTATCGATTAGTGGGGTCAGATATCTCTGAATGTCGTGTATATGACGTTATTGGTGCATGATGTAGTACAAGATATTCCTATTGTTGATATTTTTTCGTATTTCATTGGGATATTGCATATGTCGCTTATCATTGAAAACTGACTAATTTTCTATGTAATTTTCTAGAAATTTCCTAAAATGTAGATTTATACATTTTGATTACACAATTTGTTACTTGAGATGTTAGCACTGAACATCATGGTAGGCTACACAAATCCATGCTAAACGTCGAGTTAATATCTTCATAATATTCAGATTGTGACCAAGATGAACAGTTTCATAAAGACATTCAACCAATGGAAAGAAGACCATTGGGTATGTCAGTGGTGGCCGATTATTGTTGATGTTTGAAAAGAGATCCAGTGATGAACACATCAGGGCTTCTAAAAAAAATGAAGTTTTCTTCTCTGTAAGTTTGAACAAAGTTTTGAAATTCACAGTTATTGAAATATAGCTCTCATATTTCAACGTATTTATTCATATTTAAGTCACAATTAAACACACAGGAACAGTTTTGTCTCAGCTTTATGTCTTTAATAGTTATAATATTTCATTTAAATATTTAGTACATTACTACATTTGTTTTAATATTGTTCAAAAACCTAGCCCGATAGAGTACAACTGAAACCAGGTTTGAATTTGAACATTCGTATTGTATATATCCTGGTGGAAAAATTAAAAATCCACGAAAAAATGTTGTAGACCTCTGTAATAAAATAGGAATTCTTCAGAGTTTTTGTGAACTGAAGAAGGAAAAAAAAACAGGAGAGTCCCGAAGAAATACCTCACAATCTTAACTTTATCCATCACGAATACAACTCTGCTATTGCAAGATTCGAACTCCGGGCAGCGACCGTCATAAGCCGGCGTTCTGTAAACGTAGCTATCAAGAAAATAGGAAGGTCTGTGTAACTCCCAGTTTAGACAGGTTGATCATTAGTTTTCTAGTGACTGCTGCAAGCCTTAATAATCCATCCTTTGTTCCTCCCCGACAACTATTTCAGTTGACTGGTCTGATCTCGGATCTCTGGCGACCCGTAATTCAGCTCTGTTAATGGCGAAGGCAGTGACAAGAATCTCACTGCATGTATGCGGTCCATAATCCTAACCCACTCCCAATTCATCTATGCCAGTTTATCCCCATTCTCTCTCATTTCGGGGAACGAAGCTCTACTCGATTTCTGGCTGCCTGGAATGCAACATCCGAAATGCTTGAGAAACTACAAGTATACAGAGTGGAAGTGAAATAATCCTGCAGATTAAAATGGACGATAGGGTACACTTAAACGAATAGCAAACCTATTTTAGTTTTGTGATTAAATGCACGGTTAACTACAAAATTAAGTTTGAAGCTTCAGGAGTCTGGCAACATCGCCGCTAACACGCCTCTCTACCTTTCCGTAATACAGATGTAAGAGATCAACGAACTCAGGTCTGTCTCCCTAGGTCAGGCATGTCAAAGGGAGCCAAAAATGGCATTTGCCATAGCCGTGGTTAGACTTTTCTACAGTGGTCAGATGATTCACAACTCAGCTGAGAGTTCGATTGTTCGAAAGTTACACTAGGTTGCTAGTCTCTCATCATAGTAAACATACTAAAAGCATAGGTTGTATTTTTTGTTTTTGTTTTGATCGAGTTTTTTTCTTTAAGGTGTATTATTAGTGTAATGTTATAACTAGACGTCGGAATTTAAGTTAAATGCCTACTTTTTTCTGTAGGGATAAAGTAAAAGTAGTTAAATATCTTCACATTTTATATAATATATGAACGTTTGAAAGTGATTTATGGTGCCTAAAATGCCTATTTTGCCCTTCGAAACCTATTTTTAAGGCTTTACAGCCTAAAATTGCCTATTTTTATTATTTACGTAGCTCATATATCTTTTAAATTTCGTGTAGCTATGAAAGAGAAAGTTTTAAATATCACGGGGTGAGTTAGGTTCAAATTAGAGACCTGTACAATGGCCCAGCCCATGGGCTGCTTCAGCATTACACCGCACTGGACTACACAATGTCGCACGAAACTAGCCCGTGACGTCACCCTTCATCACCGCACGGGTCGGGGCCCATGTAATATTAATTTATATTATAAAAATTATTTATTTACAACATTTAATTTCCTTCATTCTCCGATATCATAATTTTTATGGTAACAACAGTCCAGTTATATTTGCGTTCCGCCATCTTTGTTTCAAGGTATAGAAATCTTTTATCAGAGATAACAAGCTGCACTTACATTTTGTAAAAAATCTTTTATCAAGGGACTTTTATAAAAGAAAACCCATTACAATGTCACATTGTACAGGGACATCACTTTATTTTTACCAACATTTTTAACATTAACCTGGCTATACTCGGAAAAACTGTTGCCCCCTTCCATTACAGGAGTTTGATGTTGCTAGTGCAATATGTAAACAAATCATTTTACTAAGTATAGGAGGAGAGAAAAGTAGTGTATCCATTTATGTTACAGGGAAATACAGTATTACGATTTTCAGTTTGATCATCACTTTTACGGAATTTATCAAAATACAGTAGAGTAGTAACATTTTTTTTTCAAAAACTCAACTTTTCAGGCGGCTATGTTCGTTATGTGATGTCTACTTTATTTAGCATATTAATTATTGGTGTTAACATACAATATAGAGAGTGCATTTAAATTGAGGGGGTCATAAGTAAAGGGCTGTAAGTTACTTTTGAGAAAATGGGGTTTAAATATTTAAGCTTTCGTAAAATCGGTGAAATTTTTATTTAAATTTTAATGTGTGATGCGATTAAAATATCCCTTTGCCACTAAAATTTTAGATACTTTTGCTTACACTGGATGCACTTAACTCATGTTATTACAAATGTCACTACCATTCCTTTGCTTCTAGCCACCTCAATTCAAAATAAGCTAATCTGAATTTTTAAACAAGTTGCTGAAAATGGTTGCCGTTCATTACAATGCAGGCTTCAATTCAGTACGCATATTATTAAAAACATTTTGAAGCATATTCTCTGAAATTGAATTTATCGTTTCTTGAATATAATTTTTAGTACGATATTATTAATATAGGTTCTTTCTTCTATAGAAAACGCAATCATATTTATGAAACACACTATACACTGCAGTGTTTACTTCACTGCTTGAAGACTTCGAATGCAACAGCGGCCGTAAGTTTGTGTGTCTGCCGGGAGCAAGGACATTAGTGAAGGGGTGAGAGTGAAGTACATTCAGAAATGCAGGTACAATAAAAATGCAAGTAAAAATAAAATGATGTCCCTGTATAATATACATTTTATAAAAAGATCTTTGCCAAAGAACTTTGATAGTGTAATAGCAGCCCGGAAAAACTTTATCACTGATACCGGCCGTTAAAGCATACATTCTAAAATACAATCTCTCTAGAGAAAAAGTAGTCAAGGAGAAACTCGCTGCTAGAGAGTTTAAAACAGCAGAGTCGGATGGAAATTTAAAAAGTGCCACAGGGACAGTTTTAAAATCTGTGTTCGACAGCAGTGGAAAATAATTTAGTTTTGTAATATGTCCGGTATGTTCATGCCACACGCCAAGCGAAAGCACAACCAATGCGCGCAAGCAGGAAAAGAGTAGAATGCAATCAACTGGTGGGATGACGTCAGTGCAGTGCTGAGCAGTGCGGTGGGCTACGGTGGGTTGCGAAGCCCAGTGCGATGGGCTAGGATGCGGCCGCGTCAAGCATTGTTGGTCTTGGTTGGGCTGGGCTGCTTACGCATTAGAACTGGTTCAGATACCCTGTAGGACTAATAGTTTGGTTGTAGGAATAAAGAAATTCCTGGAAGATATCTGGTCTTTTAGAGCACTTGTGCAAACAGTAGAAATATACTGAATTGGGAGGATGTAGTTCTCCCTAAAGAAATTAGCATGGCAAATATTTCTAGACTTAAATATGTATCTATTGGTTCGGTATCATTGGGAAGAATTTTTTCCCCTTATAAAATGGTTTTGTCTAAGAAAAGAGAAAATTTCACAATAGAAAATTACAGAAAAACGTTATTAATTATTGCAATGCCAATTATGAATAATATTTTAACTGTCAATTAATTGGTAGGCTAAATTAATTAATTTAATTGTAATATGAACACTTATGCATGAGCAGCCTTAGAGAAATGTGCCCGATGAATTCATTAAAAATTGCGTACCGGTATTCATAATTTAAAACTAAAAAAAAATTAAGTTTCTAACCGCAATATTTTTTTACTGTTTTTGTCACTATATACTGTAATGATTAATACTCACTAATTAATTACATTTTTATAGTTACTGTTGTTTGTGTGGATAGAAATTACATATTAGCTGCATAAAGTACTATTTTTAGCTGCTTGAAATTGTATTTTTAGGTGCATAAATCTATGTTTTTAGTGCCTAATTTAACAAAATTCATAGCCTCTTATAGGTGCCTAAAAGATAGTTTCTAAATGTCTAAAAGTCCGAGATCTAGTTATAATTACAGTTTTCTATTGGAAGCAAAAAATTACAACCTTGATAATTTATGATTCACAAAAAAATGTTTGAGTACAATTACGTGCCATATAATACTTACAAACGAATTAGACTTTTTCTTGTGCAATATTTGAAGTGTGAGTTAATTATCGATTGTTTCAAAAATAGAATTTTATAAACCTGTTTTCCATACTTCAGAATATTAAAAATAGCAATAGTTTAGAAGGTATTATTCAATATGTGAGGGGGAGAACAATATATTATTTAATTAACTAATTAAATATTTTTCAATAGGCCTAAGCATGATTAATATTACAGTTTCGGTAGTAATTTGAAACTATATATATAAAAATCATATATATATATATATATATATAATTTGAACTGGTAATGGAAATTATGGGAAAACGGCTAAATAGATTTTAATAAATGACCCTCATTTTGAAGCTTGGAACCCAAAGTTTTTCAGAAAAATAGTAGTTTTCAGTGAAATGTCAATTTTTCGACATAATTTTCCTAATTTTCTAAAATCCATCTGTCGTCACTAATTGCATTTCAGAATAAAACAAAACACACTACAGTAAACAATATTACACGAAGGCCATGATCTGCAAGAATGCTGACATATTTAGAGCTCAAATTAAATTGGTTATTAAACATTTCAAGACTTATTAAAAATAATTTATAGGTTTAATTCTGTGGTGTGTAACTTTCTGAGTACAGCTGTGTATTGGATATTAAAAACTACAAGACGTGAGGTGGTTTGATGACATTATTACCATTAGAAATTAAATATAATTATAGTTAATGCCATGATGTGACTATTTTTAATTAATTATACTTATATTATTGATGATATGAAAGTAAATCGTTTTGGGGTTATATAAGTAGATGTGGAGAATATCTTAAATTAGATCTTGATTTCAATGATTTACTGAGTGGCGGCTATATAATATATACACTATATGTTACTGAAAACTATAAAACTTACGTTATTAAAAATCAAATATTTTTACAGTTATTAATCAAGTGGGGTTGGGTCTTTTTCATATATTTAATAGCGGTGTGTTGTAGATATTTATATGCGTGGTTCTCTTCAGTATTGGCTTGAGAGAGCGCAAAAATTACAGTTCCTAAGGAAATATCAAAAGGTATTACTTACTGATAAAATAAGAGGCCTACAAGATTTTGTAGTCTCCCGATCATTTCAGCAAGATCTCTTAGCAGAATAAAATGTTTCTATTCTACATTTCAAGGTAGTTTAAAAAATGCAGCAGCTATACCAAGAAACTATGTCTATTGTTGAAAAAGTATACTGTAGGAAATGTGACATTTTTTAACTTTCACCTACAATCCGCAATGACCTGAAATAGCTATTGCTTTACTTCCACATGAAAAACCCTCTGATCGTCCTGACATTGTTACTTGCGTTTTCGCGTTGAAACTAAAAAAACTGAAGGTTCAAGAAAAAGTATTTGGCATAAAAAATCATTCATTATTATGGAAGCAAATAACTTTCAGAATGTCTGGTATTCTTCGTTGAAAATAAATCTGAAAAATTTTTATTTGAACGTCTAACGAACTTAGTTTGCAGCATTTGCTGTACAAGCCACTAATATGAATATACTTCAATACGAACATATTGTACACAGAGTTCTGGATTTTACGCATTGTATCATAAATTTAACATGTAAAGCAAGAACGTTATAACATTTGTAAATATCCCGAGGTTGTATTTGTAATAGATTTAAAGTCGAGAAGTCAGCATAAAAAACTCTCTCAACTCACCCACGCACCATATATTTGCCCACATCTCATTATACGACTAGATCGTTTCAAAAAGTCTAAAAATAATATAATTACGTCATAAAAATAAAAAAGTGCATTTTCTTAATTTTTCACCATTATTTCACTATAGCTTTCCGTCTAGGGTTAATACAATAGGGTCCTACGTGTACTGGAGTGAAAGCTGAAATATGTGGCAAGTTTATCCCTCTCTTTTTATTTTTCCTCCTCTTTCCCTCTTCCATTTTCTCTCTCCTCTCTCCTCGTACACGTACTTACTTTCTGCTCAACTGTGTGCGACTGCCAGATAGCGTGAAGATGCTTTCAATTTTATCGAAAGTCTGGTTGCTATGGTAACGCTATAACAACATTCAGTACACATCAGCGTGCGAAGCAATTCTGACATAACTCAATGATAAATCAATCAATGCAGGAGACTATCAAACAGAGGAGTTCTGTCCTGACTCACAAGGGAACCGTCCCAGGTAGTGTAGCTTGAATTTAATGAAAATGCATATTTAAGCTAATTTTCGTTCGTTAAGAAACGTGGTGATAGTCATTCCTTTCGCTTTTTCTTCGTTTACGAAATATTTTGACTTGAAAATCGTTGTTACTTATGCCGCTTTTGCGCGCACTCGGATCCTCATAGTTCCGCCACACCGTGCCACAGTTCTCGCATTAATGCTGTGGTACAGGCCTGCACAAGGTTTGCGCTCTCCGAGTCGACTCACAGCTCGAGATCGGAATGCTGATATTGACTGCGCTCTGTATTAGGGTGGACTGGAAGAAGGGGTGATCTCGTACAAAATATACATAAAAGTACTAGTACGAGTGTTCATGAAATGAATTCCCGTTCAGTGTTTACAAAACTATCTTGGACTATCATTAATTAATAAATAAATATTTATTTTACACAAATAATAGAAACTCTGTAACCACTTAAATATACAATATCATTTGGTTGCATTTGTATTTATCAGTACATCAAAACGAGGTTTTATGCTGTTAGGAGCTGAAAGGAAAGTTCAGGATAACTGGCAGGGTTTGGAATTGAATGGGTTACATCAGCTTCTTGCCTATGCGGATGACTTGAATATGTTAGGAGAAAATCCACAAACGATTAGGGAAAACACAGAAATTTTACTTGAAGCAAGTAAAGAGACAGGTTTGGAAGTAAATCCCGAAAAGACAAAGTATGTGATTATGTCTCGTGACCAGAATATTGTACGAAATGGAAATATAAAAATTGGAGATTTATCCTTCGAAGGGGTGGAAAAATTCAAATATCTTGGAACAACAGTAACAAATATAAATGGCACTCGAGAGGAAATTAAACGCAGAATAAATATGGGAAATGCGTGTTATTATTCGGTTGAGAAGCTTTTATCATCTAGTCTGCTGTCAAAAAATCTGAAAGTTAGAATTTATAAAATAGTTATATTACCGGTTGTTCTGTATGGTTGTGAAACTTGGACTCTCACTCTGAGAGAGGAACATAGGTTAAGGGTGTTTGAGAATAAGGTGCTTAGGAAAATATTTGGGGCTAATGGGATGAAGTTACAGGAGAATGGAGAAAGTTACACAACGCAGAACTGCACGCATTGTATTCTTCACCTGACATAATTAGGAACATTAAATGGAGACGTTTGAGATGGGCAGGGCATGTAGCACGTATGGGCGAATCCAGAAATGCATATAGAGTGTTAGTTGGGAGGCCGGAGGGAAAAAGACCTTTGGGGATGCCGAGACGTAGATGGGAGGATAATATTAAAATGGATTTGAGGGAGGTGGGATATGATGATAGACACTGGATTAATCTTGCACAGGATAGAGACCGATGGCGGCCTTATGTGGGTGCGGCAATGAACCTTCGGGTTCCTTAAAAGCCAGTAAGTAAGTAAGGAGCTGAAAGGAACAGTACTGGTCGTAATGAAACATCAGTTACAGATGTTCGATGTCTGCCTTTATTAAAGTTGATGATAGAAAATAGTTGCTCACAAATAGAAATGTTGAGCCAAACATAGCAATCATTTTCACAGCCAGCCTGTGTAGTCGTGGATATTATTGCTAATGCTTAGTCTTGTAAAACTCAACCAGGCTAGTAGTATCATTCAAACGATCTTTAGCCCTTAGGTTACAATGAAGATAATTAAGTTCGAGCTGTAAATCGTATGACCTGTTTCAACTGGTGTAGAAGGAATTTATTATGATAACTTTAAACTTCTTTCAAATTAAGATAAGATCTTGGAACCTAGAATTAAATTCATTTTGAATTTCAATTAATATTTGCACATAATCGTTTAACATAGCTTCATCAAGAGCATTTTCTATCGTTGGAAAGTGGAGTTCATTAATTTGTTCCTAATAAATCTGATATAATTAATAATATGAAATTATCCCCACGGACAATACTAAGGAGATTAATGTACATTAAAACACTAGATGAAGAGAAAATAAAATCAAAGATGCATCAATTTAAGATCTATTCTCTGGCTTTAGGAGAAAAAACAGTATTAATATTGTAGAATTGGTAATTTTAATCTGCGAAGTTACGAAGGATTTCTCCATACAAGAACTTATTTTGCTCGATGTTATTCCAATTAAGGGAAATACAACAATAGTAGAATTATTTCAAACATGAAGAAAAGAATCCAAATACAGCAACTTCTATCTGTAGTAACAGACGGGGCTCGAAATAGACCTAAAACTATTTTTAAGAAAGTCTAGTAGGTTCACTAACGTGTTATTTAAGAGAACTGGAAACAAGCGAGGACGTAAGATATTTTCATTCTACTATAACACACCGCACTGGCTTAGTTTTATTTAAAATTCTCTCCTTAGGAAAAAAAATATATTGACCTATTTTAGGTCGCCTGCCACTACCCTACATGAATGAGTAGTGTATTCAATATTCAATATACAGAGGCTTCATTTTATTTTTACTAACATTTTTAATATTAACCTGGCTATACCTTCGGAATAATGATTGAGACCCGGAAACACAGTTTGCTACCTCCTTCCACCACTGGAGTTCGATGGTACTGGCGTAAAATAGAAACAAATCACTTTACTAGGTATAGGAGGGAAGAAAAGTAGTTCATCCATTTACGTAAAGTAGGAAATATTGCGATTATCAGTTTGATCATTTTCATTAGGTTTTGTTTAATCAAAATACAGTACAGTATTAACAATGAGTGTTTTTACTCACGAACTGAGCCATCCATTCGGACGTATTCATTATGCAGTGTATATTATACTGTCTACAGCACATTAGCGTACAATATAGAGAATGAAGTTAAATTGAAAAATAATAATAATATGGATATTTAAACACATTTTTCAAAATGGTGGCCGTTCATTTCGATACAGGCTTCAAATCTTTTTTCCCCATTATCGCACTATAGACTATTGCATCTAATTCCATTTACCAGTTTCGTCCTTCATACTTAGTAACTCATGTTAAAATAATTCTGTACCTACTCCATAAAAGAGTACCTTACGTACTGTAAATTCAATCTTCACTTCTGCCCGATCCGAAAAGATAAAATTACTCAGACATGCTATCTACTGTCCGTCCAAGTGGCTTTGTTGCAGGGTAGTGGAAAGGGGGGAAATCACGTGACAGTTAATTACTTAACGAGGCCCTTTTTTTTAAGTTATTTTAAACAGTCGTATAATATTCCGTAAACGTCCAATTCCTAACAGAAATTAATGTTTTCAGAAAAGAGCTTAGACAACCCAGTTTTTACAGAGGGGCGAGCAGAAACAGGTCGGGGAAATCGGGGTGCGACATAGGCAAACGGACAGTACCTGTGCGAAAATATGATTCAATATTGAAAGCTCTTTCGTCACTGGAAAACGCGAACATATTTCTGGAATGTACTATACTCACTAACTCAGTGCTGTTTACTATATGCGGCCTTGGTTCTGTGTGGAAGACAGTTGGAACTTCATTAGTAGAAGGGGTGGGAGTGAAGTACATTCAAAAGGTCAGGTACAATAAAAATTGAAATAAAAATAAAATGATGTCCCAGTATTTCTGAATACTTGTTTTCTGAATGGAAATTTATAAAATCTAAACAAAGATATTGATTAACAGATGAAAATTTACGCGTTGAATTAAGAGTGGCAAATTGTGACATATTTTTCTAACTTGTTGTACCACAGTCAAAATTAAGGTGAAATAAAGTATAATTTATCCATCTATAAATTATTATCTTGTAGTCTACGTCAGATTCTCGTGTTGAGAGTCCGCCACTGGGATCCGAACGGAGTGCTATATACTCCTCGATTGATATTACATCATATTTATTGCGGCTTGCGTCCAGTGCTGTCATCGTGAGTGCAAATTTGCCGATGGCTGATAGAATGCATTTGTTTCCACGTAGTGTGTTAGAGCGATAAAAGAGGTCAGCTGTATCCGCTCGCGCTGCTAGGCTATATTGATCCACAGGGACTCTGTGTAATTATTCATCTAGTCACAGCTTGCAGCTGGTTCTAAGCTTCTTCTTTCCCTTCCTCCTTCCCTTGCTTTCCCTTCATTGGCCTTGTCATTTTCCTCTTCTTTGGCTTTCATTTCTTCACTTGCCTTACTATGTAATCGCCTTCCCCATTCTTTTCGTTTTTTTCTCTCATTTTATAATTCTTTCTCTCCTCTCCTCATCATCTGTGCTTTGTATTATTCACCATCCCGCTTTTATTTTGCTGTTGCCTCTTCGGCATAGCATTTTTTCCGAATGTCTTCCTCATTTTAACAGTGAATTTAGTTCATTTCAACTAAATGGAGTTTTTTTCTTTTTTGCAATTCTCACATTAAAACACGACCTTTCGGCGAGTTTACCTCCCATGAGGAAATTTAATTATTTTTGACGATACTAGAAATTACTTCTTAGATTTAAAACATCCACGGATTTTTCTGTCGACAGTAGATTCTCGTATTGGGGAAAATGATATAGGCTACTGGTAATCTAAAAACATATGTTTGAAAACTAGAAGTTTTTTATATTTATTTTCATGATAATAATATAATATTTATTTAATGTACTTTACACTTGAGCTACATTAGGCATTGCAGCCCGAAAGAGCAGAAGCTCGTGCTCGGGCGCAGTTCAGATCAGTTATACAAAATATATCACAAAATTAAGAGAGTTCATTGAGCACAATCACATTAATAAATGGTAAAATAATACAGCATGTAATAACAGGGTCTATATACAAATAGAAAATACAAAAGTACATAAATATTAGAGTATCAATTTTTAACTCAATTAGCTTAAACATTTAAATAATTAATCTGATTTGTTTCTTAAATCTATGTGTGTTAAGTGTACTTAGCTCAGGGTAAGCTCTAATTAATGTATTATATATTTTGGGTCCAAAATTTCTGTTGTGTTTTAAACCAGCAGTTGTGTGGCATTTGGGAGCATTTAGAAAGAAACTGTAGTTTTGTCTCGTATGGTATTCATGAGGATCAAATTTAAATTTATTGTGGTTTTATGGAAGTAAATCAGCAATGTTTGTTTATAAATTTGTTCTAGATTTGATACGCCAAATTCCTGAAAAATTAATTTTGTTGTTTAATCAAAAGGTTTACAGTATATAGACAAATTTTGATAATTCTTTTTTGGAGCAAATTTAAAGGACGGAGAGTCGATTGAAATAATATGAAAATAAAATGAGATGAAATTTTGATGAAGCGTGCATACTTTTTCTACCATATGTCACTTAAAAGTAATTTAAGAATAAGCTTTAATGGTAGCAAGGCGCTTTACAGACACCATGTTATCACTGTGAAAGCAGTAAACCCACTTTACCCTCTTCAAATACCTTGCTTTCTTTTATACTACAACCGATGATTTTGACAGACATTTTCACGCACAGTGATGACGTATTCCAGTGCTGCCACCATGATGATGCATTTCTTTCTTCACTATGGTCCAGTGAAAATCTTTGATAATAATCATAGCTATAGAAATGACTCCTTTCTTCGCTATTGTATAGGATAAATCTTCCTTGCTTCACTTTATTCGATATGGTCCAGGGTAAATCTATCGAAGTATCTACATATCTACCAAAAAGCGTTGGCCTACATATATACTAGGCATGCCAAAAGCCCAAAAAAACAAATCTGTTCTTACTGAATCTCGACCTTATAAAAAGTCACTTATTTATATATGCAGGTATTGGCAGCACTGCGATACACATTTCAAAACATCTCTCGCCGATATAGTGAGAACTGTTGGTAATGTAATGGATAATTTTATGGGAAATATATTTTTTTTCAGTGGAATTTTAAAAATATAGTGTATAAAATATGACATAATAATATATAGTGTAAAATAGCCATCAGATGATTCAATTTACAAACTTAAACAATTATTCATCATATGATGAAGGATGAGTGGAACAGAGAACAATTCTCTCCGGCACCGGGATTTGAACCCGGGTTTTCAGCTCTAGGTGCTGACGCTCTAACCACTAAGGGCCGGATTCCCATCCCGATGTCGGATCGTCCTTTCAGTTTAAGTTTCATCTCTTGGGTTCCCTTTAGTGGCCTACCCTCATGCACTCATAGATGTATGACAGTGGCACAATGTTCACACATGTGCAGAGGTGCACTCATTATGAGTGACGAAGTGGCCGGGATCCGAAGGAATAAGCGCCATCTTAAATCACAAAGTGATTATTTTTCGCACATCATATATTATTACGATACATCTATGACGCAGTGCATGAGGGTAGACCACTAGAGGGAACCCAAGAGATGGAACTTAAACTGAGAGGATTCAATCCGACATCGGGATGGGAACAGAGAACTAAAATTATGGATAGAGCGCCAGCACTTTGAGCTGAAAATTTGGGTTAAAATCCCAGGTGTTGGATCTCAGAATTTTTTCTGTTCCACTCATCCTTCATTATATGATGACGCAGAATTTCTGCACGGAAATATCATATGTACTTCGGTACATTGTAATAATATATAATTATTCATCAGTTGAGCTATAAAATATAATACGTAGCAAGTAAATTAATTCAATTTAAAAGCATAAACAATTCAATCGGTTCAGATACACAAAAACTGATAATATATATCATGCAGATTACTTCAAATTAGAAGCATAAACAATTACTTGAGCTATACAGATTACTATTAAATTTAAAGCATATAAAATTCATCAGTTAAGCTATACAAAAATATATATAATACGTAGTAAACAGATTAATTCAATTTGCAAGCATATTTTAGTTGAGTTATACAAAATTGTGCATTTCATATCAAGTACAATAATTCAATTTACAAGCATAAACAATTCAATTCATCAGTTGTGTAGAAGGTATGAGTATGTAGAAATTTGGTTAATTTTGTTTTATACGTTTTTTCTCATGGTCCTTCAAAGCTTTAAGATAATTAGGCAGTGCATTAAAGACTGTAATACATGAACTCCTTTTTTATAACAGCTTAGACCAGTGATGTCAAAGCAAGCGCATTTTTCTGACCTTGACGTCGTGCGCGGGCATCAAGCGCTAGGTATGGAAGGAGGAAGGATTATGTATATGAACAAGCAGCCTGTTGGATTAAGAAAACAGTGGTGCACAAACTTCAAACGGAATGTGAAATTTTATGTCGTTATTTTTATATGGCTTCTTTCTGTTTGATATTTTATTTATTTTCTGTAAAAGAAAAGTACTAACACCATTTTCTTAATATTGCACTTGTATTTTAAATGTTAATAACATAATAAAGAGTTAAGAAGAAATATTCACATAAATTCCACAGTAGTACGCCTAAAATTGTACCATTCTAAGTAAATGAAACACATCATCCATGAAGAAAGCGATATTCCAAAGTAAGAGATTGAGTATGACGTAGTAAGTTGGAATTGATATTGATGGTATCTTTAGCCTTATAAAAGTAATCAATAAACTAATCAAAACAATATTATTGTACAAAGCAAAGTTACCTAGGTACTGTATCTGTTTTAAGTGTAACTAATATTACATAACAAAACTCTTATCGCATTATGCTTTTAAGGTGATATTGGTGCGCAACTTCCTATCATCAGAATATTAAATTATTTTCTCGAAATCTGCTGAAGCTATAGAGCTGACGTTTTTACAACACATGGGCACATATCTTTTGCTTATGATGTAACAGTAGTTGCTTTGTTAATTCACTTCTTTCCAAACATTTTCCATTCGAATATTTTCAAAATTTTCAATATACTATCTTCCATATTACGTATTTACGATATATTATATTTACGAAAACATTGTTTCAGTAGCTGTAAAACTACTAAACAAACATCTGAACATTTCACTTTTCTGTAAAAAATAGTTGAGAAAATATTCATTTTGAATAAAAAAGTAAACTTATGAAAAATGACCATTAAAATTAAAACTTACATTTCTCATAATGCACCTATAATTCTCAGACAAATATAAAAATTAACATGGATAGTTTTAATAAGTTCTCTTCCCTTTATCTATTGAATCAGTGCTGGCTATCCCTGAATATAGCTCGACCAAGCGGCATATACTACCTCTTTCGTCTGTCTCTTTCCTTTCCGCTAAATAAATAAATAAAATAAGAGGCTCTTCTGTTAAGCTCAAAAGCGCGCTTGCCCATATGGACATCAGTTGACATGACTGGCTTATACTAACAGACAGTAGATAAAGATATTAATAAGTGTAATACAAATGAAGGTGATGTGTTGTCTCAAACTAATGCATTATTGAAAATGTCATTCCATCTGTCTACCTAATTGAATTTTACAGGGGTGAATAAAAGCGACATATCAGCTCTTGTAAAATTTAGTTCAATATCTGGTTTATGTTTAGTCGAAAATGTGGATACTTTGTTGTCTATGTTATAAATAATGACTGGATTTTTATGTAATTACATATTATATTCCTTTCAACCTAACCCTGTATAAATAACAAATCCTTGCGAATCTTGTAATTACCATTAATATATTAAAATTTGATACTACATATGTTTACATATCAACACCACATTACGTATTATGGCTTGGTATTACATAAATCTACATATTTAGGAGTTTTATTCATTTTTACTTCTCTAAACGGAAAAAAAAGAACTTCTGCTGGGAAAGTTTAGGCCTACAATTTGAAATACACAGGTTTAAAAAGCCTTTTTACCTACCAGAGAAAAGATATATTCCAGGGAATAATAGAGGCACTCACCCCATACTGTTCACTGTAAATACGAGTGAGCAAAAGGTAACCTTTCTTATACAACTACCTTGTACTGTAAAAATCACTCAGAAAGTAGCGTTGCCTTCATGCGGTGGAGTGGGACGAGGGCGACATGATTTGTCTCGAACTATAATTGTTCTGCACACGTCTTAACTAGCCGTTCCCATGCAATTTGTAACCTTACCCGCTCTCTTCCTAATCCGTCCAGGGAAACCCCGTGTCAAGTCTGGCATGAGCCGCAATAAAGTAGCCGACTTTTGAAAAGAAGCTGTAAAGGAACAAACTGGAAAGATGTTGAAAGATTAAAACAAATAGCTTTTATTATTATTTATTATTCTTTTCTTTAAATTTAGTAGACCATACAGAAATGGGATTTTAGAGCAATTAGAAAATATGATTAAAAAGGGCTGGAATTCCTACCCTTCTGAATGAGACAGGAATGTCATTTTATTTCAAACAAGTTTGTAAATGCCTATAGTTTGAATTTATTAGGTACTTTGTTCTTCACCAAAGGGAACAGCTAAAATGCATGTGTTATAAAATAAATAAACATCTTATTTTCTCCTAATCCAGTAAAGTAAATAAACAGTGCCTGCAGTTCTGTTGTGTCATTCATTTCACTCAGTTCTCTAGTTTTAGTACTTACAGTATAAAGTACAAGTAAGTTTATCAACTGTTTTAATTAGCTAAAATGGCCCCTGTATCTTCAATCCTAACGAAAAAATAAAAAATGGATTACGATGGATTTGAAGCTTTTACAGATGGAAAAATAGTTTTCTCGTCAATTGGCAAAAAAGTCGGGTGCTCTATGACATCATAACTGGAGAGTCTTACCTATTCTATACGTGCCAGATATTGATATTAAATATTTTCATGCTTTTACATATTTTGGTACATATTCTTACATAAATATGTACACATTTCACACCTTAATATTACATAAACATCCGGTCCCTAGTTATAAAGAAAAGGTCACGAATCAGCCTCACTTCTAGGAGGGCATTGAACTTCCCATTTATCAGCGAAGAGTATCGCGACAAAAAAAAAAAAAGGTATGTTGTTTAGTTGTGAGCTACTAACACAGCTTTGAATATCTCTGTCTCTCTTTATTACGTAATGCGCCTATTGCCTGTCTAGATAATGAGTCCATAAATTCCGGTCCTAAACTTCAGGTCTGGTTCTAATATTGCACAAGACTTCGCCATTATAAATCAGTAATTAGATAGAACCTGCCGTGCTTTACAACCTACCAACTCACGTCTCACACCGTTGCCACACTTTCCTTCAGGATTTGTTATATACACGCGATGACGTCACTGACGTGACAACACTGGAGACTGTACGCGGCGCCATGTTGAAAGTGTTGCAGCAGTTCAAGGAGTGGCAACAGCGCGTGAAAGGTGGAGGGGGAAGCTTTGGTGATAACTCGGATGTGTCTACCCCTCAGAAAACGGAGCTGGACAAGGAGAGAGATGTGTCGGTAGGAATGTGTGTTTTCATTCTTACGTGTCGTGGGCCATTTAACTCCAAGCAGTACAGTGAATTTGCTGAATTTGTAGTTGAGAGAAATAACAGAGAGGGGAGAATATAGTCAAGTTGTACAGTCTGTGTTGTACTATCATCTGAGATACTTAACTCCAGATCTTACTACAATAGTGGTGAGAAGTAATCATAATAATCACAAATGATAACGGAGTGTATTGGAGTTAGATGGTGCACATTTGTGTCGTGCTACATTTTTGTTGATCAGAGACTGGCATTTCCTCTCCCTATGTGCTAAGTTTATCCTTTTCACTAACCCTTAACACAACACCAGTGTTACCAGGTTCCTGTAACCAAAAATCCCTATTGCCCTTATAAAATATACCCACTTTACGCAAGAAATCTCTACAAAAATTGTTTTATATAAAACAAGCATTATTATGAACTATGTTACAAATAATAAATAATAATAGCTTATGTTTTACCTCGTGTATTCAAAATCCCCTCTCAGATGCAACTATATCTCGTCAACAAGATCTTTCAAGTGTAAGATCCTCCACAACTTCTGCTATATGGAAGAGTAATCTTATTGCTTTGTACCGATATATCTGAACCATTTTTAAAGATAGATTTAAACCGTTTCTTGCAATGTATTTGCAAAAGCATGTTCTACAAACTGTCTGTAACAGAATTTTGATATTAGTCCCTACGTTTGTAAAATAAACAATTAAAATTTAATCACTTTTTTATTTCCTTTTTCGCAAACAAACGGACATAATTTAAAACTGAAATCAATTAACAAGATTCTGTTACAGGGGAAAGTCTCCTAATAGTCTAAAGAATGTGTGTTCTAAATTTCATGCATGTATCTTTAATAGTTCAGAAATTATATCCATTTCTGTCTGGCAATGTAGCAAAAAAATTACCGGAAACAACGATAAAGGGACAGTGATTTAAAACAACGATAACAGGGGCTACAAAATGTTATGCATTACATTCCACACATATGATTTTAAAGAAAGTTTTTTTAATTTAAATGAAAACAACCATAGCGCAGGAAGTTTAAAAATGGCGTCTTAGAGGGCACAAATACCTTCAAAATGTTATTCAATACATTCCACACATAACAAAGAGTATTTTAAAGAATTTTTTTTTAATTTAATTTATCGGAAACAACAATAAAAGGGGACGTGTGATTTAAAAATCAATACCGCAGGAAGTTTAAAAATTGCGTCTCAATATCCGCTAAGGACACAAATACCCACAAAATGTTATGCAATGCATTTCACACATATCACAGAGTATTCTAAAGAAAGAAAAAGAAAATTTACTTATTTTTTACCAAAAAAATATCGTCCTCGCCCCTTAGGTGATTACAGATTAATGAAACTTTTTGAGTTGAAATTTGGAATTCAGAAAAACAGAAATTGCTATCTTTAATACCTCTGGCGTTATTAATGAGTGAAATCCCTCAGGGGTTTTAGGAACACCCACTACTATTAGAATATGGAGTTAATTGTTACGTTTTTCTGTGGTCATATGTATTTTAGGATGAGTCAATTAACTTCAGAGCATGCCGCGTACCTCCTGTAGTGGTAACAAACAGAATCCATCGTCACGAAGTGAAATATTAACATACCATGATGAGAGATCGTGGAGTTAAATGTTAACATCTGCAGTAATGTATATGTTAGTCAATCAACACCAGGCTTTAACGAACCTTCGTGCTGCATACGTCAAACCATTGTCTCCACATTTAAAGTCTATTAAAAGTTTGGAGTTAAATGATAGACCTATACTGTGTTTTGTTACTATTATTCGTGATAATATTGTCACTTATAGAAACATTTACCAGTCCATGTTCAATGTCGCCATGTTGGAAGAGTTCCTCATAAGCTGTACTCATTGTTGGTTCACAATTCGATTTCTTAGTAGGTTCTAATTGAGAAGGGGAAATCGAAAACTCCCTAACTACATACTTACTTACTTAAAAATGGCTTTTAAGGAATCCGAAAGTTCATTGCCGCCCTCACATAAGCCCGCCATCGGTCCCTATCCTGTGCAAGATTAATCCAGTCTCTATCATCACACCCCACCTCCCTCAAATCCATTTTAATATTATCCTCCCATCTACGTCTCGGCCTCCCTAAAGGTCTTTTTCCCTCCGGTCTCCCAACTAACACTCTATATGCATTTCTGGATTCGCCCATACGTGCTACATGCCCTGCCCATCTCAAACGCCTGGTTTTTAAGTTCCTAATTATGTCAGGTGAAGAATACAATGCGTGCAGTTCTGTGTTGTGTAACATTCTCCATTCTCTTGTAACTTCATCCCGCTTAGCCCCAAATATTTTCCTAAGCAACTTATTCTCAAACACCCTTAACCTATGTTCCTCTCTCAGAGTGAGAGTCCAAGTTTCACAACCATACAGAAAAACCGGTAATATAACTGTTTTCTAAATTCTAACTTTCAGATTTTTGGACAGCAGACCGGATGATAAGAGCTTCTCAACCGAATAATAACACGCATTTCCCATATTTATTCTGCGTTTAATTTCCTCCCGACTGTCATTCATATTTGTTACTGTTGCTCCAAGATATTTGAATTTTTCCACCTCTTCGAAGGATAAATCTCCAATTTTTATATTTCCATTTCGTACAATATTCTGGTCACGAGACATAATCATATACTTTGTCTTTTCGGGATTTACTTCCAAACCGATCGCTTTACTTGCTTCAAGTAAAATTTCCGTGTTTTCCCTAACCGTTTGTGTATTTTCTCCTAACATATTCACGTCATCTGCATAGACAAGAAGCTGATGTAACCCGTTCAATTCCAAACCCTGGCTGTTATCCTGAACTTTCCTAATGGAATATTCTAGAGCGAAGTTAAAAAGTAAAGGTGATAGTGCATCTCCCTGCTTTAGCCCGCAGTGAATTGGAAAAGCATCAGATAGAAACTGACCTATACGAACTCTGCTGTATGTTTCACTGAGACACATTTTAATTAATCGAACTAGTTTCTTAGGAATACCAAATTCAATAAGAATATCATATAATACTTCCCTCTTAACCGAGTCATATGCCTTTTTGAAATCTATGAATAACTGATGTACTGTACCCTTATACTCCCATTTTTTCTCCATTATCTGTCGAATACAAAAAATCTGATCAATAGTCGATCTATTACGCCGAAAACCGCACTGATGATCCCCAATAATTTCATCTACGTACGGAGTTAATCTTCTCAAAAGAATATTGGACAAAATGTTGTACGACGTCAACAAAAGTGATATTCCTCGAAAGTTACCACAGTTGGTTTTGTCCCCCTTTTTAAAAATAGGTACAATTATGTACTCCGTCCATTGTTCTGGTACAATTTCCTTTTCCCAAATAGCAAGTGCAAGTTTATAAATTTCGCTATATAATGCACTTCCACCCTCTTGTATTAATTCTGCTGGAATTTGATCGATACCTGGAGACTTATACTTTTTCAGATTTTCTATCGCAATTTCGACTTCTGAAAGCGTGGGTTCGGGTATAAATGGCTCAGCAGTTTGTATTTGAATTTCGTCCCGATCATTTTTATTTGGCCTATGTACATATAGTAGTTGCGCAAAATAGTTTTTCCATCTGTTTAGGATTGATGGAGAGTCTGCAAGCAAGTCACCATTCTCATCCTTGATCACGTTTACCCTTGGCTGATATCCGTTCTTAAATTCCTTTATACCCTTATATAAATCTCGAATGTTTTTTCCCTAACTACAATAAACCAAATTTTATCCATGACCATAACGAAAAACATGCCTTTACTAAATACTTTTGCGTTTGTAAAGTAGGCTTTTATTCAACATTACTTTATTTCACTAGTGAGATAAAGACTTTACCTAACAGTTTGAACTTTATCTCACAGTTCATTAGTATTTTCCTAGTACCCGGGCACACACGTATACTTTTCAATTCAACTATTACTCAAGAGGTTAATATATTAGTTACTAGATGTCACTACCTCTACTTCTTTATTACCTTTCATAAATATACATACACTCAATCTCCTTCTCTTTTCTCTATCTACTACGTCGCAATTTGTGCATTGCATCCATATCTAATATGTATTTTTTTTTTTTAATTTTTAATAATTTATCTTTTGGGATGTGAGGAGACTTGAACCTGCGAAGTTGCGTTTATAGGATTTTAAAATTTTAAAACAACTGAGCTAAACAGACACGATGATAAATTACGTTTTAATATTCTTCTTAAGTTTACAGAAGTAAAATGTGAAATTATTCTAATCACATTAGTCACGTGAACACTTCTAAATAATCCCTGAAAGTTCAAAAACGAAAATACACGTGTAAAATGAAAATATATATATATTAAAATTATATAATTAGGCCCTAATTATAATTTGTTATTTATCCAACGCCTTAGATACCATTCTTCACTAATCATGGCCTCCTACATCATGACCTACCTAGTACACGTATCCATTCCAAAATCCATGCCATGATATGTGATTATATGAGGACTTATTTTCAACATATTTTCTTTTATAAAACATAATTTTTCGTTATGGTCATGGATAAAATTGCGTATGGTACTTGTGAGCGTGATCTTTCTTTCGCTCGTGTAATTTTGAGCACTCGGCTGACGCCTCGTGCTTAAATCTTTCCACTCCTGCAATAAAGATGCACTTACCTCACAAGTACCATAAATAACTATTATCTATTAATATTGTGTAAAATTACATTTTTTATCAATTACATACTTCAAAACATAAATTTTTGCATTATGTTACGCTACAATTTGAAATAAACACTGCTATAGTTAGTGGTTTTCTGACTTCCACAATGTATGAATAACGAAAAGTCAATAAATATGAGCCATGTGAAGGAAAAAAAAAGTATATCATAGTTCCCTTATGAAACATTGGAATATACGAGAAAATGGAAGTTTATTATTAAGATTGACATTGCTACATTTTTTAAAATTTCAAATACATGAGACATGAAGCGGTCGTCGTCGCCCTCGGCTGCCAGCTCAGTCGTATATGGAAAGTATCTCGAGGATGGCACGTCGATGTCAATGATTAACTACGTACACTGATTAATTTGGGCGCCAGCCTCCTCGAGATTACTCCGGTAGAGGATGAGGTTCCCAGGTCAGCTGCAAAACGGTCGGGACATGGGGTTTGGGAGACGTGCTCGTAGGTTGAAATGATGTAGGCGCACACCAGAAGTTGTTGGTAAGAACTATGAAAACGTTTATTATTATTATTATTATTATTAAGTGTTCGTTTCAGATTAGCAGAAATGCGCGTCCAAGTGTATAATATCTCGCTCTCACTTCCCGCAAGTTGATATACTAATTTATGACTTCACGTAATTATATAATTTGTACTATAAAACACCAGTAATATAACGGACAGTTGATAACGTGATGAGAGGAAAGAATTCAGACTTATAATAATAATAATGCAACACACGACTTCTTACTACACCCACTAAAAAATTCTAAGTCCGTAAATTGTTATACTTCCGAGTTAGGTTTGCCGAGAATATGTGGAGTGCAACCTCTCCGTACGCGTTATATATGCCTTCTGTCTCTCTGCCAAATCTATCCTCTACTTTCAACCACCAAACATAGAATTTCACCCTCCTATCTATATATCACGTGTCTCTATTAAGAATCCTGATTGGCCATGATTACACTTACGTCACTTAAGACGCGTTCTTCAAAAATTGTTCGTTAACTAGAACATCTCCTACTTCCGGCGTCCTGACAATTCTCTGACATATACCAGATCATCTCTTTTTTTTGGAACCTGGCTTGGCGTCATCTTACTGACCACCCGCAGGCAAAGTCCATACATTCCCTCATCAGTCAACTCCACGCCTGGACACATGTTTCCTGTCCGCCTAGCTTCCTTTCGGCCTTCCTGTCCACCTGTTACTTCCGTCTCAGATTTTGAAACTAACTTACACGTCCGCGCATCCTATCCATATAAGAATATTAACACGAAATACTAATCTAATGAAAATCTCCTCATCCTATACGAGGAACCGTCTCAGACAGAAAATCACAAATTACCATAAAGCACATCAAAATACACAAATAAAACCACAAACAATATTAAAATGTTAACACAGTCTCATTCATGTTACAGATTCTGTTTTCTTCTCTCTCTCTCATGTTCTTCCTGTGCATCTAGATTCTAGATTATTACTGTCCGCAAACAGAGTTTGGTAGTTCATCCTACTTTCCTCAGAAATAAACTGCATTAAATTTTGCAAGACCTTTTGCTTTCTTCTTTCAATGGCAATTCTGAATTGTACTTTAGTTGACTGGGGAATGGTTCATCTGTATTGGGTTTCTGGAAGTTAATCGAATCGTTATTGTGCCTTTAATAGTCTTATTTACATGGATTTAATAGTTTTTGGGACATTCTGAATACCGTATCGTATAACTTTACTCAGCTGGTTGAGCGATAGTGTTGCCACCTACCGGGAAATTAAGCTTGGAAAACAAAAACTCTGTTATTCCATGGAGTAAGTGGAGTTCTGACTTCCACGAGTTTTAAAACAGCCCCCAGAATGCAGATGCATGTCGATGTTAGTGTATTCTTGCCTTCCACGCATGCGGGACTAACTAAAAAGCATCTCCAGCCCGTAACTCAGTTTTGTAAAAAATTGGAGTTAGTGGGTTTTTGATCTCCCTGTCTCAATTAGTACCATTTTAGTCCGTTATTTGAGAAGCTACACATGTCTTCAAATATAAATTTTGGTAAAACAGTCAAAAGATCTGTCTGCAGCTTATAAATATTGTATGTACGTTCTTATTCTTTTAGGACGAATTTTCCGTGTTATTTGCGATATGCGTTGTTTCTCAAATACCCGTAATGTTAGCTGTACAAAATGATAATAGTTTGTATTTATTTTGAGTGTAAGTTAATGACAAAAAATACAGGGAATCATTTTATTTCTACTAACATTTCTAATATTAACCAAGCTATATCCTTGGATTAACGGTTGAGAACCGGAAACACCGTTTGCTACTCCCACGAGTGGAGTTCGATGATACTGGTGTAAAATACAAACAAATCACTTTACTAGGTATAGGAGGGAAGAAAAGTAGTTCATCCATTTACGTACACTAGGAAATATAGCGATTTTGAGTTTGATAATTTTCATAAGATTTTGATTTAATCGAAATACAGTACTGTATTAACAATAAGTGTTTTTACTCACGAACTGAGCTATCCATTCGGACTTATTCATTATGCAGTGTATATTATACTGTGTACAGCACATTAGCGTACAATATAGAGAATGAAGTTAAATTAAAAAATAATCATAATATGAATATTTAAACACAATTTTGAAAATGGGGGCCGTTCATTTCGATACAGGCTTCAGTTCTTTTGTGTATATTATTGCACTATAGACTATTGTATCTAATTCCAATTACCAGTTTCGTCCTTCGTACTAGTAACTCATGTTGAAATAATTCTATACTTACTCTGTAAAAGAGTACTTTACGTACTGTAAATTCAATATTCACTTCTGCCTGATACGGAAAGATAAAATTATTCAGACATGTTATGTACAGTTCTTGCAAGTGGTTTTGTCGCAGGGCCGTAGAAGGGGGGGGGGAATCACGTGACAGTTAATTACTTAACGAGGCCATTTTATTTAAGTTATTTTAAGTCGTTGGATAATATTACGTAGACGCCCAATTACTAACAAAATTAATGTTTTCAGAGAAGAGCTAAGACAGCCCCGCCACTATCCTTTACAGAGGGGCGAGCAGAGGGGCGAGGGAAACCGGGATGCGACGTAGGCAAACGGACGATAGTACCAGTGCGAAAATATCATTCAATATTGAAAGCTCTTTCGCAACTGGAAAGCGTGAACATATTTCTGAAACGTATTATACTAACTCAGTACTCTTTACTTTGACTGCATACGCGGCCTTGGCTCTGTGTGGAGGACGGTTGGAAGTTTACTAGTAGAGGAGTTGGGAGTGAAGTACATTAAAAAACTCAGGTATAATACAAATTGAAGTAAAAGTAAAAAGATGTCCTTGTATATTTAAGTACAAATTGACTATTAATGGACAAAAAATTATTTCCGGCACCGGGGATGAACCCAGGACCCTCAGCTTGGCTCGTTGAGTGCTCTTACCATCTGAGCTATGCTGACCTAACTCTCTTCTCCTGCAATTTTAAGTTACCGTTAACACTGATTTATATAGTAGTGTTAACAGTGATCTAAAATTGTTCTTCAAATGGACATAAAGTCATTAAAATATGCACTCCTGCATATATGACATTATATATGTATATCTAATGCAGGTAGTAGATCAATGGCGATACAAAGAAGGATATTTCGACCAGCGTTGTGGATCGGATTCCGGCATAGCTCAGATGGTAAGAGCACTCAATGCACCAAGTTGATGGTCCTGGGCTCGATTCCAGGTGTTGGAACGAACTTTTCTCCATTAATAATCGTGATGAATACATAAAATAGTTGATTGCACAATATTCACTAGAGAACGACGAGGTTCTCAATAAGAATATAAAAATGAAAGGTGTTGGGGAGTGGGGGGAGAGAACAGAGAATGTCACAAAGCATCATTTTCGAGAAAAAAAAAACCTTACATAGGCAAAACTTCATTTCTCACGCTAGTTTATTAAACCGTGTCGGACTGTAAAGAAAACCACTATCGCAATGTCCATATTTTATAATGTTGTGCAATATTGTAGTACTGTGAAATTTTAATTTTCCTACCATTTTTTTCTATTGTTCTATTAAAATTATAGCATATAGCCTTTTAACCTGTTGTATCCTATAGGATATATTGCCAATTTAAGGGTTAATATCAGAACATTTGCAGCTTTTAGTCAATGTACCAAATATTTAAGATTGCCTCTCACAGACATTTATAATTAAATTTTTTTGTGATTGGGCAATTCTGTAGTCCCAGTTGCTACTTGTAGAGTGTGCTATATACCATAAAATCGCTAAAAAAATAGTCATTCCTTATTTTCCTTCCAAACACCCTTCAAATAATGTTTTATTGTCCTTCATAATACAAAATGAAAAATAAATTTTTAGAAAATTTTACAGTGAAAACACAGATATCTTATTGAAGTCCCACACTACAACTCCTCAGGCCAGGCAAATAAATCTTCATAATAACTTTTGATTTCATCCTCTTCAGAAAATTGTTTTCATGATATCATCACTCGAAATAAAGCGAACTTGTACACTTCTTCTTTCAAACGTGCAAATACGTGTATTAAAGTCAGAAACTATATGAATTAGTTTTTATTCTCTAAAAATATACTTCTGTGGTTTCTCAAATAACCGATCCAATTATAATCCACGTGATAATGTACTCGAATATATTTAACACATAAAATTGTTTCTTTTTCCAGCAGAGCTCAACCACAAATCTGATACGCTCAACGAAAGGTTTTAAATTTATAGTAATCCGATTGGGAACACAAAAGCGCTGTAACATGAGAACTGTTACTGTTTATTTTTCAGTAATATGTAAATACATTCAGAAGGATGGAGTTTTGACCACATCAAACGTACTCCCATTGTGTGTACAAAACAATTCACATCGTAGGCTAATCCTATCCATGTATTTATTTTTCAATCTGACAGAATTTTATTTATGTTTTGACATCATCTATATCCCTGGGTTGCCATGCATAGACATTTTTCTCTACAAAACCTCGAACAAGAAATCTGGTCTCGTCAGATCTGGAGAATTTGGAGGCCAAGAAACTGGTACATCAACTACACCAATTGATAATTAATACAGTGTTACTATAAATTATCTTTCTGATTGCAAACTTGAATAACTATCGTTATGAGACACTTAGAAATATATTGGTTTCAATAGAAAGAGAAACTTAAATATTTTTGTTATGTTGGTGAACCTGTCGCATATTTACTAATTTTGTTGCTAGGACAAGATATAACAGAAGAATGGCTGCAAACGAAAACAGGAGGGCATTTTGTGTGCGAGATTTTCATATATCCCTATCTGTTGTCACTGCACAACGCATTTTAGTTGAAAATTTGGTGTTGATCCACCCAGTGGACCCAGTATCCGTAAATGGTACGCTGACTTCAAAATGAGGGGATGCATCTGTAAGCGGAAGTCAACCGGTGGTCCATCAGTAAGTGAGGCAAATGTGGAGCGTGTGACAGAGAGTTTCACACAAAGTCCACAGAAATCCACCGTAAAAGCCAGTAGAGAATTAAATATCCCCCAAAAAACTGTGTGAAAGATTTTACGGAAACGTTTGAAGTTCCATCCATATCGTCTGCTCTGAAACCAGACGACAGTCTTTCTGTGATGAGATGTAACTCAGAATGGAATACACGACTTCCAAGGAGATGGATTGGACGTGCTGGCCGTGAAAATTTATCATTTTTGCATTGACCTCCACGTTCCCCCGACCTCACTCCTTGTCATTTTTTTCTGTGGGGTTTTATAAAACAACAAGTGTATCAGCCACTATTACCAGCTACCATTGAGGATCTTCGTGTCCGCATCACAGAGGCCATTGCACTGGTGGACGGTCCAATGCCAATTTGTATGGCAGGAAATTGACTACAGACTTGATGTGTGTCGCGTGACACAAGGAGCTCACATTGACCACATGTGGCTTACTTACGGTTGTGAACCAAATGTTTCTCAGATGTTTCATGTTTTTCAGTGAAAAAAAAAAAATAAAAAATTGTTTAGTTTCTGTTTCTGTTGATACCAATTTCATGTTTTCTAATGTTTACTGATTTAAGAGTAGCACGTGTGATTTATCCGTATGGATAGCAAAAAATATTTGAGTTTCTCTTTCCATTGATACCAATATCATGTTTCTAAGTGTCTCCTAACGACAGTTATTCAAGTTCGTAATCGGAAAGATCATTTATAGTAACACTGTATTTAAAAAATATATCACTGTGTCCATGTGGTTTTCCTGTCGCAGCTGTGATATAATCCATTTCTGCAGTTTTCACAATGCCAAATACGCTTACGTCCATTTGACATGGCGTGATAACAGACCCAATTGCTTTAAACGTGCGATACCATGAAACTGTCAACTTGTAGTTCAGAATTGTACGAAAATCGTACTCATTGAGAAAACGAAGTTGAACTGATGTTACAACTTCATATTCTGTAAAACACAATACGCATTTATCTCGTTACATTGCAGCGAACGTCATTTTTTTATTCACTCGTTGCTAAGATATAATCGGATATCTTTTATTCGTGAAAAAATGATACAAAACTTCAGAGTTTCAACATTACGTTGTAACAAATAGCAGAATATAAATGGCAAAGAAATCTTCTATTCAGTCTACAAACATAGGTGTTCCGCAAGGGTCCGTATTGGGTCCTTTTCTATTTATAATTTTTTTAAAGGTCTACCAACTGTCATACCTGATATTTTTTTTATATACACACGCTACGACTGTTTTGAAAGCTTTTAATGACATAACTATAAATATGACAAGCACACTACGTAATTCATCTGAATTGTTTAGTGCTAATTCTCTAAGTCTTAATTTGAGTAAAACTGAAACTTTTATAACGTTGGTAGTGATGGATATGCTGGATTTTATCTCGATAGCAAACTTACTTGAGCGCTATTTGTGAAATTGTCAAAAGGAATTTATTTATTAAGAAGATAAAAAGAATATTGGTTCATACCAGTCTCTTATTAAAAGCTTATCATGATTTTTTTTCAGTCTCATTTGAATTGTGTAATTTTGCTATGGGGAATAGTGTGACTGCAATAGATGCTCGTATTCTTAAGTGTTGTGGCCCAAGAGAACATTGTAACCCCTTATTCAATAAATTTGGAATTCTAACTCATTCTTCATTGCATGTTTTTATTTATTTATTTATTTATTATTGCTACTAAGTTTGAAATGAGTACAAATTAATAAATACAATGAAAGATAAACTAGCCCACTTCTGAATGAGAAAGACTCGTGCTCAGGAGGGGATTCCAATACAGACAAAAATAAAATTAAAATTGAGAGTGAATATGGATTAAATATTGTTTACTATGTTTAAACCCAGCTATAAATCCAATTCAATTTTTTTATTATTAATTTGGAGAGGATTCGTGGTTGAAATATTATTGGAATAAAATTTGTTTAATAATCTGGGACCTTGACTCATGCTATGATAAAAAGCTGCATTGGTTTTACATTTTGTTCAGACAAACGCAGAGAATTCATATTTTTTGTTCTATATTATGTATATTCCTTTCAAAGTTATTAAAATTTCTATGTAGATATTTTAATAAAATAAAATAATACATTTGTTTAATGTCGAAAACTTTGAAATGTTTAAACAACAATTCAGTTCGGTAATATTTCTGCTTTCTGAAAGAAATTTTTAATTCTTTTTTCTGTAGTAAAATTAATGGATAAATGTTGGATTTATAAGTTCCACCCCAACCTATAATACCATACATAAATATAGATTGAAATAATGCTAAATAAATTACAAGTAAGCAGTTAATTGACAAAATATATCTTAGAATGACAAAGTAACATGTTTTACGTAATTTATTACAAATATAATGAATATGATTATTCCATTTTAAAAGATTATCAATAATTATACCTAAGTATTTAACCTCACTAACTTCATTAGTAACAGAACAATTGCAATTTATATCGGAACAATCAGAATTATGCATTTTAATTTGTAGTATAGATGAAATTGGTTTATTGCCTTTATTATTTAAAGAAAATGGGATAGCTATTGTTTTATCTTTATTAATTACAAGTGAATTTGTTAACATTATGTTCGTATATGAACTTTTACATTAATGTGATTCTGAACTATCTAGGTAGATATAAACATAACCTAATTGTTACTGAATATACATTAGCCAAGGTTTGTAATAGCCATTTTGTTTTCAATGTGGAAAGTTTTAATAAACTCGCTCTTAATATTAGAAATATTAATTATAATTCAATTTTTAAAACTGAATTAAAAGGCTCTTTAGCAAAAACTTTTACATAGTATAGAGGTATATATCGAATGCTATTTAATTAATTTGTATGCAAGTAGTTTTAACTTTGCATAAGAAGCAACTCCAATAGATTCTATGAGATTCCTCACTAATATTAACAGCATCAAAATGACAATAGAAGAAAAAGCACTGATTCAATATGAAAAACGTATCAGATTACCAGGAAACAATTGGCATTCATTCAGTCCTCTCTGTAGATTGAAAACTCAAAAATGTTTCATATCCATGGTTAAACAGAAAATCAATATCCCGAATTTAAAAGAAAACTTACAAATTAAACCAAACACTTTAACTCTATTAAATATAGAATATAATCTAAATTTAACAGACGAAATACTGAAATCAGAAGTAAACACTGAAATAATGAAACAGTTGTCTTTAGAGATAATTAATATTAGGTACCCTCCACAAAACTGGCTTCATTTACACACCGACGGATCCTTGATCTCCAGAGAACAAGGTGCCGGTGCAGGTGTTACGTGCTGTCTCTTCTCACTTTATAGATCTTTTGGATATGGAACAACAAGTTTTGATGGTGAAGTCATTGCAATAAGTGAATGTCTCAGGAATCTTCTATGCCACATCAATTAATTTAGGAATGCAGTTATATTGTCAGACTCCAAAGCAGCTGTTCTATCAATAGTCTCTAAACCTTCATCTCAAACAGCAGAAATAACTAAAATGCTCTCTCAATTAATATCACTCAATAAAAGAATTGTATTCCAATGGATACCATCCCATTGTGGAATCCTGGGAAACGAGAATGCGGATGCTTTAGCAAAGAAGGGCAGCACTGCTACTTACAGACCTGTTACTAAATCTATATATTACTGTGTGAAGAGATTTATTAAATCTACATACTTAGACTTCAACAAACAAAATTTGATAACACAATCCCAAGGGAAAAAATGGAACTCTCTGCATCATAATCCACAGTTAAATCCCGATTTACCACGAAAATCGTCTGTAGCTGCTTTTAGATTGGCAACAGGCCATGATTGTTTGGTCAAATAGCTGCATAGAATTGGAATATATCAGTCCCCTAACTGTCCATTGTGCAACTCAAACCAAGAAATGGATTCGGAACACCTCAAAATCTGTGCTTCAGTGGCTGGCCATGATAATATATTTGAAAAATATTGGAGTGCAAAAGGTCAAATGACTTTATTGTCAAACGCCTGGCATTAGAAAACAACACTTTGCATAAGCTTCCTATAATTTTGAATTTGAGTCTCTTTTTAAATAAACTAAGTTTAAAACCTAAACTATAATAATATGGTTTGATGTTTTCCCAAACCAATGACGCTGTACTTTCGTAAATGAAATTGTCAAATGGTAGCAGAGCTGAGATCTCTAATCTCTCACGTTCTTCCTGGTTGCTACGTGCTCGTATTTTCTTGTACTTTTGCTTAGCAACAGATGTATCCCTCTTGCGTTGAACCTTTTGTTTGATTTCGACATCACCAAAATAATAATATTACTAGCTCCTTCCTTTAGACGTTGGGATACCTCACTTTTTTTACCGCAACTGTTAGCAACTACAAACACAAAGAAAACAACTCATGTTGTGTACGTTCAGCACACATTGCTGCAAGAAAAAGGCTATACGCATGCGAGTTCCTAGTAAAACTAACCACACACAAAGCTACAATTCTAAACACAGCTATTTTAATCATCTGTTTTATAATCATGCCCATTGCCGAATGTTGTTTTAAAGTTACTTATTACTTCTTGTTCTACAGCGACATCATTTTATTTTTACTAACATTTCTAATATTAACATGGCTGTACCTTTGTATTAACGGTTGTGAACCGGAAACATCGTTTGCGACGAACTGGTTGGCGAGTTGGTATAGCGCTGGCCTTCTATGCCCAAGGCTGCGGGTTCGATCCCGGGCCAGGTCGATGGCATTTAAGTGTGCTTAAATGCGACAGGCTCATGTCAGTAGGTTTACTGGCATGTAAAAGAACTCCTGCGGGACAAAATTCCGGCACATCCGGCGACGCTGATATAACCTCTGCAGTTGCGAGCGTCGTTAAATAAAACATAACATTTAAAACATAACATTTAACATCGTTTGCTACCCCCTTCCGCGACTAGAGTTCGATGATACTGGCGTAAAATACAAACAAATCACTTTACTAGTTATAGGAGAGAATATAAAGTAGTTCATCGATTTACGTAAACTAGGAAATATTGCAATTTTGAGTTTGGTAATTTTCATAAGATTTTGATGTAATCAAAATACAGTACTGTATTAACAATAAGTGTTTTTACTCACGAACTGAGCTATCCATTCGGACTTATTAATTATGCAGTGTATATTGTACTGTATACAGCACATTGGCGTATAATATAGAGAATGAAGTTAAATTGAAAAATAATCATAATATGGATATTTAAACACATTTTTGAAAATGGTGGCCGTTCATTTCGATACAGGCTTCAGTTCTTTTGTGCATATTATTGCACTATAGACTATTGTACCTAATTTCAATTGCCAGTTTCGTCATTCGTACTAGTAATTCATGTTGAAATAATTCTGTACCTACTCTATAAAAGTGTACCTTACGTACTGTAAATTCAATCTTCACTTCCGCCCGATCCGAAAAGATAAAATTACTCAGACATGCTATCTACTGTCCATGGAAGTGGTTATGTCGCAGGGTCGTAGAAAGCGGGTAAATCACGTGACAGTTAATTACTTAACGAGGCCCTTTTATTTAAGTTATTTTGAACAGTTGTATACTATTACGTAGACGTCCAATTCCTAACAGAAATTAATGTTTTCAAAAAAGAACTAAAACAGTCCACCCACTAGCCTTTACAGAGGGGCGAGTAGAAGTGGGTGGGGGAACCGGGATGCGACGTAGGCAAATGGACGACAGTATCAGTGCGAAAATATGATTCAATATTGAAAGCTCTTTCGTCACTGGAAAACGCGAACATTTTTCTGGAACATAGTATACTTACTGAGTACCGTTTTCTATGACCTTAAAGGGACTTTGACTGCATACGCGGGCTTGTTTCTGTGTGGAGGACGATTGGAAGTTTACTAGTATAGGGGATGGGAGTGAAGTACATTCAAAAACTCAGGTACAATAAAAATTGAAGTAAATATAAAATGATGTCCCTGTATAATGAAGCAGTGTAATTAAATAAATTCTACGTTATATTGTTAGAGATTTCGTTCATAACTAAACGTCTAATATTACGAAACCTTATATATCGATGTTATTTGCGTTGTATTATTATTATTATTATTATTATTAATTAATTAATTAATTCATTCATTCATTCATTCATTCAGTGTTTTTACCAACCGTAAATTATTTTTCCAGTGACAAATTGATCGAAGATCAGATCACAGGTATCTTCTTATTTTTCTTCCTCCTCTTCTTCTTCTTCTTCTTCTTCTTCTTCTTTTTCTTCATCTTCAGCAGTAGTATGGGTAGACCAACAATCTGTTCCGACTTATAGCCTATTTTCCCAATTTAATTTTTTGTTTTCCAACATACCGTCTTCCCTGTGGTGAATACCTAAAATGTAGTTTCGTCAATCTAATTCATGTCTTTGAGAAATACGAGTTTAATTAATCTCCCCTGGACGTTGGTTGCTTAGTACAGCAAGATGATGACGACGAAAGTCTCCATTTTAGACTTTTCGCGTCAAATTTTTGTAATGTTTCTTCAAATGAAAGACCGAAAATTGAAGTGAGGAAAGTGGCCAACAGCCTTGGAGCTCACATAGACACTTCCTCTCAGCCTCATATTCCATAGAAAAGTCACGTTTTTACGTACATATTAATTGTTTCCCCTCCAATTTCCATCCATCCATTAATTGATTAATTAATTCAACATCATATGCATTTTAGAATAACAAACATTTCGCAGCTAGAAATTACATTTTTTGTGCGAATAACTGTATGATGGAAGTAAATTCTCCCAACACGGCCTGGGAAGCCACAGGCAATAAAGTACTATAACCCATCTAGAATCTTGAATCTCACAGTCAGTCATACTCCTTACATTTTAACAGCGGCGGATTTCCAGGGGAGGCAAGGGAGGCCGTGCCTCCCCTAATATTTTACCAGAACACAATATGGCAGTAATAATTCCAGCTGAATTAAGATCACAGGCAAGTTACGGCAAATGACGAACATTTTTCTTTTTATATATTAATTTTACTATTCACTACGACTAAGATGTAAGTTACGTCAAGTCGACCACATTAAGTTGGTGATGCCCGCTCGCTATACTGTAGATAGTACAAATAATTCGTACTGAAAAATAACAAATAGCGCTGTAACCTGTGTAGTCGACATCTAGCAGCCTGCAATGTCTATGCGAGAGCGGGAGAGAGGAGTCGACTACATGATGCTACTCCCCGGTATTGGAGGAAATAGGCATGGGATTTATAATCGGGGAAGATTGCAGGAACAAGAGAAATGTCTGGCGGAAAGTCAAGAAACGCCTGAAGGATATAGACAGGGAAATAACACAAGGGGAATGTAGGGATAAGGTTGCTCTGGAGATCCAATCGATGATCAAAACAAATTGGGGGGCCGAACTTTATCTCTATGGAGGTAGCAAAGAAGGTAGACTGGGTTTAATCTGGTTTCGTCTAGGAGCCTGGAGGGCACTTAAAACCGTCAACGAAGAGGGGGCGAGAATATGTCCTCTTTGCGGTAAAGGCGAGACATCACACCATATTCTGTCGGAGTGTGAAGCCACAGAAGCTCTGAGGAAACGATTCCTGGCAGAGTCCTTCATTACATCTAGCAGGGGCCACTTGGCGACATACAATATGTTAAATAAGGATAAATTTTGTGACAGTGTGGGAAAATATATGGCAGAAGTTCGACAGTTGAGGGTGGAACTGACCGAGGGGGAGGGAGCTGAGGAAATAAGGGAAAGAGTTATTAATTAGTGTAGCAATGATGAAGTAATTAGGGGATAATGTTATTTTTGTATTTATTGTGTCTTTTTTTTTCTATTTTTATTTTATCGTGTGTGTATGTTTTTTTTATGTATTACTTTATATTTATTAGTTGGATTATTTCGTGCAGTCTCAATAAGGAATTGAATTGTTTATATATATATATATATATATATATATATATATGTTTCACTGTGGTTTTTCTCTCTCTCTTTTCATAGCTTACATTCATTTTATTTTTATTATTTTTGTGAAATTTGGTTTGAAGTTAGATTAGTTGTAATTGTGATAATCAATGATAACGGTAGTAATGATAATAACTGTTGTTTTACTATTTTATTATTAGTAGTATTATTTTTGTTTTCTTTGAAGATTCAAACTGTGCATAGTTATAGCACGAATGGCCGTACGGGCTCGTGCGAAGGATCTTGTGTACATGAGTTTGTATAATTTATTATGCATCAATTAATGCACTTATCTATCTATCTACTCCCCGATAACCATGTCAACAGCAGTTCAGCCAATCAGATAGCTGGTTAGAAGAGTGTTTAAACTTGACTAGAACGCGCTAAGGGAGCCGATTTGGAGACGTCCTACCCACCGCTGACAGCTGTACTGCTTATAGTCACGGCTGGTTTCGGCTGTATTGGGAAGCTCTCTCTCTCTCTCTCTCTTTCTCTCTTCTTGGTTTTAGAAAACTGAGTCACGTTTTCTCTCCCTGCGTAAAAGTTGTCATTTATGTTGTTAGATTTTCTCTTGTTTGCGGGTGTTCTTGTTATTTTATTCTTTTGTGTTACGAGATGTATTTACTTATGCAATATTTTAAATATATCTAGAGTTTAGATTCTTCTAGTAGCAGTTATTCAGTATGTTGTGACCTATTTGATCGGTTTGCGAAGAAAGAGGAACGTCGAGTTAATTTGCTGTAAAATTAGACTATGTAATAGTAATGAGCAAGTCCCGGATTCTTAGGTTCGAATCAATTTTGTTCCAATCTCGTTACGCTCGAAATGTTGCTTTTCTTATTCGTTTTATGTAGCAAAGCGTAACATTCTTAAATTCAATATGACCTAAAAGACCTAATTCGTAGGTTAGGACTTAGTGTCCTAAAGAGAGGCAATCTTTACCAAGCCGTTGTAATATATTAACTGTATGTTGTTTATTTCTATTCTTTCCCCGTAAAATCATATAAGTTCCGAAACATAAGATTCAAAATCCTAAAACGTAAATTGGGAGACCTAATTTTAATTTCTTAAAATCTCTAAATTCTGCGCTTGGTAATGGGGTACGTCACAGGCCTTATATTTTTATATTCTCATCATTCGCGTCTTGGCCTCCTCAACTTTCAAACCCACCATCCGCTACTGCTTTTTAAGGAAAATAACATTTGCATTTTCCTGTACTTAGAACATCGAAAATCGGATTATTGATAGTTTTCGAGTGTGCTTACTCATATTATGTTTTTCCTTCTATTGCAGGTAAGTGGATATTCTTCCTGCATCAGGATCCTATTTTGCCAGTTCCAGGAAAAAGTTCATCTCTGCTACATGAGGGAAGTACTAAATAATTCCACTTTACTTGACTTAACGTGTATTTTGACTTCCATGGATTTAAAAGGCTTGCCTTGCAAGAACTTGAATTATGGCTCAACATAATTTGCTTTCTGTGCTTATTCCGCCATTTTACTCCGCTTTGAAGTTAACATTTCATAGCAAAAAGGGGGGAAGAAATTGATATAGCTTATAAAGCAATGTGAAGCTATTGAAAAATGAAATAAATCCTAAAAGAAGAATACTGTACGTCAGGAAAATTTTTCAAGTGTGTAATTGTACGGTACTGTACAGCAGGGGTACCGAACTGAGGCTCCCGGCAGAGCCGCTGTAATGTTATACAGGGACATCATTTTATTTTTACTAACATTTTTAATATTAACCTGGCTATACCTTTAGAGAACCAGAAACACAGTTTGCTACCTCCTTCCACGACTGTAGTTCGATGATACTGGCGTAAAACACAAACAAATCAGGGAAGAAAAGTAGTTCATGCATTTACGTAAACTAGGAGATATCGCGATTTTGAGTTCGATAATTTTCATTAGGTTTTTGTTTAATCAAAATACAGCACTGTATTAAGAAGAAGTGTTTTTACTCACGAAATGAGTTATCCATGCGAACGTATTCATTATGCAGTGTATATTATACTGTCTACAACACATTAGCGTACAATATAGAGAATGAAGTTAAATTGAAAAATAATCATAATATGGATATTTAAACACATTCTTGAAAATGGTGGCCGTTCATTTCGTTACAGGCTTCAGTTCTTTTGTGCATATTATAGCACTATAGACTATTGTACCTAATTCCAATTGCCAGTTTTGTTCGTACTAGTAACTCATGTTGAAATAATTCTGTACCTACTCTATAAAAGAGTACCTTACGTACTGTAAATTCAATCTTCACTTCTGCCCGACTCGCACAGATAAAATTACTCAGACATGCTATCTACTGTCCGTCCAAGTGTTTATGCCGCAGGATCGTAGAAAGGGGGGAAATCACGTGACAATTAATTATTACTTAACGAGGCCCTTTTATTTAAGTTATTTTAAACAGTTGTATAATATTACGTAAACGTCCAGTTCCTAACAGAAATTAATGTTTTCAGAAAAGAGCTAAGACAGCCCAACTTTTACAGAGGGGTGAGCAGAAGCAGGTGGGGGAAATCGGGTTGCGACGTAGGCAAACGGACAGTAGGTCCTACCTGTGCGAAAATATGATTCAATATTGAAAGCTCTTTCGTCACTGGAAAACGCGAACATATTTCTGGAACGTACTATACTCACTAACTCAGTGTTGTTTACTAGATGCGACTTTGATTCTGTGTGGAGGACAGTTGGAACTTTATTAGTAGAAGGGTTGAGAGTGAAGTACATTAAAAAACTCAGGTACAATAAAAATTGAAGTAAAAATAAAATGATGTCCCTGTAGTTGCTGACAAGGACGTAGCCGCGTTGACCAAAGGTATAGTCCGGTCAGCTTACTTAATACCCCAACGGTAAAACCTAACCATTTTCCCCTCATTACTACATATCGGCCAATAAAACAAAAGCGATGGCATTTATTGGATCTCAACCAATTAAGAATGAAATTAGTTATAGAGGACAAAATAATAGAATAAATCAACACTTTTACATACTTAGGTTGTTCAATAACATGTGGCAAAAAATGTGAAATCGACGAAAAATTAAATAAATTCAATTATTTCTGTGGAATAAAACGTAGGACACTGGGAAAGCAAGTGAGAAAGGAAACATTAATCAAATATTACAAAGTAAGGGCAATTCCGTCCCTTGTACACGGCTGCGAATCTTGGGTTCTGAAGAAAAACGAAGAAAGAAGAATTGAAGCAGGTGAGATGAAATTTCTTAGTTATGTTGCGGGTTATACACTATTGGATAAAAAAAGAAACGAAGATATTAGAAAAGAATAAAAAATAGATAGTATAATTCAACTTAATAAATAATATCAACATAATTGGAAAGAACATGTAAACAGAATGCCAACAAGTATAACGAGAGCAGCCATGAATTATAATCCATCAGGAAGGAGATCATTAGGAAGACCAGTAAAACGGTGGCGAGATCAATTTTAATGGAGGCGGAACAGGTCGAGAGGCCTAAACCTTGAAGAATATGAAGATGATGATGATGATGATGGTGATGACTACATATGCTAGTGGATTATGGTGATTTTCTAGTTTGCAGGTTGAATTTTCTTCTGACAACTTCGTTTCGAATTTCGATACTGACAAATACTACAAATGCTAGTGATTTTGTAGCTGTTATGTTGGCAGCTGAGATAAAAGTTGTCGATACTGGAGTTCCATGGAATTAAAATTGTACTATATTTCTGAGCTGGTTACTGGAAATAATAATAATAATAATAATAATAATAATAATAATAAATTATCAGTATCAATATTAATACATAATAGTTATTTGATGTATTGTGTTGTGGTTACGATTCAAGTATAGTCAGGTAGGCTTAAGTTGAACTAAAATATATAACGTGCTTGGGTGTGATAATGCAGGTGGGTGATCGGTAGAAATATTATTTCATATTTTCATTAATTTCTTTCGTGATTATATTTTATTACAATAATGTCAAAAAGAGGTATATGATTATGTCTCGTGACTAGAATATGGTACGAAATAAAAATATAAAAATTGGAAATCTGTCCTTTGAAGAGGTGGACAAATTCAAATACCTGGGAGCAACAGTAACAAATATAAATGATATTCGGAAGGAAATTAAACACAGAATAAATATGGGAAATGCCTGTTATTATCCGGTTGAGAAGCTTTTATCATCCAGTCTGCTGTCAAAAAATCTGAAAGTTAGAATTTATAAAACAGTTATATTACCGGTTGTCCTATATGGTTGTGAAACTTGGACTCTCACTTTGAGAGAAGAAAATGGATTAAGGGTGTTTGAGAATAAGGTGCTTAGGAAAATATTTGGGACTAAGAGGGATGAAGTTACAGGAGAATGGAGGAAGTTACACAACACAGAACTTCACGCATTGTATTCTTCACATGACATAATTAGGGACATTAAATCCAGACGTTTGAGATGGGCAGGGCATGTAGCACGTATGGGCGAATCCAGAAATGCATATAGAGTGTTAGTTGGGAGGCCGGAGGAAAGAAGATCTTTGGGGAGACCGAGACGTAGATGGGAGAAAAATATTAAAATGGATTTGAGGGAGGTGGGATATGATGATAGAGACTGGATTAATATTGTTCAGGATAAGGATCGATAGTGGGCTTATGTGAGGGCGGCAATGAACCTGCGTGTTCCTTAAAAGCCATTTGTAAGTAATCTATTCTATTTTTTCTCGATTCTGCAAGTAGAAACGCTATTATTAGATGGTTTATCAGTTATATCAATATAATATGAACAAGAATAAAATGCAATTATATAAGAACCTTGTTGCTAAATCTTGCGCTACTGTGATGCATTTAACAGTTACCATACCAACACCAGCTAATCAAGTTGTCGTAATAATTATCTATATTATTGTCAAGAGTATCTTGGAAACCGTATTGTATGGCTATAGGAATTTAGTTCGCAGTTTAAACCACAGATGGCAGCTGAGTTGAGAATCTTCAACAGCATTGCCTGAAGCTTCTATATAGTTCACAACTCACCGAGAGATAGTGCACGCGTTGCAATCAATGCCTTGTCCCGGACGAGCTGTGAGAGCATGGAAAATCCGGGAGATGCAACCAGCAGTTGGTACGTCCGGCGTCAAAGTTCACACGGATCTTAATTCAGAACACGTTTCGACCCATTCATTTTATTCGTTCACTTTCCTGCCTAAAGGCAGGTCTTTCATTGCAAACCCAGCATTCTCAAACCTTCCTATTTTTCTCCCATCCTTACAATCTTCGTATAGCCTACGATCAGTGGCGGCTGGTGATAAAATATTATGTGTGTTCACAATTTTGTGTTCCAAAATCGAAGAGAATTTGAAATCGTACGTTTTTAGCCTAATATGAAATGTCATGATTCCAATGTTTCACTGTCGAAAAAAACCGTATATAAATTCAAACAACATATAATAATAATAATAATAATAATAATAATAATAATAATAATAATAATAATAATGATGAAACCTAGTCTTTTTATTTCCAATTCTTCCTGGAAAGCCAGTTTACCCAGTTATTTACTCTTCAAAATTACTTGAACAGAGTTCATTGTTTACGTCTGTTAAAAATTAATACATAAAACAATTTACAAAAGCGTGTGTTCAGTAATATATTTTGATTCATAACACACTGATACACTATAGCCTATACCAGTACTGTAATCCCATTCGCATAGATTGATTACTATAAATACATGCCAGTAAATATTATTCTTAAATAATATACACCACCATACAGATATTTAAATTCGTACCACCATCACATTCAGCCAGCACGTGTTTGAAAGCCAAACTATGCTATATGCCGAAACCAAAGAGTTAGTATCTAACTCGTTACTAACTCGTTGGCCGAAACTGAAGTATAGTAATTCACAAACTACACTCTCGCAGCAGCACTGTACACACATCGACATTAAGTAAACGTTCCGACAGTGAGATGCTGACACCTGCAGGCTAAAATACAGATTTTTAAATTTCCTACTCGAGATATAACACGTAAACGACAGGCATCGATGCACCTGTCATCTGTAGGATAGATTCACTCTTCACTTAATGCTTTGTGCTCTTGACGAGTCATAAGCGGCCAGCGAAAGACAATTTTCTCCCGCGCATGCGTGAAATTTCTGTAACCTTCTTGAAAAGAGCACGGCTTGTACGTGAACGGATGTTGCCAAGTTTAGATAAGAAGTTTATGCAAAATGCGGGAAGTTTAAAATACTCGATCCTGATATTATACATCCCCACTACGCCAATACGGTATTAAATAGTAAAACTAGTCGTGCATTAATGGAAACAAGGTGTTCACGTGCTCTTGTGCTCTTATTGACGCACCGCCACTGCCTACGATCCATATGTTTTAATTTGATATATTTTCTGTCCCGAACTTTCTTCCTTTCACCATTCCTTCCAGGACATCTTTCAGTAGGCAGTGTCTTCTCAGCCAATGACCCAGTCAATTATTTTTTGTCTTCCTGATCAGTTTCAGCATTATAATTTCTTCACCCACTCTTTCTAGGACAGCTTCAATTCTTATTCTGGCTGTCCATTTCAGTTCCTTCATTCTCCTCAAGCTCCACATTTCACATGCTTCTAGTCGTTTCTCTCCACTTCATCGTAATGTCCATGTTTCTGCTACCATCAGTGGCGTAGCATGAAATTTTGAGCAGGGGAAGCTAACTCAAGTTGTCTTTCATGTACATATGAGAAATCGTATTACAAAAATACAGTCTTAAAATAAATAGTAGTCAATGTCAAGTCAGCAGTCCGAAGATTGGTTGGAACGTCGTAAGTAACACCTATAAGGCATGACCTCAAATGGCACGTAGTGAAATATGATTTCATGGTTTACATATATCTCTTAACAAATAGACTCTGCCATTTGTCTTTTAAATCGCACTTTTGTTCGTAAGTGAGTCTTGATGATAGAATTCTCCTAAAAATTCAAGTAAATTGGTGTCAGGAACTGTTATTTCACTCATTATTTATTATATCAGCCGCAATGCACGCTAACACTTCAACTGAACACAACTGACGAAAGGGATAACTCGGAAACTACTTATTTTAAATGTTAAAGCTAGCTTCTTGCGAGCCTTGCGACTAGGGTAGTTTAGTTAGAAAGGGATGGAAAATCTGCAGAGTGGGTTACACAGAAGAATGAGTGAAAGAAACCAGTCTGCTTGGAAGCTGGTGTGTGCAGGCTTCTTGTTTACTGCTGCATCACAAATCATCCTGAGCTGCCGCATCACAATATTTAACGCATAAATATAAACTCTATTAAAATTAATAAATAATTTTGTTCATAAACTGCAGGTTTATTATGCAATTATTATTAACTGGGGAAGCTGAGCTTTTTAGCTTACATTGACGCTACGCCACTGGCTACCATACAGTGCCACAATCCACACAACGCTCTTCACTAGTCTCCTTGACATATACCAGTGTGATTCACGAGGATTTACCGTCCCTTACTGAGTTTATTTCCGAAGGCATTCTGAGCAAAAAATGCCATATAAACATTTGTCCTAATCTCAATATTTTCAGAGTTACATTAATTTGAAGTTGTTTGTAAAATGCCATTATTCTTGAGTTTTAAGGGTAAAAGAATATTACAGATAAAGGGTCAACTGTTCAGAAGTATTTCTTTAATTAGCTAATATTGTGAAGCTAGAAATATATTGTCAATTCCATAGTTGCTTCGTACAGATTTTTTTTCGATTTTTAACTACAAAATTACATTTTCTTACGCATTTATCACAACAATTGTTACAAATCACGCCATTCTTGTAAATTCTTTAAGACTGTACATTAGGATGCATAATTAAACTGTAAAGAATCAAGTTCCTAAAGTCGTATGATTTGTAACAATTTTGTGTTAATTGCGTAAGAAGTATATAATTTTTAGTTAAAAATTGAAAAACAAAGTCTGTACAAAGCAATTATCAAAACATTTTTAGCTTCAGAAAACTAGCTAATTAACGAAATGATACTTCTGAATAGTTCATATTCTTTTACCCTTAAAACTAAAGGTCCACACCTGTGGAATAACGGTTAGCCGCGAAACCAGGTGGCCGGGGTTCGATTCCCGGTCGGGGCAAGTTACCGGGTTGAGGTTTTTTCCGGGGTTTTTCCTCAACCCAATATAAGCAAATGCTGGGTAACTTCCGGTGTTGGACCCCGGACTCATTTCACCGGCATTATCACTTCATCTCATTCAGACGCTAAATAACCTAAGCTGTTTATAAAGCGTCGTAAAACAACCTACTAAAATAAAAATGAAATTAAAACTAAAGAAAAAACGTATTTTACTAATAACTTCAAATTAGTATAATTCTGAAAATATTGAGATTAGAACACATGTTTATATGACTATTTTTCTCAGAATATCTTCGGAAATAAGCTCCCCTAAGGGATGGTAAATCCCCGTGAGTCACTGTGTATTGTATGAATTTTCATTTCAATCAACATTTTCAGCAGTTTGCTTTGGCGCATACTGTACAAAATTAACTGAATCGAAAAATGTACGGAGAATGAACAGGGACAGAATTCCACAGTTAATTCTCAAATACGTACAGACCACAGGGCAGAAGAAATCAAGGACGTCCTCTGAAGAGACTTCTGGATGACTGAGGGTGGAACGGGTCATACGACCCAACTGCATGTTAGCTTGATGATGATGATGATGATTATGACGACGATGGTGATCCTCTATTTTAAAATATTGGGAGACTTTGCAATTACAAAATTCTTAAGCGCTTTAATCGCCTTAGAAATGTCATGAAACCATTTTTTTTTTTGTGTGAGGAGAGTTTATTCGTAGCCTATATAGAACAATTTGCACAAACAATTAAAGCGTGGTATCTCTCATACAGTGGATAATTACAAGAGCGTTACAAGAGCGGTATGTTGAAGTTTTCATGTTCGAGGAAAGTTTGAAAAAGCGAAACGTAGTTGAGCTTTTTTAATTTCCAAGAATTGAAAGAAAACCTACCGCTCGTGTATCGTACATTATTTTGTGCGAAGATCGTTTATTACATACCTGAAAGAGGAATTTCTAATTAGTTGCAATGCAATCTCCATCTTGGTTTCTGTTCAATGACGGCAAATTTGTAAAACAAAAATATCTATCTTCAACATTGTTGCTTTAAAATGTTTTCTGTGTTTACTGTACTCCAGCAGGCCGTGATATACGTCTGTCTTTTTTTCCCCCCCAGTCTATGGTGAGTCTGGAATCTTGTTGATTTTTTCACGGCTTCCTTAATGTTACTTGCATCACGAATGCAGTAACTTTAGTGGAGTTGTAGAGTTTACTTAATTTTTGCAAATATTTTAAAACAGTAATTAACATTGCAATTTAGGTGAAATTGCAGTGGTAAGTTTGCAATTTATAATTATTACTATATTGAACGTCTCTAAAAATAATATGTTAAAAGCCTAAAGCAGTAAAATCAATATGTCACTTAAGCGGTAAGAAGAGGGAAATTGTTATGTGTGTTACGTTGGGAATACTGAATGTGGAATTTTAGATTTTCGCGGATTGGTTTTGTGCGGAAACCAAGCAAACACGTACGATCTCGCACAAAATTATGTTACACAATTAAGAAAGAGAATTGTACATTCCTATATGGAAGAACTGCACTTCATAACCATGAATGTTACCATAACAAGGCCTTACAAATACCAAGAAAAGGAGGTAGGCTACATTTTATATTTATACAGGGTGAGAAAAAATATGGAACAATGCTTGTAACTTTTTTATTATTAATTTTATGAATAAACGTTTTATACAAAAGTTGTAGGCTATCAAAGAAGGAATATTTTGAACATGTTATCAAATACTGTACTTTTCATTTGTAAAGGATGTGCCAATGTGTCTGTTTTTTTTAATGGCACCATGTATTTATTTTCCCATTTTTGGATTCTTCAGGTCTCAGTACGTACAAAATCATATATATATATATTTTTTCCCATTTATAAATATTGTTTTGTAAAAATTACCTCGTTTGATGACAATGCATGTCAGTGATGTCAAAGCAAGCGCATTTTTCTGACCTTGACGTCGTGCACGGGCATCAAGCGCTAGGTATGGAAGGAGGAAGGATTGTGTATATAAATAAGTAGCCTGTTGGATTAAGAAAACAGTGGTGTACAAACTACAAACAGAACGTGAAATTTTATGTCGTTATTTTATATCGCTATTTGCTATTTTATATTATCTATATTGTCTGTAAAACAAAGTACTAACACCAATTTCTTAATATTGCAGTTGTGTTTTAAATATTAATAACATAATAAAGAGTTAAGAAGGAATATTCATATAAATTTCATAGTAGTAAAACTATACTATATTAAGTGAATGAAACATCATCCATAAAGAAAGTGATATCCCAAGAAAGAGATTGAATACGACGTAATAAGTTGGAATTTATATTGGTGGTATCTTTAGCCCTATAAAAGTAATCAATAAACTAATCAAAACAATATTATAATACAAAGCAAAGTTACCTAGGTATGTGTTTTAACTGTAACTAATATTACATAACAAAACACTTATCGCATTATGCTTTTAAGGTGATATTGGTGCGCAACTTCCTATTATCAGAATATTAAATTATTTTCTCGAAATCTGCTGAAGCTATAGATATGACGTTTTTACAACACATGGGCACATATCTTTGTTTATGATGTAACAGTAGTTCCTTTATTAATTCATTTTCTTACAAACATTTTCCATGCCGATATTTTCAAAATTTTCAATGCGTATCTTCAGTAATACATATTTACGATAATATTTACGAAAGCATTGTTTCAATACCTGTAAGGCTACTAAATAAACATACCTCTGAAAATTTCACTTTTCTGTAAAACGTTGAGAAAATACTGCTTTTGAATAAAAAATGAAACTCGTGAAAAATGAGCATTAAAATTGAAACTTAAATTCTTTAAAGCACTTATACTTCTCAGACAAATCTAAAAATTAACATGAATACAGTTTTAATAAGTTCTCGTCCCTTTATTCATTAAATCAGTGCTGACCATCCCTGTATATAGCTCGACCAAGCGGTATATAAGTTACTACCTCTCGTCTGTCTCTTTCCTTTCCGCGTAAAGCGCTCAGGCTCTCCTGAGCTCTAAAGCGCGCGCTTGCCCGTGTGGGCATCAGTTGACATGCCTGTTGTATGTGCACGGAACGAAGGAAAATTTTAATGCTTCAGTACATCAATTTGAGGAGGCTTTGGATTAAACAATTACAGACAAAGCTAAGAGAAACAAGTGAATTTAAAGTGAAGAATTTAAATTGTAGAATTTGTATCTATTAGTTCTAAGGTTTCATTTATTCGTTTCTGTTTTTTTTTAATTTAATATCCTCAACAGATCCAATATAATGGCCAAATAAATTTAATTTGTTTACTGTTGACCAAGAAAATGAACCGAATAATAATTGCACTCGGAATTGCTCACTGTATCATTAAGATGTAAGGCTATTAATGCCATCTTGTCCTTGCGTTCTTTGGAAGACACTCAATGGTACGTCGAGCCAGAATTCCACTGCAAATAAATCGTAAATTTCCTGTACAAGCTCTACGTTCTCAGACTATAATGCTTGGCTTGTTAGCCCGCTGTGTCCTTTTTATTTTTCTTAATTTATCTGTTCATCTCTGATTAAATTAGCATATGCTGCTACGTATCCAACGAATCTGAGTTCGATATTCGAGACGAAACTAAGAAATTTTTCTTCCTTCCTCAGGAACTAGGTGTGTGTAAGATCAGAGGGCATATTAAAAAAAATCTATGCAAATTTGGCTTTTTGTCTCAAATAATTATCTCGAATTTTCTGCATTATTTGATACTCGAATTAGACATGTTTGTTACATTGAATATTATAAAATACATATAATTATTTATTTACATAAATCAATCAAATTCTTCCAACAAGGAATGTTTTCTTACAAGTTGTTAGGGACTAACGCTACGCTTTTACCTTTCTTCCCACCACAAAATGAAACAATACTAACAATACCATCCCATCGCACCTCCTCATACTCATCCTCTTTCACAATAGCCCTGCAAGACTCTGGAATTCGTTACCTTAGCATCAGGGACTGTCGAAATAAAATTCAATTCAAACGCAAACTTACTAGGTTTGGTCAGTAATTGAGACTCGTTCAGACATGGTTTCTTGTAAATAGTTCTTTTAATCTACCACAAAATATCTCAATATCCGGTAATTTCATCACTATAGAATTTTGTTATTCTAGGTTTAATTTGTAATCAAGTAAATACAAAAATATTCTTTGTTCTTAACTTCTATGATAAAATGTCAGCTTTCATTAATCAGATATTCTTGTCGCACTTTAATTTTTATTGTAATTGTAATTGTAAATTTAATATTAATTGTAATCTTATTGTTCATGTTATAGTTGTAATCCCCAGGTTGTTAGGTTAAATAAATAAATCTAATCTAATCTAATCTAATCTAATCTTTCTGTCCCCTTCACCTGCAGCTAAAACAAAATACCCTTATCCCCCTGCGTGTCACCACAGATCACCACCACTCCTGCCTATAATATGGATTTCTGATGCTGATATAGAACTTAAGAACCGAAAGCTCTTTGCCTTGAGGTTTATGAAGTACTCGTCTGGGGTTGAACTAGGTTCTACGAGGGCTAAGCAACGCCACTTGTCTTGTTGGAACAATCGAAGGATGCTCTGCAATAACAAAGTATGTGTAAATAGTGAGTTTTTGGCAGTAAGTAAAAGTAACATTGTTTTCATTAACAAAGAAAGGCCTTTGCGAATCTGCGTTTTTGATTTAGTATTATTGAGAGTTTACATGTACTGTCTTACTAATAAAAACTCTATATACAGACGTTTAACTGTCTTATACTTATACAATGAGTAGCTCGTTTATAAGTCGTGTGTAAATTCTTTACTAATAATCACTACATACGTCGTGTATAACAGTACAACTGTTACAGAGCTACGTCATAGTTTCGTCATTACTTCGTTACGAAAGATAATAGAATATCTGAGGTTCTCTATTGCATCCGGTAGAGCGCTCTAGTGTGGCGTGTTAAGTATCGATAGTACAACTGGCTCTAATCGATTGCCACACTACATTTTGGTCAAAGAGTTCAAGCTACAGCAATATTATTCTAATAATTCTATGATCTTTGGTTTGTTCTTCTGTGGTTACAAGGTAACTATCGTCATAAAATGACAGTCGATATGAACAGCTGTTAGAGGGGCGGCCATTTTTTCGCTATATACAACGCTTAAACAAGAGGTTTCGTGTATATAACTACTGAAAAGCAATTCCCATTGTATAGTTACAGACTGTTTATACGTCCGTAGGTTATTCATGGTTTATTAGTAGCGTTTTCTGTCTCAACTCTGCATAAGTCTCGTATAAAAACTATGCACTGTTTATTAGTAAGACTGGTAGTCTATAAGTTTTATGTATTATTCGTCAAAATCTCGTTTTTGAATTTATTATTTTGATACATTAATAGTAAAGTACTCCCATTTGCATTGTTATTGCTCTTGATGCCCAACCCCGATCTTGTGCTTCCTTCAGTGACGTCTAAACGTCTGCACCGACACTAGAGACCTCTACTGTCAAAGTAACGAAACTGCGACATAGCAATATTATAATCTGTGTATAAACAGTAATACATTTCATAATCGCTACCTTTGTGATGGAACAGCAAGATACGTGCATTTGTTTTGTATTTCTAATGGTGACGACTATACCGAAGTATGTGTACATACCAGAATGCTGCATTGGTGTTAAATCGCTCGCTTGAACTCGGTCGAGTGTCGCACCCTCGAGTGAGATACGATCGGTCGTGATACGCTCGTAATAAATAGAAGCACAGTACAAGGTCATCTCACCGACATGTCTTACCCTGTATGGAAGGCGACAGATAAGATACACATATGTTTTGCTCACACGGTAAAAATAAGGCTTTATTTTCTGCGATTATGACAAACATTTAATGGAACAGTCAATGGAACGTACCAAAACAGGAACATGAAGTTATAAATAAAATAGTATGAAAAACTTCGATATACAGTTATTATTGCTAATTAATAATTATTCAATATTTTATTTACCAAATATATAATATGATAGGTCCATACATAGTATTCCGCCTATATACTGCGACAATGTAGAAACGTTTTACAAAATATTATTGATATAGCAGTAGATTAATAACAATATTAGTACAGAGATAACGTCACAGAAAATATAATAAAACGAATAATCATGCTGCACAACTGTTACAGACGCAAAGATTGATACACTAACATTATTATTATTATTATTATTATTATTATTATTATTATTATTATTATTATTATTTCACTACTACTACTACTTACTACTACTACTACTACTACTACTACTCTACTACTACTACTACTACTACTACTACTACTACTACTACTACTAGAAAACTTGATACAGTTCTTGCATTATCGTGATTGTGTTCTCCGTTTATAATAATTACGTTTACATCCAATAACATCTATCAGATGTGGCAAAAACAAAATCACTCCTGTGTGGGAGGAGGAAAAAAAAACATTTACCTACAACATTTATATTACATTTTAAAGCAAGTTTTGTAGTTGTATTATGGAGAAGTTAGTTAAACACTGCAAAGTTTTGAAATGATAAACATCTATGATGTTACCACAGTCTAGTATATACAGTCGCGAAGCTCAAACGTAGTAAATATGCAAACATTAGGTAGTTGCTCACCACTAGGATCCCTAATATCGCCTCATTACAGGCAATGCAAAATAGTACCGTCACAATCTATTGTTTCTAGCACCCTCAAAACTCAATATTCGTGACTGTATATAGTAGACTGTGATGTTACTACACAGTTCATCACTGTAACAAGAACGAATGTCTAGCGCTCGGCTTATACCGTTCGAGGATTTATCGTTCGTGACAATTTTACCCATCATGCATGTGCGCTACCTATCGGATTACGCTATGAACTACTTGGCGCTCGAGCGAAAACGTCCGATGCAGACCTCTGGTACATAGCTTGTTATTGCAGATCACCCCTCAATCGTTGCTTGTAGGGCGCACAATGCAATGGTCCATTCTGAGTCCAGTTTTCGAAAAACCATTCAACCAATCAAGTTCTCGTTGATCATCCACGTTCATCAATGTTGCGTGTACTCCTGCAGTACTCTACATTGAGCTTCAGTAAACACATGCAGGAGCTCACATTTCTCTACGTCTTTGGGTCTGGCTTGCGAAACGTTCTTGAGCCGGTTGTACACACGCGAAGAGCCATCGATCCGCACTTTAATTGAGTTTCCTGGAAGTTATTCGCTAGAAGTTAATTTGAGTAGGTAGTTTCCATGACAATACTAAAGGAAGCCAGAGAGAGCTTTAAGTCAATAAATAAAGCAAGCCAATGAATTGCTAACTTACTATACGGAAACTCTAGACTTCGATCATTATTGAGGTCTACAGGAAATCGAAATGCGGAACTACTGCCATTCAAATTCATGTCTCGCAGTTATTCATTTGGTTCTTGTACTCTATAGCCTTCTATCCTTGTCGTGCTACTTGTGAACTTACGTAATGTTCTTCTTTACTTTTATATATATATATATATGTCTTCTCATTTCTACACATTAACTTCTAATAATTTTCTCCTCCACAAGCTGCTTTAGCTGTACACACTTCTCTACTACTAAATCTTACACTTGCATGCACACATACTTTCCTCTTTTCTCATCTTTCTCTTGCTTACATTCTCATTTTATTATTATTCTTTCCCAAATTCAATTTTTTCTCATCTTTCTCTCGCTATCATTTGTAATTTATTTATTTTATTTTTATTTAATTATTTACTTAATCTTTACACTGTCGAGCTACATTAGGCATTCAGCCCGAAAGAGCAGAAGCTCGTGCTCTTGCTTGCAGTTCAGATCAGTTATACAAAATATATCACAAAATTAAGAGAGTTCATTGAGCACAATAACATTAATAAATGGTAAAATAATACAGCATGTAATAATAGGGTCTATATACAAATACAAAATACAAAAGTACATAAATATTAGAGTATCAATTTTTAACTCAATTAGCTTAAACAATTGAATAATTAATCTGATTTGTTTCTTAAATCTATTGTGTTAAGTGTACTTAGATCAGGGTAAGCTCTAATTAATTCATTATATATTTTGGGTCCAAAATTTCTGCTGTGTTTTAATCCAGCAGTTGTGTGGCATTTGGGAGTATTTAGAAAGAAACTGTAGTTTTATCTCGTATGGTATTCGTGAGGATCAAATTTAAATTTATTGTGGTTTTTACGGAAGTAAATAAGCAATGTTTGTTTATAAATTTGTTCTAGATTTGTATCACCAAATTCCTGAAAAATTAATTTTGTTGGTAATCAAAAGGTTTATATAGACAAATTTTGATAATTTTTTTTGGAGCAGATTTAAAGGACGGAGAGTCGATTTTGCCATTCCTCCCCAACCTAAAATACCATACTGAATTATTGATTGAAACAGAGCTAAGTACACAGTACGCAGAACATAAACAGGTAAATAAGAGTATAGAATGGAAAATTTGTGGATTGTTTTATTCGCAATCTGTTACACAGGAATTCTTTCCCAGATTCTGTATCTATGCTTGTCCCATTTTAAATGTTTGTCAATAATAATGCCTAAATATTTAACTTGTGAGGATATACTCATCTTTCTCGTGACATGAGCAAGTAGGTAGGTTACAATCATGTATTGTTATACTTCTGTTATTATTCATTTTTAGTTGCTCAAGGCCATGTGATGTCAATGAAAATGGTATTAATTTTGTTTTAGAAACGTTCAAAGATAGTAAGTAAGCATCCAGCCGTTCTTTAATAATGTTAATACCACTGTTAGAATTTTGATAAGTTTCATTCGAACTCGAACCGCTAAATATAACCACAGTATCATCAGCATAAGAATACAGACTACCAGAATATTTCTCAATGTCAATTTTAAGTAAATCGTTGATATATATTAAAAACAAAACAGGACCTAAAATCGTCCCCTGAGGTACACCTATATCAATGTTACGTGATTCACTAAGGTGATCATTTATTTTAGTTGCTTGAGTGCTGTTACTTAAGTAAGATTTAAGTAATTTTAAAGCCATTCCATTAATTCCCAATCTATCCATTTTATTCAAAAGTATATTGTGATTGACTGTATCGAAAGCTTTTTGTAAGTCTAGAAAAATTCCTAGACATTTATCTCCTACATCTAATTGTTGAATTATTTTTGAAGTAACTGCCATAATAGCATCATCAGTATACAAATTATTTCTGAAACCAAATGTATTATCATTAGTAGTATATTTTTTTCTAAAAATTGTATTAATCGTGTTTTTATACATTTTTCAAATACTTTAGAGAGACTGGGTAATAGTGAAATGGGTCTGTAATTATTAAGATTATTTTTGTCACCAGACTTCTTTTCCAGATTCTATTTCTTCTCATATTTCTCTTGCTTGCATTTCTACTTTATTATTATTCTACATTGCTATTTTTTGCCCGAATTTGTTTCTTTTCATCTTTACTTTCCTTGCACTTCGAATTTATTATTATTCTTTCCCCGATTCTATTTCTTCTCATCTTTCTTCTTGCTACTATTTCTACTTTATTAATATTCTTCCGAAGCTTCTTGCACTGGTAATATGAATAATATAGAAATGTGGGGAAAGTAGTATAAGATACAGTGTTATAGAGAAATGAATAAAAAAAACCTGCCACAACAGTAAGTATTTCTGCACAAATTCAGAATCATAAGTGGAATGTGAATTTAAAACCGAAATACTACAGTTAATATAGCTATGCACAACTACAGCAGGCTAGAAAATAAAGTTTGTGGCTTGAGAAGTAGCATTGTATACCATAAATTTGACACGTAAATGTTGATGAACACTTTCTAATAAATTTTCTTTACTTCATGCCATAATTATTAATCCATAAACATTTCTCTTCTTCTCCAGTGTCACAATCATCATCATCATCGCATATCCAACTGTTGTTAAATTGTTTCACCGTTTCTGAATTAATCATCTAGGCTACAGTTGGATTTCTGTGTGATATTTTTACTTTGCAGTAGTGCAACCCAATCCGGGATAGATATTTTTTTTAGCATTTCGCTTTATCTGCCATTGTCTTTCCATCTGTTTTTTACCCTCATATCGTGATGTCCCTTTTGAACTGCTATGTGAAATAAAAGTGTCATTATTTAATTACTTATAATTATACTTACTTACTGGCTTTTAAGGAACCCGGAGGTTCATAGCCGTCCTCATATAAGCCCGCCATTGGTCCCTATCCTGTGCAAGATAAATCCAGTCTCTATCATCATATCCCACCTCCCTCAAATCCATTTTAATATTATCTTCCCATCTACGTCTCGGCCTCCCCAAGGTTTCTTTCCCTCCGATCTCCCAACTAACACACTACATGCATTTCTGGATTCGCCCATACGTGCTACCATGCCCTGCCGATCTCAATCGTCTGGATTTAATGTTCCTAATTATGTCAGGTGAAGGATACAATGCGTGCAGTTCTGTGTTGTGAAACTTTCTCCATCCTCCTGTAACCTCATCCCTCTTAGCCCCAAATATTTTCCTAAGAACCTTATTCTCAAACACCCTTAATCTCTGTTCCTCTCTCAAAGTGAGAGTCCAAGTTTCACAACCATAAAGAACAACCGGTAATATAACTGTTTTTTAAATTCCTTTCAGATTTTTTTGATATCAGACTAGATGACAAAAGCTTCTTAACCGAATAATAACAGGCATTTCCCATATTTATTCTGCGTTTAATTTTCTCCCGAGTGTCATTTATATTTGTTACTGTTGCCCCAAGATATTTGAATTTTTAATTATGTGATAAAATATTTTTTACAAACGACGGGCACTTGTAGACGATGATGGAAACTTTTTGGGATGCCTAAGCGGAACCGAAGCTCCTGGAAAAATCCTGTGTTACCTGGATCACGGGTTTTCCCAACACGAGTTAAAGATCATGGATACCTCTGGAACCGAACCCGGTTCCACAAGATTATAAGTTCATCCATGACGAATGAATAGGTGCAAGGATGGATGGATGGATGGATGGAGAAATTGTGGGTGGATGGATTAACGAGGGAAGGGGCGGAAAACAATGGTTTCGTGAATGAATTTCTGAAATGTTGCTTATCCTATATTACTTGGAAGAAGGTCTTCTCTGCCAGAAGTATGAAATGAGACACCGATAGCTCGCAAGGGATAATGAAATTCAAATGAGAAAGTGAAATGGGATCGATGCTCCAATTATAATCCGCTGTGCGAGGTCACGTGTCCCTCTTGTGCTTTCCCGTTGATAATCTGAAGACAGATCTGAGATCAGATATAGCCTATCACACAAAGCTGAGAACTGTGCTTCAAACAAACAAACAGAACAGACTTCGATCACAAAAGAGGTAATATATTTCTCTCCCATTAGGCTGGGCGTGGATTTTTTATCCTGGACTGTATACAGGGTGTTTCAAAAGTTTATGGTAAAAATGTATGGATGAAAAGTACAAACGAAAAGAAGCAAAAAAGTTACAGTAAACAGGGACCACAAATTAACCGCTTACGAGATAACGCCATTTTGTGCTGGTCGGGGCCCGTTGAATAATAAGTACTAATTCCAACAAAAGCATTGACAATTTTATATAGTTTATCAATCACGAATCGGTAGGGGAGACTCGTCTAATTTGACAATATTTTATATTTCGACACAGTTTGTAGTTACATATTCTGAAATTAAATATTTCTCCATTATGGAATGTGTTTAAACATTAAATCCCAATAAACCTCTGAAAGAAAATTCTACAAATCTAAATTACTTTACACATAACACACTAATAAATAACAAGTTACATGTTTCCAGATTTGGTACTTCATCAGGATAATTTGGCAATAGTATAGGGGTAATTTGGTAATACGATAAAAAAATAAAATTTTCAAAATAAAGCAGTGGTACAAGGTTTATAAGACTTAATTTACTGGGACAAGAAATCACTAAATACCATAAACACAAAACAAAAGAAAAAAATTGAATGGATTTTTCCGACCACTCTTTTTAATTATATTGAAGGATTGTCTTCTAATTTCTTTTATCGATAGCCCAAACCCAAGTTCTTGCATTTTGATTACATATGTCACCAGTTTTTGCTCTTCCTCAACGGTTAAAGCTGGGGGTCTTCATTTTTGGGAATGACAACGTCTTCGAGTCCTGAGGATGCATACAGAAACCTCTTTAAGTTGTTAAAGGGCACATCGTACGTCTTAGAAGCCCTATAAGTCGACCATCTAACTTTCAAAACACTCTCAACCGCAGACCGCAAATCATCTTTGGAATATTTTTTCAGAATAATGTCCTCATTCCCTTGGCATATCTGCAACACACCACACACAGTGCTGCATTAAAGTCTATAAAAATCCCTCATACGTCCCTGCTCTTAAATTTTACCATCGAGTACACAATCTTGTTCAAAGAGAGCAGCAATATATCGCTATAAAGGAAAATGGCTAATTCACAGTACCCTGGAGAAGACATTTTTTGCTAAGAAGAACATAAAACGAGCTAAGGCCTGAGGAGTTATTAACAGAAAATATTAATTATATAAATGGCTTACCTTATAATATGGAATCTCAGCTTTTGATGTGTAATGCACAAACAAACGTAGGTAATGAACAACACTTTTCTTCAGTCTTTGTATACACACGTCCATACAACCACCACGTCAACAGGAAGTATTCAACACTTCTTTCTATTAGTAACAATATCTGCCACTATAATGCGGGGATTCGGATGAAACGAAAACTAAAAGTAAACTCAGATGTTGCACTCTATGAAGGTGTCATTGAACTTCTTAAAATTCTGGAGGAAATTTGGCAATAGAAGGAATACAAGAATATTGCCAAATTTCCCATATTGCCAAATTTGCCGAGTTTCCACTATACTCAAAGGAAACGGTAAAGGTTGTAGATAATCAACGTATAGTACAGTATGAAGAAGTTAACGGAAGAATTAACTGAAGCAGGTGTTCTAAATGCTGACCATGCACTTGAATGCATCTGTCTAGTCTTCTACGGAAAGACCCGAGAATGTGCTCGAGCAATCCTGGGCATTTCATTTGCTGGAGGCCATCTATAATTCTTCAGGTGTGGTGATATATCTTGTGTAAATTAGGCTTTTTGCATAATTCCATACAAAAAAATCCAAAGGATTTAAATTCGGTGATCTAGGTACAGGTCCTCCTCTACCTATCCACCGTTCACGATATCATCTGTTTCTTTCTATCTTTCTCTCTCTTACTTTCTTTCATTCTTTCTTTCCCTTTCTTATTTTCTTCCTTTATTTCTTTCTTTCTCTATCTTTCTTTCTTTCATTCTTTCTTTCTCTCTCATTCTTCTTTCTTTCTTTGTTTCTTTATTTATTTCTTCTTTCTTTCTTTCTTTCCTTATTTCTTCTTTCTTTATTTCTTTCTTTCTCTATCTTTCTTTCTTTCATTCTTTCATCCTCTTTCTTTTTTCTTTCTTTCTTTATTTCTTCTTTCTTTCTTTATTTCTTCTTTCTCTGTCTTTCTTTCATTCTTCCTCTTTCTTCTTTCTTTCTTTCTTCTTTCTTTCTCTCTTTATTTCTTCTTTCTTTCTTTATTTCTTCTTTCTTTATTTATTTCTTCTTTATTTCTTTATTTCTTCTTTCTCTATCTTTCTTTATTTCTTCTTTCTCTATCTTTCTTTCTTTCATTCTTTAATTCTTTCGGTGATCTAGGTACAGGTCCTCCTCTACCTATCCACCGTTCATGATATCATCTGTTTCACATTAAGAAGGAAAGGGGATGGGGAGAGTGTGGCATACATACGAAACTTGAATGTTGTCGCTTTACCGTATTCAGGCGCTCGCTCGGTTTACTGGCGACCCCAATCAGCAAAAACAATGGCATTGTCTCGTAAACGGTTAATTTATTGTTTACTGGAACGTTTTTGCGTCTCTTCGTTTATACTTTTCATCCATAAATTTTTTACCATCACTTATGAAACACTCTGTGCATATATACAGAGTGTTTCACGAGAAATAGTAAATATTTTAGGAGGTAGTAGTATAGACGAATTCCAATAAAAAATTCCATATAAAATATGTACAATTTTTATTGGTTACAGAGATAGAGCTGTTAGAATGTAACCGAAGAAGTTGTTAAGCAAAGGCAAATGATTACGTTCAAAGTTGATTATCATAAATTCCACCACCGACTTCAATGCACTTCCGATTTCTCTTGACAACATCATGTGTAGCTCTTCTGAGGTCGTCTTTGCGTTTTTTTGTGAGGGCAGTATTATTCATAATCCGAGCGATTAAATCGGCTCTTGTGTTTACTTTTTCTTTGTAGACTTCGCCTTTCAACTATCCCCACAGGTAGAAATCTAAAGGAGTAAAGTCCGGGGACCTTGATGGTCAAGAAACGTGACCATATCTGCCGATCCATCTTCCGGGGAATGTTAGGTTTAGATGATATATCACCTGACGACTAGAATGTGCAGGGGCTCTGACGTTACTCGTTAGGGAATTCTATAAATTTCCTGTCATTTTCTTAGTTTCAAGTTTTTTTTTTAATTTTAATGTATTTATTTTTCTCTCTTTTCATTTTTGTGATCTTTTCATCTTTTCTTTTCATTTCGTCACTTTTGTTTTTCTTTCTTTCTCTCTTATTTTCCTTTCTCTTTTTATTGACTTCTTATGCGCCTTTTTTCTTTCCCTCACTTCCTCTTTGCATAATATTATTCAGTTTCTTCATCTGCCTTCTTCCTTTCTTTCAGTTTTCTTTGTGTCCTTTTCCTTTCGTACTTATCTCTCCCCTTGTTCTTGTCCCACGTAATATAATTTTTTCTCATACTATTTTTCTTTCATTATTCGAACTTATTCCCTTCTTCCACGCGTCTCCTCTCTTCTGTTGTTCTTTTGTGTCGTGTCTGGATTTGCCAAAGGCAGTTGTTTTGCTTCCATCCGCTCTATTCCCAGGCGTTATTATGGTGCAGTAACAAATACAATACCAGCCTGGTTGTGTTCATTCTGGATGATGGAACCAACTACCAGTATCCTTAGAATGGACGCTCCAGATCGTTGTAGCGACGACAGTGGTTGAGAATGACCGCTTGATTCACTTAATAAACTGACAGTTACTTAAATATTCTGATACGCGCGAAATATTTTATATAAATTCTTTCTCTCTCTTTTTCTTTCTTTCTCTGTGTATTTGTTTCTTTCTTTCTCTCTCTTACTTTATTTCATTTTTATTTTCCTTTCTTTCTTTGTTTCTTTCTTCATTTCTTTCTTCATTCTTTCATTCTTTTCTCTCTCTCTTACTTTCTTTCATTCTTTCTTCCATTCTTTCTCTATCTTTCTTTCATTCTTTTTCCTTCCTTCATTCTTTCATTCTTCCTTTCTTTCATTCTGTCTTTGTCTTTCTTACTTTCTTTCTTTATTTCTCTATCTTTCTTTCTTTCATTCTTCCTTTCTTCCTTCCTTCTTTCTTTCTCTCTTACTTTCTTTCATTCTTTCTTTCTTTCTTCTTTCTTTCTTTCTCTCTCTTACTTTCTTTCATTCTTTCTTCCTTTCTTTCATTCTTTCTTTCTTTCTTTCATTCTTTCTTTCTTTCTTTGTTTCTTTCTTTCATTCTTCCTTTGTCTTTCTTACTTTCTTTCTTTATTTCTCTATCTATCTTTCTTTATTTCATTCTTTCTTTGTCTTTCTTTCATTCTTTCTTTGTCTTTCTTACTTTCTTTCTTTATTTGTCTATCTATCTTTCTTTCTTTCATTCTTTCTTTGTCTTTCTTACTTTGTTTCTTTATTTCTCTATCTATCTTTCTTTTTTCATTCTTTCTTTGTCTTTCTTTCTTTCTTTCATTCTTCCTTTGTCTTTCTTACTTTCTTTCTTTATTTCTCTATCTATCTTTCCTTCTTTCATTCTTTCTTTCTTTCTTCCTTCTTTCTTTCTTTCTCTCTCTTACTTTCATTCTTTCTTTCTTTCTTCCTTCTTTCTTCCTTTTTCTCTCTTACTTTCTTTCATTCTTAATTCCTTTCTCCCTTTTTCTTTCTTTCTTTCTTTCTTTCATTCTTTCTTTCTTTCAATCTTTTTTCCTTCCTTCTTTCTTTCTTTCTTTCTTTCATTTTTTCTTTGTCTTTCTTATTTTCTTTCTTTATTTCTCTATCTATCTTTCTTTCATTTTTTCATTGTCTTTCTTTTTTTTCTTTATTTCACTATCCATCTTTCTTTCTTTCATTCTTTCATTGTCTTTCTTCTTTCTTTCTTTCTTTCTTTCTCCCTTACTTTCTTTCATTCTTTCTCTTTCTTTATTTATTCATTTTTATTTCTCTATCTTCCTTTCTTCATTGTTTCGTTCTTTCTTTCTTTCATTCTTTCTTTCTTTCTCCCTTACTTTCTTTCTTTCATTGTTTCGTTCTTTCTTTCTTTCTTTCATTCTCTCTTTCTTTCTCCCTTACTTTCTTTCTTTCATTCTTTCTCTTTATTTATTTATTTATTTCTCTATCTTCCTTTCTTCATTGTTTCGTTCTTTCTTTCTTTCTTTTCATTCTTTCTTTCTTTCTCCCTTATTTTCTTTCTTTCATTCTTTCTCTTTATTTATTTATTTATTTCTCTATCTTCCTTTCTTCATTGTTTCGTTCTTTCTTTCTTTCATTCTTTCTTTCTTTCTCCCTTACTTTCTTTCTTTCATTCTTTCTCGTTATTTATTTATTTATTTATTTATTTATTTATTTATTTATTTATTTATTTATTTATTTATTTATTTATTTCTCTATCTTCCTTTCTTCATTGTTTCGTTTTTTCTTTCTTTCATTCTTTCTCTTTCTTACTTTCTTTCTTTATTTCTCTATCTTTCTTTCTTTCATTCTTTATTTTACTTTCTTTCTTTCATTCTTTATTGTAACTTACTTACTTTCTTTCATTTCATCTTTCTTTTTCTTTCATTCTTTCTTTCTTCCTTCTTTGCTTTCTTTCTATCTTCTTTGTACATCTTGATAAATGTATAGAATACTGCCCTTTATAACGCTCTTAAGTGATTTTAGCAAAACGTGGAATAGAGCCCTGTTAGAAATGACTGATTGATTCAATTGCCAATAACTAAAGGACGCTAACGAAAAATTATGAAATAATGAAAGCATCTTAGTTGCGATTTGGACCTCCAAGAGCGACTTATGGATCTCTGGATTCTTTACATCGAGTCCTGTGTATAGGCTTGCCAACCGTCCTGTATTTCCCGGGACAGTCCCGATTTCGACCATTGCGTGCCGCGTCCCGAAATAATTTCCACACGCATGAAAATGTCTCGATTTCATGGCATAATAGACCTTTACAGCTGATTTTCGTTCCTACCATATTGGTCCTACAATGCTTCCAATATGTGACGAAATACAGAAATGACTCTAGTACGCATGTTCATTGTCCAAGGCAGAAATTTGTTTATCGTTGATTGTCAACAGAGTGACGGATGGAATGATCATTAGACTATTAGGGCTCGGAAATTCATGACTTAAAAATTACCCTAAATTTCTGAAAATATGACATTAAAATTGAAAAAAAGACCAAAATTTTAACAATAATAATAATAATAATAATAATAACAATACTGAATGTCTTCGAAATCACGCCAAAGCACATTTAAATATTAGCAGGAATTCAAATTCCCAGACATAATTACTTCTTATTCAGCATTGGAGTAAGTAGGGTCTAGGGTTTGATGGATTGCCGGTTGCTTTAATTCCGGCATTTTTATGCCTTCACTTGTGAGATATAATATGCTAACTGCGGGCACTGCAACTGCAGTATTTGTTCTGATGCATTGAATTTAGGGAAGCGCGTAATTTGTGAGTCTGATGCAAGCATAAGGAAAATTCCTGTATGATGTAATCGAACTGGGTAAGCAATCTGCAGTAGGTTCTCGAATATAGACTACGACTACACTTAAAAAAAAAGTCCGTTCAAAAGCAGAAAAGGGCAAAATGCAACAAAAAATGGAACACTCCCTAAAAAATGACCAATAGATAATAAAAGACCGGAAAATGGAAAAAAAAATAATAATAAATAAAAGTAGGCTAACTTGGTTCATATTGAAGTGAAACGAGTTTATACTATTGCCTTTTAAGTCTCAGAAAAAAGATGATATTTAATCAACTTACGAGCCCTAATCCTAACACAAAAAGGGCAGGCTTTTTAACAGCGTACAGGTTACTTACTGAATCATCTATCTACTGTACTCATCTTATGCACTTTGACTTTAGTTTGGCGCCATTCAGTATTATGTCCACTTTGTTCCACTTGATGCGTCATTCATTGGTTTCGTCGGAAATATGAAGAGAAAAGAAAATATACGACCACTTTTACGATAGACATCTCGGTATAGCGCTGGTTTTCTGTGCTTGAGGTTACGGGTTCGATCCCGATGGCATTTAAGTGTGTTTAAATGCGACAGGCTCATATCATTAGATTTACTGGCACGTAAAAGAACTCCTGCGGGAGAAAATTCCGGCACACCGGTAACGCTGATATAACTTCTGCAGTTGCGAGCGTCGTTAAATAAACCATAATTTAAATTTAGATATCGATGAGGACAACAAAGACTTGTAAAATACCGCAGCCCCTCAAGTGTGATAAGATCTGATAGCTCTGGTGATAAATCACGTAAACGCCTCCGTGTTTTCCGAGAAGAATGGCTGAAATCTTTTGTGTAGGCAGATTAGGTTAGTTCGGGTCACGTTAAGTTAGGTTGTTATTGAATATCCCAATTTTTTGAACCCTGTTTTACCATAAGGTATATTAGGGTTATAATTAAATACATTTCAGGTACAAATAAGTACACAAAATAATGTTACTAACGAATAGATATAACTAATAACAGACAGACAATTATATAATATTCAAATACATATGTAAGTATGTAGAATATATTACACACAGAAAGATGTGTGTGACAAAAAAGAAGACGTATTACATAAAATTATAGACATATGACATACAAAAATATATTACATAGAAATTACATACATATTTCTCACAAAACTGACATACTACATGGAAGTTTCATACATACGACATAAAAAAAGACATTAGAAACAAATACATAGTAGATATTACATTACAAACATTAATGTATTTGAATTTGAAAGTGAAATATGGGTATTGAGTGCAGATTTGTAAAAGGGAAATGATAGCAGTAGAATTGGATTAATTGCAAAGAAGTGAAATAATTTTCAGATTCGAACATGTGAGAGGCTAAGGTATTAATAGAAAGAAAGATAGTCAGGAAAACAAAATTAGAACTGAAAGAGAACACTTATAATGAACTATACGTACTGTATTTCTAAGAATACCGGAGCAAAGAATACCATTTTGCTATGTTTTGAATAGTTTTCCAGAAAAACATGCATTTTAAAATACATCAATTATGGGTTTATATTAGGTTAGTGATTACATCAATAAGATGGGTTCCTAATTTCCAACGAGATTAACATTCCTTTTATAAGGAATTTCTACCACATTCAAGAATATACAGTCACGAAACTTGAGTTGTGAGGTTGCTAGGAACAATAGACTGTCCCGGTACTATTTCGCATTGTCTGTAATGAGGCGTTATTAGCGATCCTAGTGGTTAGCAACTATGTATGGATGCATATTTTCTACGTATTGAGTTTCGTGACTGTATATATTAGACTGTGTTTCTACTCTTCAACTTTTTTTTGTGGTCACTGTTGAATATAATTAGTGCAATGAAATTGTCCGTAACGTTTGTGTCCCTAATTTGTACTTACGAAAGTTGGCAAGTATGTGTTAAATTGGAAAAATCATTTTAAAGAAGTTCCAAACCAAATTCAGCATGTTTTGCTATTAGATCTGTGCAAGAGATAGTAAATATCAATACCTTAAAAACAATATACTTTGCATACTTCCACTCGGTAATGATTTTTGGAATAATATTCTGGGGAAATTCCACAGATAGTAACAGTATATTTCTATTACAAAAAAGAGCAATTAGAATAATAGAAGGTGCCAAATCTAGGGAATCGTGTAGGACTCTTTTCAAAAAAGTACAAATAATGCCCATGACTTGTCAGTATATCTTTTCATAAATAATCTTCTTGTATGTAATCGTGAAAACTTTGTAACTAATTCAACAGTTCATAGCATAAATATACGTCAAAAATGACTTTCATACTCCATCGGCAAGTCTATCATGCTATCAAAAAGGAGTGCGTTATATGGTAGTAAAAATGTTTAATAGCCTCCCTATCGATATAAAAAATGAAACTCAAAACATAAGATTATTTAGGGCCAAATTAAAGAAGTACCTAATTTCTTACGCCTTCTATTCTGTAGGTGAATTCATGAAATTCAATAACACTTCCGGAAATTGATACTAAAACTTTGTGTTGTACGAGTAGACTATATTGTAAATCTCTTCTGTATATATTTCATCTAGATCGTGACTATAAATTAAGACTTTATAATAGTACTAGCCGTACCCGTGCGCTCCGCTGCACCCGTTAGAAATAAATATAAAGTAATTACATAATTAAAATAGGACGTTTGGTCCAGGGAACATTCATGTTTGATAAAAGGATAAATCGTTTAATATGTTACTTAATTTAAATTGCATCCAAATAATTTAAATGCGATCATTTTGGTCCAGAGACACTCAATTGGTGCAATGACAATTCCTTTAACATGTTTCTTAATTTTTATTACATAGTTTAATGAAGATTGACATCATTTAGATTTAATGTGTATATTTTATTTTACTTGTTATAGGTTTCCATTGAATTATGGTAATAACTTAATTTTAACCCTTGTTTTCTACGTATTCAGTAAATGGCGCTTGGCCCACTATGGTTGTGAACCCTTCAAATAAATTATATTATATAATATTATTATATTATATTATATTATATTATATTATATTATATTATATTATATTATATTATATTATATCAGAAGTTACTGTAATAACATTATAGCATTATGTCCATCTAGAGAAACTACACTTACCAATGGTGAATTAATAATTAATTATACAAATCGGTTAATTTCGCTTGCGATATTACTTCATACAAACACAGAAACTTTCTCTGTATGCTATCTTTCATAGCTTTCGATTGTTGCTGTCCAAGTCCCCTTATAGACGAAGTCATTTGTTTTTTAATTCATTACACGGCCTTAGATGGCAGTTATTTTAATTTTAAAACTCATTTATCTCATTAAATATCAGTCCTATCAACATTTTTCAAGGAATGAAACTTATCGAAAATTATTTTTAAAGAACCTTTTGTAATGTAACATTTTTCACAAAAATCAATAATAAGCGAGACATTTCGATTTATTTAATTCAGGCCCCTTATAACCCCCCTTTTAAATAATGTATTTTGAATGCCATATAGCCTAAAATCTAAGTTACAACGAACTTAATTTATATTCCAATTTTCATCGAAATCCGTTCAGCCATTATCGCGTGAAAATGTAACAAACATACAGACAGACAGACAGACAGACAAACAAAAATTTCAAAAAAGCTATTTTCGGTTTCAGGGTGGTTAATTATATATGTTAGGACCAATTATTTTTGGAAAATCGAAAATTACCAGAAAAATTTCGGCTACAGATTTATTATTAGTATAGATTAAGTTTTTTGACTTGTTCCATATTCTAGCTGTAAAGCAATATATGAATGTCATGGAATGTTAATAAATATAATACAATACAAGCCTATGCGTAATGCAGTTATCGGCAGTGTACTACTAGACTCTAAATTCCAAGGCCTGCTGAAATAAGTACTCGTGTCATCCATGTTGTACGACCATAAATCTGTTTGTTGGCGTGTAGTTGGCAGCTCTGGTAGCCTGACAGCTCTTGCTGGTGTCGGGAATACTCGAGGGGGAGATAATGGAAGTGAGTATGCGAGTAGACTCAAGGATTCATGAGAAAGTTTTAATAGGCCTGCACGACTAAAAGATTCAGCTCTGCTCTTCGCTCCGTCTTCCAGCCTTGTTAAATATTGCAGTGTAGTTTAGGAATCTCTAATTTCAGCCAAACTATCTCACATATCTAAGGGAACATACAAGACGAAGCCTAACTGGTTATCGGGCACTTCGCTGTTAACCTAGCTCAGGGTCGCCCAAACTACGGCCCGCCATGATCGTTTCAGTGGCCCGCAATGAACTGAATATTAATTCGTAATTTTAAACAACTTTATAAAGTTCAATTTTCAGGAGTATAATATGTTTTGAGCATGACTCCAAAGTTTGAAGCCTGTAACCGTTACTTCCTCAAAAATGTCTATCGCCTTCTTTTCATTGAAACTTAGAGCGTATTCCGAATCTCAGTGCTGAGCAATCTGATGCCATCACGGTGTTCCGAATTTCAACGATGACGTCACTGATGCTCCACCGGTGTCGCGCCGGTGCCATCAGCTTGCAGAGGTGGTGGCAGTCTCCATCAGTGAATCTGATTGGTTCTCGTATAGGGCGGGAATTAGCAGACGAATGACATCGTGCACTGTTGTGTCATGGCGGTGTGTTCTGCTGTATTGTTTGTAATGAGCACAACGTAAAAACAATATGTTAATGGCTTATGAGCGAACATGTCAACGGACCAGTTATTACTACCGGTTCAAGAAATAAATTATTTGTGCTCTGTTTTCTTTGAACGTGATGGCAGTACGAAAATTTCGCAAAATTTTGCTAGCGTAGCACAGAAAACAACTTATGCAGTCGCCATGACAGCCATCGATCCTTCCAGCATTTTTGTTCCTATTTCGCTGCAGCGTGACGTCATTGTTGTCCACCGGTCCGGTGAGATTGGGAATACGCTGAAAGGCATGGATACAATACGTTTGTTTGAACCCAAGTTTTATCGAGCACTGCTTTTAACCATAGTAGGCCTACCAGTACTAATATCGGCCCTAGAATTTATAACAAATTAACAAAGAAATACGCACATCTATTTACCTTCAACAGTTTGACATTTAAAAATGTACGTAAGCAATTTGTTAAGAGTAATTATTATGAATAATTTCAAGGGGAAAATTGTTCCGGGGCCGGGTATCGATCCCGGGACCTCTGGTTGAACGTACAAGCGCTGTTTCCAACTGAGCTACCCGGGAACTCCACCCGACACCGTCTCAACTTCTCCCTTTATATCCACACAACTCGCGTGGGCTGACGAAACGCCAGAGACCCACATCGAGTGCACACAGTCTCTGTGTGACTTGGAATTGTGGTTTTCTGTTAACGTACACAGTGACGTATATATTATGCAAATCTAGTCTTTCAGGTAAAGCTCCCTGTAAAGCAGATTTGAATAATTTCAAGGGAAACGGTGTCGGGTGGAGTTCCCGGGTAGCTCAGTTGGAAAGAGCGCTGGTACGTTCAACGAGAGGTCCGGGATCGATACCCGGTTCCGGAACAATTTTTCCTTAAAATTATTCAAATCTGCTTTACAGGAGCCTTACCTGAAAGACTAGATTTGCATAGTAATTATTATGTTTATATGTTATTTTATTGTAATTTATTCATGTGAATTTATTATGTATTTAATTCTCTCCTGAGAACGAGAACACTTTCTTTTAGGGGAGTGCTAGAATTTTGTAAATTTTCAAGTTTGTTATAGCCTATTGTATTTTTTTCCAATACACATTATTATTATTATTATTATTATTATTATTATTATTATTATTATTATTATTATTAATTGAAAATAATCTTTCACAATGGGTTATACGCGTCGAAATGAATAGCGTTCAACACGTGAGGAAGTTGTGTGGACTCTCAGGACGCATGCGCAGTAAAGTCATTTAGGTCTCTGGTAGCTGGAAAAAATGAAGGGATTCATTCTTCCAGCGGGCTAATAGGCTAGGTAGCACTCGACCGAACAGTCTTCGGCTTGCACGTCTTCATTGCGTAACGATTAGGCATTCCTTCCAGCCAGGCTTCGTCATGTACGCACCCTTCCGAATTCCTTGTCTCTTCTTGGAGCGCCGTTGGTCGAACACTGGACGCCACACCAGAGAGTCACCGTTTATTGCTTTGTATGCGAAACAAAATTCCTAGAATTGTGAATTTCCACGTGTCTTCCTAGTATGCAGTTCAGTGCATATTGAAGAATCTGTAGTATGTAGAATCTCATCAATATTGCGAGGAAGGGCACCCACGTGACTTTTCGTTCTGAAGGAAAGAAAGCGCCAACAGCTTGTCTCAAGTTTGATGGATCTATTTTCTCTCGTCATCTTTTAAAAGAAGTTCAGCATACTGAAAATCTTTTGATGTGCTTTGGCAATATATTTTATAGCAAATACAAAAGTGAAAATATGCCACAAATGTGATCGAATTTAATCATATGAGCAAAAAGTTTCGACTATATACAATTAGTTCGATCCAGGGTTGCCAGACGTTCTGCATTTCCAAGGATTGTTCTTGATTTTAATCATATGTCCTGGATTGAGTTATATTTTTTCCAGGAATGTAAAAAATGTTGGCAAAAATACAATTTTCGTACATTTGTATACAATTGTTTTTAAAATTCCTTATTCCTTCGATATTTGTACTCACTTCATTGGCCTATCTACACACAATTTAACTTAACTTCCCTATAATCAGAAAATAAAAAAATAAATATAATAAATAATAATAACAATTATAATAATAATAATAATAATAATAATAATAATAATAATAATCTGAAGAAGAAAGATGTATTTAATAATAAAATTCTTTGTTTATAAAGACAACATTAAATTAATTTATATGTTTCAAGATTTTAAAATTCAATAAGATTACACATAAAATAAAATTTTAATAAAGAAGTAGAATAGTATTAAACGAAAATGTGAGCATGGAAAAGAATGTTGTAACTGTAATTGATATTGATTTACGTAATTAATATGTCAAGTATGTTTGTGCGAGACCGTGCGTATTTGCTTGTTTTCCGCACAGAACCAATACGCGGTAACTGTGAAATACCACATTCAGTATTCCCAACGTAACACACATAACAATTTCCCTCTTCTTACCGCTTAAGCGCGACATTCATTTTACTGCTTTAGGCTTTTAACATATTATTTTTAGAGACGTTTAACATAGTAATAATTATAAATTGGAAACTTACCACTGCAATTTCACCTAAATTGCAATGTTAATTATTGTTTCTAAATATTAGCAAAAATTAAGTCAAGTCTACTACTCCACGAAACTTATTGCATTCCTGATACAAGTAACATTAAGGAAGCCGTGAAAAAATCCACAAGATTCCAGATGCCGATGTTATTACTGCAATATGTTATATAAATAATATTGTTAAAATATTAAAATGAAAAATAAATCATTACATAACCTTACCGTTTAAGTTCGCATTTATAGACTGGGGGGGGGGGGGGAAGACAGATGTATATCACGGCCTGCTGGAGTATAGTAAACACAGAAAACATTTTATAGCAACAATGTTGAAGAAAGATATTTTGGTTTTCCGAAGTTGCCGTCATTAAACAGAAATCAACGTGGAGATTTCATTGCAACTAATTAGAAATTCGTCTTTCAGGTATGTAATAAACGATCTTCGCACAAAATAATGTACGATACACGAGCGGTATATTTGTTTTCATGTTCTCGGAAATTAAAAAAGCTCAACTACGTTTCGCTTTTTCAATCTTTTCCTCGAATATGAAAACGTCAACATACCGCTCTTGTAACGTATATTACTATTACATGTATGATGCAATATGTATAAATAAGCAAATAACTTGCCGACAAGCATGTAGCAGGAATTTAGACTGACCTACTGTACTCACTGAGAAATACCGATTCAGCTATTGCAGTGTGCTGGCTATATGTCAACAACTGCTAACCTGGATGCGGTATGATGACACAGAAGAATTAGTTAATAGGCATAAATGAACCTATAATGAAACATAAATATGAAAGTTATAGAATAAATTTAGATGTTTAAAGTAAAAAAAAAGAAGAAAAAGAAGAAAGAAAAATTAATTTAAAAATGTTCATGGTAGAAAATTGTAAAAAGGAGCAGACAAATAAGTTTTAAAGGTTTAATAGTTATTACGATTGGTTTAAACTTGCACTAAAACTAGACGTAAGTGCAAGTTTGAACAATTAATTACCGAGATTTGCGATAAATTAATTAGTTTAGGAAATTGTATATTCATTATGTATAACTACTTTTGTATATAGATCATTTTTTTTCAATTATTAAGTTCTTACTTTTGTGAACTAATATCAATAAATCTATCACTATCACTATCTACACAATGTAATCTAACGTAACATATCATTAAGATTTTTTTGGCGACACCCTACTTCACAGACTGAATATTTATTTTATTGGTACTATGTAGAGCCCGGACGAGAAGTTATGGCACCGGCGCAAGGGACGCATTTTAGTTCGTTTACTTGGACTCGCCCTCACACTAAACTGGAGGGGTGTTGGGTAATTGGTTACTAGCATTCCGAGTGTTCAGATCGTTCTGTTACTACCGCTATTGCTAATACTGAAAACATTGTCCTTCTGACCGCCCTCATTATGGCATTGTCTAAGGTGTGAAATCATAGAGTAGTTCATAGTTAAGGACATGAAATAGCATACAATGTATGGAAATTCATGTCAGAAGAGGCTGTAAACGGAATACCAATTCCATTGAAAAGCGTGTGTGCAAGAGTACTGGCTGCCATTGTTATTTCAAAGCGAACCTCGGCAGGATCACGAAAGAAGGGGAAAATATTGAGGCAGGAACAGCGGATTCTTTCTCCAGTCCGGAAAAATCACAGCCGAAGAAGAAGATTGTTGCAGCTGTAGACAGTTTTGATGAGAAAGTCCTAAGAAGACTCCTCTATAATTTCTCCGCTACCCATAAGCAGAGGCCGACTCTGTAATCGCTTCTTCCAAGAATGGATATCAGTGTATGATTATGTGAAGAAAGTGGAGAACAATTACATTGAAAGTGAGCACGTGATGGACAGTATTTTGGAGAACATTTCCATGAACTTAGGGACATCTGATTGCAGCACAGATCAGTCGTCTGATTCGGACGGAGAATAAGAATATAAAGATGGAATAGCGGGCGTAATTCCATTAGGTACCTTCGGACTCTTGAGTAGGAAAGGAAAGTGGTGATACTAAGGTAAGACGAATGTTTTTGGAAAGAGATGAAACGCATATGCCTGCCGCTCTGAGCTTGAGAACCGTAACCCAAACAACCCCCACTCCTCTACCCTGCTGGCCGGCAATTTAAAACTTCGCGCAGGTTGGTGCCATAACATCTCGTCTCAGCTCTATAGTAGTGGCAAAAAAAACCGGACCGACCCTTGTAGCTAATTTTAGAGCCCTGTTAATTCCAGAGCACGATAGACTGATAAGTAAGACTTTCGTGGTTCGAATCCTGCCTGGGAAGGAAACTTTTTGGTTCCTTATTCAAATTTATTTCGAATACTTTTCGATTGCTGATAAAATTCATGTTCTGGGAATAATAATTAAGTTAATTAATTTAATGTTGTATGATTTATCCGATAAGCAGGTTGTAATACAATGTTAAAATTGAAATATACCGTCTATACTTATCTAGTATTATATGATTAATTATAACATAAACGTTTTCGGCACTAATGTGCCATTTTCAAATGTATGAGAATTTGCCTAATTACATGTTCAAATAGGTGCACATGAACTGTGTGAATGAAACATATAATGTGTACCCTGGTGATTTCATGTCACATATAAAACAATCTGTTTGTAGATAATTAATGATTAAAAATTAAAACACACACTTATTACTAACATTTAAAATTTGCTGCAATTTCACAGCCTGGCCAACGTCGAGCACGCAACATGTCCAGCCATTTGTAAAGGCTTGACTGATAATCGGACGGTGACAACCATGAATATGTAATAATCCAATCACTGCAACAAAAGGAAACAATAATCAGGTATTAATGTAACTTATATTACGCACCACATTCGATTATGGTAAAGTGCTCCAATAAGTGAAAGTAAAAGTGAACAAACAACAAGGAACCTTGGTGCAATAATAACAAATCAACATAAGAATTTTAATATTTTAATAGTGAATATCTCAGTGTAAGATCACAACTCTTCAAGTAAATGAATAACTGCATTTGACCACACAATAAAAAAAAAGAAAAAACCCTAGTCTTCCACAAATTGATGGATAATTGCAGCAAATTTTAAATGTTAGTAATAAGTGTGTGTTTTAATTTTTAATCATTAATTATCTACAAACAGATTGTTTTATATGTGACATGAAATCACCAGGGTACACATTATATGTTCCATTCACACAGTTCATGTGGACCTATTTGAATATGTAATTAGGCAAATTCTCATACATTTGAAAATGGCACATTAGTGCCGAAAACGTTTATGTTATAATTAATCATATAATACTAGATAAGTATAGACGGTATATTTCAATTTTAACATTGTAAGTTAATTAAGTATTAAAATATAGCTGCGAAGAGAAGGTGTTGTTCAGAGCAAAGGAACAATTTTATGTGTACTCCCTACTGATATCACATAATTCATGTCTTTTAAAATGCACGTTTTTCTGGAAAACTAATCAAAACGCAGCAAAATGGTATTTGAATTTCTTGCTACTCTTTGCTAAAGGAATCGACCACCAGAATTCTGACATTACTTACGATTCACTCCGTATTAATGGAACTATTCATTATTTTATCGGATATGACGTAAGTATTTCCATGGCTACTGAAGTCGAATTTCCGTTCCATAAAACACTTTCATTTTGCTCTACTACGGATGTTACATGTCAAAATTAATACAGCATTACAATCAGTATAATTATGTTTTCTGACACAGCACGTATGCTTAATTTCAGCTGAACACATAAATACTATTAGGGTTCTAGTCCAGTCTTGCGATGGTGACTAGTAATTTCGAGCTAGAGCTCTTTTATGGCCGCTGCGCGCAGAAGGAGCTCTCTTACCTGTAAACATTGCTAAAGGATGTACAGATCTTAGAACACAGCGCATCATGACGGAACGGAAGCGCTTAAAGCTTTCAAGGAAGAGTGGAAGATACAATATTTATGCTTCGAACATGGTGATGAAGTCCAGTGTTTGTTGTGTAAAAAATATATTTTGCAAAAAAAAAAAAGCATTATTCAGGAGAAGAGAGAAATAAATTGATTTCGGAATTGACATCGAAGGTAAATTAATTTACATTTGGGTCAGTAGATTGTATCTAGATTCATTTTATTTTTTTTTTATTTCAAATGTATTGTTTTATTTCTTGGTTGTTTCTGGATATTTACTTTTATTAGACTACGTGTTTCTTTAATTTAGAAATAATATTTTGTCTTTGATTGCACTTTAACTTATACTATTACTAAGCTCAAAATGCTAATTCACTTTTATTCCAATAACTATTTTCAAGATTTTGAGCAAATATGAACTAAACATTTTGAAAACTTTGATGCAAGGAGCTTTTTCAGTAACGTGAATATAAAATATACTTAAAAGTATAATTTCAAAACTATTAGACCTAATTGTATCAAATTTTATACAGATGATATTATTATAGATCTGTTTATATAGTTTAAATTTCACAAATCTTGGCCGAAAATTGTGGAAGTTTTAAAAATCATACATATCCCCTTAAACGATTGACCTCAAAAATTACGATGGCTCTCAATATCTTCATTTAATCAATTTGTTTTTTTGTGTTACGTACATCTCACAAATCACTCTAAGAAAACTCATTACATAATCACGACTGGAGAGTAAGGACTACATTTTCACAATCACACAATCAATATACTCTATTTCAATCAATATTGTCGTTATTATTTTTTGAACAAATACTCAAAAGTACTTGGAGATCACACACGTCGAGCAGGTAGACCCTATTAGTTTCTAAGTGAAGTATTTACATAATAAATTATTGCTATTAACAATAAAATGGTTTACATACAATTAACTTTTCCTATTTCTATTTTTGTTCCTAAAAATACCTTTACTTTGCGATTTGTTTATATATGTACGTGTATATTAAGTAACTGAATAATTATCCCTGTTACATAGCCAGAAATTTAGTAACGCAAGGTATTGTAATAATTGCTGCCTTTATTCGCTGCATGTGCATGTACATCCCTGATGTCTACGTTACGACGCTATGTAGTGGATGCGCTATGCGCTCGTGATCAAGGTCGAGCTCTTCTACCATGATTGGGAGCTAATATCGTCTCATCCCTGTTCTAGTCCGTTATAGAATGGAATCCAGCCTGTGAAAGCAGATGTGGACTTCTTGATCAACGGGACTTAGCACGTTCCTCCGTGACCCAGTAACCTTTGCTTCCACTCCCCACTTCAGTCCCTTATCGCCTTCAACAGACGACGCTCCTGTCAAAGGAGAATCTGCTATAAACCTCGATTGATACCCGGTGTGGTTGCTATGGCGACAAAACGGAATCCTACTTGTTGCGGGCTAGACTAACAGCGTGTTGTGTTTATAGTAGTTTCTATTCAACACGAATGTCAGAGCGGTGATAGCAAGGGATGAGGCGGAGGAAATGCAAACGCATGTGTTTCCAAATCTGTAGTCACTAGGATGCCTCGCATTTAAGTTTCAGAATGAATGCTTTAAGCATTATACGAGGCCGTCCAGAAAGTAAGTTTCCCTGTCGGTGTTTAGAGAAAGAAAACACAATTTCATGGAAAGATTTATTGCAACAGATACAGCAATATTTATTTTTATTCTATTTATTTTATTTAAATTTAAATGTACAGAATAAAGAATATAATTACAAAACAAACAAAAGAAATAGAAATAAAATAATACATGCAATATAAAAAGAAGATGCAGTAGTATTAACAAAATTTGAGACCGAATGAGCAGCGCTCGTGTTCGGTCGCAGTTCAGATATAATATTAAAATAAAAATAATAATATAAATAAATAAGTAAAATAAAATAGGAACTAAAATATAATTACAGCGGCAATGGAATTATATAATATAATATTAACACTAGAGAAGAATAATATCGCACGTGAAAATTAGGACTAATATATATTTTTAAATTATAGAATACAAATATAATATAGGTTGATTAATTCATACACATATGCTATAAATTTATTTAATCAAATTGAAGATATTAACACGTTTCTAATTCTCTTGTTATATGTTAGTGGGTTACATGTTAGAAGTTCTGGATGTAATTTAGTTAAAGCATTGTACAACCGAGGGCCAAAAAATAATATAAATTTATAAAATAAATTTATTGTTTTATTTTATTGGGTTATTTTACGACGCTGTATCAACATCTCAGGTTATTTAGCGTCTGAATGAAATGAAGGTGATAATGCCGGTCAAATGAATCCGGGGTCCAGCACCGAAAGTTACCCAGCATTTGCTCGTATTGGGTTGAGGGAAAACCCCGGAAAAAACCTCAACCAGGTAACTTGCCCCGACCGCGATTGGAACCCGGGCCACCTGCTTTCGCGGCCAGACGCGGTGACCGTTACTCCACAGGTGTGGATTACAGCAATAAATGTTGAGCTTTTTTTTCAATATACGTATTCTCTACCAGGAATAAAACTGAGACATTTGTCATACCTTGGGATCAACTTTTGTATTCCTACTAGAGTCCTGCATAACCGGTTACGAAAGATAGAACACACAGATTGCTACTGAACGCCTGACGCTATAGGCAGTATGCGAAGCTCTTCCGTCTCGCGGAGTAGTCCAATGTTCGGTTTAACGAATGTCCGAGTCTCACTCGGTTGGACGGCTCTGGATCATGAAAGGCGATAATATTGAGCCATTCAGGAGTTCCAAGAATCGTTGCAAGGACGCGATTATCATCGTATACCTTTCAATTTATATTTCCTCCTCTCTCCTCATTGATAGAAGCACGAGTCATGAAACTACAATCATTAGAATTGAGACTGCTTTTATTTTAGTTAATAACTTGTTACCTCCCTAAAAACTTAGAATAATTAAAATACATAGGCTATATTAACAACTACTCTTTCAGAAGTAGCCTATGTATTTTGAGTTTAAAGTATGAACGTTACAATAGTAAGTGTGTACATATTTCCTCTTCTATTTTATAAATAATTGTAATTTGTTTTATTCTTGTATTTGTTTACACGTCAGATATCATCTATGCATTACGCTTATTTACTTTGTTGTTACCGGTGTCCATTAGTTGATTTATATATTAGTTATGAAGATAAATGTATCAAAGTGTACAATAAATTCTAACCTTATTTCAAGCTAACTTACTTACTTACTGGCTTTTAAGCAACCCGCAGGTTCATTGCTGCCCTCACATAAGCCCGCCATCGGTCCCTATCCTGTGCAAGATCAATCCAGTCTCTATCATCATATCTCACTTCCCTCAAATCCATTTTAATGTTATCCTCCCATCTACGTCTCGGCCTTGTCAAAGGTATTTTTCCCTCCGACCTCCCTACTAACACTCTATATGCATTTTTGGATTCGCCCATACGTGCTACATGCACTGCCCATCTCAAACGTCTGGATTTAACGTTCCTAATTATGTCAGGTGAAGAATACAATGCGTGCAGCTCTGCATTGTGTAACTTTCTCCATTCTCCTGTAACTTCATCCCTCTTAGCTCCAAATATTTTCCTAACAATTTCAAGCTAACCCTTTTTTAATTATGAAAAGTAAATTTCCTTCAATTACTCCATTTGTGTAGTTACAGAATGTCATCAGAGCTCCTGTATGGTGAAATGCGCTTGGTATTCTTGTGGTTCTGTCTAGCCAGGCGTAACCGTTTCAAGGCCGGATACCCGAACGAATGTCCAACCTCATTGGTTGATCTGCAACCGTTCGAATATAAACCGGTTATAAGCGCTGTTCTACAGTACTCTGATCCCTACGTCTCCTACGTCGTAGACATCTGCCGTAACAAAATCGACAATAAACAATATAAAATAATACCATATTAGAAAAAAGAAAGTAAAATACAGATACTCATATATTACAAAAAATTATATATATATATATATATATATATATATATATATAATTTTCCTGTGTTGTATGGTTATAATTTATTATGAATTTGATATTCTTGTAATTTGTAATATTGGTTCACTTACCTCTTGTATATTCATTGAATGTAACTTCTAGCCTTATATTATCTTGTAATTATTATTTAGTATGTTTGCATTAATTTACTCAACTTGTGCTTGTATGACTGTATAATTACACCCACCCTACAGCCCGGATCTCACTCTCAGCGATTACTGTATTTTCTTACGCCTCTAGAAATTTCTGTCCATTCAGCATTTTCACAGTGAAGTATACAAGTATGACACCAAGATCTCTAATACTATTTTTCTTAGTAATTATGACATTACTAAGAAAATAATTAAATTTTAATAATGATAATAATAATAATAATAATAATAATAATAATAATAATAATAATTATTATTATTATTTATTTATTTGTCTATTTATATTACTGCTGCTACTACTACTACTACTACTACTACTACTAATAATAATAATAATAATAATAATAATAATAAATTATTATTATTATTATTATTATTATTATTATTATTATTTATTTATTCTGGCGAAGTTAAGGCCATCAGGCCTTCTCTTCCACTTAGCCAGAAACAAAAGAAGCCGATACAATTTTACTAATATTTAAAGAACACTAATAAAAAATTACACGATGTCTGCACTCTCTGTCGCTGTGAAAATGCTGACCGGACAGGAATTTCTTGAGATGTAAGAAACGATTTTAATCGCTACGCCACATACGGCTTAGTGTACAACAAATCTGTAGAACTTCCGCTGGGAGGTGTTTCAACATCCACCCCACAGTCCGGATCTCACTTTCAGCGATTACTATATTTTCTTACGCCTCTAGAAATTTCTGTCCATTCAGCATTTTCACAGTGACAGAGATGTGCAGACGACTGTCACACACTGGTTCCGATCCCAGGCGGCAGACTTCTACGACACAGAGATACAAATGTTGATCCTTCGGTATGACAAATGTCCCAGTTTTATTTCGGTGAGAAATATGTTGAAAAATAGTTGAACAGGTTGCTGTTATCTGGTCCAATAAATAGTTGTATGAAATTGTTTTTCCTTCGTCTAAACGGCTAGAGGGAAACTTACTTTCTGGACCATCCTCGTATTGACAAAAAAATAAATTTTAGAAAGTTCGCAACTCGTTCTGTACGCTTTGTAACCAAAAATAATTTTAAACTAGGCCCGTCATTGTTTCAACCGTTCTATTGATCGAGTGCGATTGCTGCCGTTTGACATTGTTGGGAAACAGTTGACAATCTTCGCGACAGTTGAAAGCTAGTGTTAAAAGTACTTTTCGCACGCTACGGTATAGAGGTCAATATTCAACAAGCTTACCTAGCGTTGAAAGATATTCTTGTAGAAATTGCTGTCTAAAAAAATATTTATGGAATAATATTCCGTTTTTGAGAAAGTTTTTTTTTTTGAACTGAAAAAGAAGTACGGTCCAGGTAGAGGAAGGAAGAGGAGGAGAAAAGTAGATTCGTGAAGCATTACCGCGATGTTTTCAGCTCGTTCAAAGTAATTCTGCAGGTGCAGTTTATATCTCATTTGATGCGTTGTACCTTCCGCTATCTAACGGTATATGCATTATCTCTCTGCATATTATCATTTGCGAACGGCAGGAGCATAAGACGGTTGCATTGTTATGTGGCGGTTATTTCCTAAGTTATCCCTTCCATATCTGGTGAGAGAAATACATATAGGCTGACAAATCGAACTGAAACCCTGACCGAGCTACTACGTGAGCGCTGCCTATCTTGGGGAGGAGCAAGTGAGAAAGCACGGGGGGAAGGGAGAAAGCACTATGCACTATGTATTTGCAGGTCCACTCACAGTTTGTCAAACCTGCTAACAAAAGCATTAAAAGGTTGACTAGTTGCCTGCAATGCTAGCATAATGGAACCTTCCTAGCCGACAGTCGAGGCAAAAATAAAGAATCCGTTATTGTGGTAATACTGGAGAGTGGTTCTTCTATTGGTCGCGATGCCCACACACACCCTCTCAGATATTTACGTGGTGATTGGTGACTGAATGACGAGGAGCGAGGGAGAGAGAAGAAAGAAAGAGAGAGATTCCAGAAGTTGGCGTGTTTTACGGGGTTTCACTTGAAGTTGTCAATCTATAATTCTGCATAAAAAAAGGTCACTACTTGTGTTTGTTCGGTTTCGGATCGGTCATCCGCATGTTGTATGTTCGTCGTGATACGTCCAAATATCGATACTTCCTTCAGGGATGAATTTTTTTATTGAGTTATTTTACGACGCTGTATCAACATCTAGGTTATTTAGCGTCTGAATGAAATGAAGGTGATAATGACGGTGAAATGAGTCCGGGGTCCAGCACCGAAAGTTACCCAGCATTTGCTCATATTGGGTTGAGGGAAAACCCCGGAAAAAACCGCAACCAGGTAACTTGCCCCGACCGGGATTCGAACCCGGGCCACCTGGTTTCGCGGCCAGACGCGCTGACCGTTACTCCACAGGTGTGGACAGGGATGAATTAAGACTGTATTTTTGTACATGTTATTTTGCTAACAATAAACAACAATAAATAATAATATAGCAGTGGTATGAGTCCTAAACGACTTAAGAAGTCTGTAGAAAGAAACGAGAGCCACGGATCTCTTAGGTATAGCAGACCACCATCAGAAGTATGGCTTTCGGACTTAACAGGAGAGAAATTGGCTTAGCCGAACAAGACAAGTTTATTTGAACTGCAGTGCTTAGTGATGATCCAATCTCACCCAGTAGCCACCTATACCAATACCAATTACATTCAATTTAATACAGTACATGGAACTCATCCAATTTTTATGGCAGTTGACTTTCCTGTTGGGAATCGGAGCAAGATGCGTTCCAAGATGACAGGAATTGCTAATACAGGGTGCGTCAGAAAGAACGGATGGATTTCACATGGCAAGAAAATTGTAAAGATTCATCAAATCAAAAATTTATTGTTATCAACATATTCACCAATACATGCAGTTTATTTATGGAAAACAACATTATCCATATGATGTCCTTGGCTTTCAATACAGGCATCGAGGCGTTTTCTGATGATCGCCATCACTTTCACAGTTATAGCTGGTGCAATTGCCACGATTTCTTCACGAATCGCTGTCTTCAGTTCGTCCAGTGTATGTGATCGATGTTTACAAACTTACGCCTTCAAATGGTCCCAAAGAAAGAAGTCGCAGGGCGCGAGATCTTACCGTAGCCTCGGACAATCTCAGTGCAATAGAATTTCGTCCAGGTGATTTCTTCTTTAATGTTGAACCTGTGATACGAAATGAAGCCACCCACCGCAAAATTGTATTCCGAGTTGGAATCCTAGCGTGACATCCGATGTCGAAATGAGTCCTGAGTGGCGATCACAGACTCTTCATTTTCAAAAATGTCTCTACGATGAAAGCACGTTGTACACCAGGCCAACACCATGTTCTCAACTGAAACTGCATTATATGGCTGACCCAACAGTCGTGGTCCCCCTCACTATATCTTTCTCCTCGTTGCGTATCGATAGTTTGAAATCCATCCGTTCTTTCTGACGCACCCTTTACATTAGTCATAGCAGGGGAAAACTAAAGGTAATCATGTATTGTAGAGAGTGACCGGGCAATACAAATCCTAGTACTCATAAACAAGGGGCTCTGTAGGATAATTGGGAACCGCATATGGTAGCTGACCAATCTAAAGTGCAATCCGAGAATTATACATTAAAATTTTGTAACGTAAAGGGCAAACGATAGAATATCTCCTCGACATTTGTTTTGTTACACTTGCGAGATCATTGTTGCGTCGCCTGCCGCGCAAGCGTAGAAACGAAATGGCGACAGGTTATGCATCGTACCTTTGTGAGTCGAGATGTGGACGCCACAGCATAAAGTGCAGTGCGTTGTTTGGTTTGCAGAATTTTATCAATTACACGTGTTCAGCGGCGTGCTCGATGAGTGTAAAATGTGGATCCTCTAACACGCAAATTCATTTATGAGTGGGATAGAAATCAGCGAGAGACTAGAAATCTGATTAAAAAAAAAAACAGATGAGCTTCCTAAGAAGCATTTGACTGAATAGTCTGTGGATCAGGTGGGTCAGTCATTCGCTAAAAGCCCGCACAAGCGCCTCCGTTTGCGTGCTTACAGACTTCAACTCCAGTTTTCCAAATGTTCCAGATGTTTCAACGGTTTCGAAGTAAGACATCAAAATGATTCTAAATAAGTTTACAGAACATTGCAAGATAAAGAGACAGCAAGCTTTCTTTTCTTTTGAAAATGTAAATCATTTCAATGTCCGTTAATAGACACTGTGGTGTCTCACTGTACCCTCCTGTATGGTAACAGTGAGACATTTCCATTTTTTTGACAAACACGTATTGTATATTTTGTCCTTTATCTCTTAACAATTCTGTTTATGTATTATTGTACTCCATGTTTTGTATGTATGTATGCATGCATGTATGTATGTATGTATGTATGTATGTATGTATGTATGTATGTATGTATGTATGTATGTATTTATTTATTTACACTGCAAGTGGGCAAGCACCCGGTGGCAGTGGTAGGCCCTATATACAATATAAACAATACACAATAAAATGATACACAATAAAATTTACAATACACAATACAATTTTACAACACATATACAATTTTATACACAATACAATATAAATACACAATACAATTTAACACAATAATAATAAAACATAAATAAAATACCTAATTTTACAATATAACCTACATAATTATGTATAGGTCCTACATAAGTTTCAATAGTCTTTCACTTTTCATCTCATTCCCTGTAGTGGCACTATGACGCATTTCACTGACACTTTAGCACACATTTCACTGACACTCTGTAACACATTTCACTGACACTATAGAACACATTTCATTGACGCTATAAATTATCACTGATCGGAACTGTTCACTGCACTGTAAAACCATAACTTCACTGACTCACCTCGCTTCACTGATACAACAGTTCAAATAAGTCAAATAATTACATCCTTATGCATACTTATAAACAGAATTACATTTAAGATAAATATTTCTAGTCTAAGGCCCTCTTACACGCTATTTTTAAATAATTTACAATTCAAACCAAGGAAGTAAACTCGTCAGGCTAGATAAATACATGTCACCTTAAAAAATTAAATGTTGAATGTCACCTTAATTTAATTTGCACTTCATACACAACTTTTTAAGTTATTCTTGAATCTCCTTAAAGAAGGACAGCCCTCAAAGACCGCTACAGGTAGGTCATTCCAATCATTTATAGTTCTATTTAAAAATGAGAATTTATCTACATCCGTTTTCTGTTTCCTACATTTGATTTTAAAATCATGATCGTTCCTACCATAGTACGTTGGCTTTTCTAACCGAGCCGTTATGTCTACCCATGCTTTCTGACCTAGATGTGCTCTATACAATGATGTTATTCTAGTTTTCCTACGTCTGTTTTCCAAAGTTTCCCATCGAAGTTCTTTTATCGTGTCGTTTCCATCTTCTCTTTTACCTTTAACAAATTTAGCTGCCCTATACTGGATTCTTTCCAAGGAATTTATCTGATATATTCTATAGGGATCCCAACATGTAGTTCCGTATTCCATTAACGGTCGCACTAACGTTAGATATGCTATTTCCCTCGATTTGGGGCTAGCCTTTCCCAAGATTCTCATAATAAAGTGAAGTGCCCTCCATGCTTTACCCGTAACATTATCAACATGCTCTCCCCAAGAAAGTTTGGAGTTTAAATACACTCCTAGGTATTTACAACATTGTTCTTGCGGAATTACAACACCACTGAATTCGTAATTAAGACTAGTTCCCTCTCGGGTTTTACAAAATGTTATAGATTTACTTTTAGAACCATTTATTTTCATCCTATGCTTTAACGCCCAGTTATAAATTTTATTCAAGTCTGTTTGAATAGCATCTACGTCTGAATTATTTCTAATCTTTCTATAGATAATGCAGTCGTCTGCAAATAATGTATATTTCTGTTCCACTTGATTTTAAAAATACTTGAAATTTCACTTGCATACATACGTCTTAATATTTTGTGTCTCATTGTACCCACTACTCCCCTAGCTGGAGAAAACCTTTCTGCGACGCGTACTTTCTCCACCACAAATTCCATCACGACCTCGCCGGGAATCGAACCGGGCTACCTACATGGAAGACCAGCACGCTATCACTTGAGCCACAAACGCGCCATCATAGGATATCACATTGATAATGAAAATCCAGTATTTGGGCGGAATTGCACTACCGATCTGGGTTTCTTTAAATGTGAAAGGTGCGCATTTGAGCCGTTGCATAAGGCTCTGTCAGCATTGATATATTATGGAAAGGTGTTCAATTTTCCGTCCTCAGAGGAAAAGCAATATTGCTCTTGAACCCAACTGCCAAGATTTGCTTGTCATTAAACTCACACTTGTCTCGCGTTAAAAATCGTCGGACGCACTTGTTAGCCATCACTTAACGGAACCAGGACGTCAAAAGTGACTATAAATAATATGCTTTATGCAGTTATATGAAGTGTTTGATTCTGAAGCGTTTGATATGTTTGTCTTTTAAGTGATAGCTTCAGTTAGACGCTGTAATGTGATTTGTATTTTAAAAATATTGTTTTTTTATGGAAGATAATTTCTAAGAATAGGTAGATTTTATCCCATTAGGAAAGTCCAGGATAACAGAGAGGGTTTGGAATTGAATGGGTTACATCAGCTGCTTGTCTATGCGGATGACGTGAATATATTAGGAGAAAATCCACAAACGATTAGGGAAAACACTGGAATTTTACTGGAAGCATGTAAAGAGATAGGGTTGGAAGTATATCGCGAAAAGACAAAGTATATGATTATGTCTCGTGACCAGAATATTGTACGAAATGGAAATATAAAAATTGGAAATTTATCTTTTGAAGAGGTGGAGAAGTTCAAATATCTGGAAGCAACAGTAACAAATATAAATGACACTCGGGAGGAAATTAAACACAGAATAAATATGGGAAATGCTTGTTATTATTGGGTTGAGAGGCTTTTATCATCCAGTCTGCTGTCAAAAACTCTGAAAGTTAGAATAATGTTCTTTATGGTTGTGAAACTTGGACTCTCACTTTGAGAGAGGAACATAGGTTAAGGGTGTTAGAGAATAAGGTACTTAGGAAAATATTTGGGGCTAAAAGGGATGAAGTTACAGGAGAATGGAGAAAGTTACACAACACAGATCTGCACGTATTGTTTTCTTCACCTAACATAATTAGGAACATTAAATCCAGACGTTTGAGGTGGGCAGGGCATGTAGCACATATGGGCGAATCCAGAAATGCATATATAGTGTTAGTTGGGAGGCCGGAGGGAAAGAGACCTTTAGGGAGGCCGAGATGTAGATGGGAAGATAATATTAAAATGGATTTGAGAGAGGTGGGATATGATGATGGAGAATGTACTAATCTTGCTCAGGATAGAGACCGATGGCGGGCTTATGTGAGGGCGGCAATGAACCTTCGGGTTCCTTAAAAGACAGTAAGTAAGTAAGTAAGGTAGATTTTATCAGGAAGTTTTACAGATTCTTTTCTTTTATATTTTCATGAATGTTAAATCAATCCGTTAGGAGAAAAAATAAGCTTATACATTGTGAATTGCAGCACATAGAGTAATTAATGTCATCAGATATTAACAGTATAAAAATATTTTTGGTTTTGAAAATTAAGATACACGAACATATTACGTTATGTTATTTCGTACTACGTAAATATGTTTATTTCATACTATGTTTCATTTCACTACTTCATGCTTTTACAAAATGGCCGACGAACGTACATACATACATACATACAAACATACATACATACATACATACTCGTACATACATTGCACGAAAAGTGTACGGTGACAATCATTTTTTCCCAGTGTAAAAGAGAGGTTACATACATACTTTAATCCTTTCTGTCTTCCATTTTTGTTTGCAAAGATTCATATATCCAATTAGTGAATACTTAGCCTGTCAAGGTTGCAATAGACCAATGCATATGCTTCTAATACAAGGACAATACCAATGCATAGTTTCCAGGTTTAAAGATCAGTGGCGGCTCGTGATAAAATATTATGTGTGTTCACAATTTTGTGGTTCCAAAATCGAAGAGAATTTGAAATCGTACATTTAGTCTAATATGAAATGTCATTTTTCCAATGTTTCACTATCGAAAAAAACCGTATATAAATTCAAAACAACATATAATAATAATAATAATAATAATAATAATAATAATAATAATAATATTAATAATAATAATAATAATAATAATAATGAAACTCAGTCTTTTTATTTCCAATTTTTCTTGGTAAGCCAGTTTACCCAGTCCTTTACTGTTCAAAATTACTTGAACAGAGTTCATTGTTTACGTTTGTTAAAAATGAATACATACCACAGTCCCGTTATTTACAAACGCGTGTGTTCGGTAATATATTTTGATTCACAACACACTGATACACTATAGCCTATACCAGTACTGTAATCCCACTCGCATAGATTACTATAAATACAGGCCAGTAAATATTCTTCTTAAATATTATACACTGCCATACAGATACTTAAATTCATACCACCACCACAGTCAGCCAGCCAGCACTTGTTTGAAAGCCAAACTATGCTATTATGCCGACACTGAAGCAGGACTTCCTATATTAGGTCCTGACTGAAGTATAGTAATTCACAAACTGCACTCTCGTAGCAGCACTGTACACACACATCCACGTAAGTAAACGTTCCTACAGTCAGATGCTGACATCTACAGGCTCTTAAATTTCCTCCTCGAGATATAGGACGTGAACGATGGGCATCGATGGACCTGACATCTGTAGGATAGATACTCATCATGTTCACTTAACGCTTTGTGCTCTTGACGAGTCATAAGCGGCCAGCTAAAGACAATTTTCTCCCGCGCATGCGTGAAATTCCTATAACCATCTCGAAAAGAGCACGGCTTGTACGTGAACGGGTGTTGCCAAGTTTACATAAGAAGTTTATGCAAGATGCGGGAAATTTAAAATACTCGATTCTGATATTATACATCCCCACTACGTCAATACGGTATCAAATAATAAAACTAGTCGTGCATTAATGGAAACAAGGTGTTCACGTGCTCTTGTGCTCTTATTGACGCACCGTCACTGTTAAAGATGTAGAAAAATTATCATATATACATAGTGTTCTGCCCAAAGACAAGTCTTTCACTGCAAACCCGCATTCACCAATATTTCCTATTTTCTACCTTCATATTAGTCCCCGCATATGATCCATATATCTTAATGTCGTCTGTCACCTGATATCTTTTCTCCTTTCACCATTCCTTCCAGTGTATCCTTCAGTACACAGTTTCTTCTCAACTAATGATCCAATTAATTCCTTTTTCTCTTCCTGATCAGTTCCAGCATCATCCTTTCTTTAACCACTCTTTCCAATACATATTTATTTCTCATTCTGTCTCTCTATTCCACACGCTCCATCCTTCTCCGCAAAATTATTGTGAGAAAAAATAAGGCTATGATGTGGAAGTGATTTAGTTACGGTTACGCAGCTGCTAATGTAAGGCTGTGAAACTTAATGTATTGTGTTACGTAGTCATGCCTCGGGAACACAAGTTTTCATCTTGCCATAACTTCAAAACAGCTATGAGATGCACAGTCTTCTATGAAACTCTAATATCTTTATCTTCTTGCTAGGCGTGCTAGTTGACCGGAGAGTGGTTCTTTGTACATCACTTCCTCTCAGTGCCTAGCTAGGAAGGCTTGAGACCCCGAAACCTCCTCTACCTCGCTTAAAATGGCGTGCACTTAGACGTCTTAAATTCTCTGTAGTAATGAATGTTAGAAACCTTCGTTTATAACTTCTGTTGTTTTGACTGCATACCTTTCTTACCTCCTTCATACAGGTTATAAGTAGAGACAGGCAAAATATGAAATGTCATACTCTAAATTTAAACCATTCCTGGTAGCGGTGTGGAAACAGGGGTCTTCACAATTGAGGAGAGTTTTTGCTGAACTCGTTAGATGCAAAATTTTGCGAAAATGAGTTACATATCACAATCAATATATTATGATGTTTAACTTCTGTATCACCCTGTGCAGTCAGATTTTGCACAACTCGGTTCATACCGATGATTAGAAACATTCCTTCTCACAACTTCAAATGTATTTCAGATTTGTCAATTGTATTTCAGATGGTATCAAATATATTTCAGATTTGTCAATTGTATTTCAGATGGTATCAAATGTATTTCAGATTTGTCGATTGTATTTCAGATGGTATCAAATGTATTTCAGATTTGTCGATTGTATTTCAGATGGTATCAAATGTATTTCAGATTTGTCAATTGTATTTCAGGTGGTATCAAATGTATTTCAGATTTGTCAATTGTATTTCAGATGGTATCAAATGTATTTCAGATTTGTCAGTTGTATTTCAGATGGTATCAAATGTATTTCAGATTTGTCAATTGTATTTCAGATGGTATCAAATGTATTTCAGATTTGTCAATTGTATTTCAGATGGTATCAAATGTATTTCAGATTTGTCAATTGAATTTCAGATAGTATCAAATGTATTTCAGATTTATCAATTGTATTTCAGATGATATCAAATGTATTTCAGAAAATAAGCAATGCATTTAAGATTACATAAATATAAGGGTTTAGATGATTAGCCTACTTGTAGGCGTATGTTCTTTGTGAAATATAATCCTATAATAAATATCATATTATATTAAGATTACATAGTCACTTTTATTTCACAAAATAACAAATGTAGGCCTACTTGAAATTTTAACATATATTTTAAAAAATTGAGAATGGATTTAAAAATCCTCAACTTTATTGCATTTTAGCAGGCATATTCACCATAGCTACAGCTGCAGCTTGATGAATTGTACTGTGTTATACTGCACGAGCACAATCGCCACCAACAATATTATGTATGTTGCTTCATCAATTTTACTCTATACAGTGGGTAAATTAGCCTTCAGCACCAGGAGCTATGACGACAGGAATTCCAAGATGGGTTTTTACGTACATCTTCACTTTACACCAAATGATCTCGATTGGATTTAACATTGGAGAATAAGGTGCCACCGTAACTTCTGAAATACAAATGACAAATCTGAAATACAATTGATGTTTTCTTAAATACAATTGATACTATCTGAAAATGAATTGATAATCTGAAATACAATTGATGTTTTCTGAAATAAAATTGATACCATCTGGAATTAAATTGACTAATCTGAAATACAAATGACAAATCTGAAGTACAATTGATGTTTTCTGAAGTACAATTGATACTATCTGAAATCAAATTGATTAATCTGAAATACAAATGACAAATCTGAAATACAATTGATGTTTTCTGAAATACAATTGAAGAGTCCACTGCAAGAATGATGGATGTCACTTTCTTGTGGAAAATGAACCAAGACTGTCAATGCATAGCTTAAGACATATAGAATGTACATAGAGAGTTATATGGCATTAACAGTGATAGTCATTGTCCAGTAATTATCGGAAAATCACAGTTTAGCTTTGAGCGCTAAGAATTTCAAACTTTCAATTGCTTCTCCTGAAAAATGAGTTCCAAATGACATCCATCATTCTTGCAGTGGACTCTTCAATTGATACTATCTGAAATTAAATTGACTAATCTTAAATGCAAATGACAAATCTGAATTACAATTTATGTTTTCTGAAATACAATTGATTCTATCTGAAATTAAATTGACTAATCTGAAATAGAAATGACAAATCTGAAATACAATTGATGTTTTCTGATATACAATTGTTACTATCTTAAATGAAATTGACTAATCCGAAATACAAATGACAAATCTGAAATACAGTTGATGTTTTCTGAAATACAATTGATACTATCTGAAATTAAATTGACTAATCCTCAATACAAATGACAAATCTGAAATACAATTGATGTTTTCTGAAATACAATTGATACTATCTGAAATTAAATTGACTAATCTGAAATACAATTGATGTTTTCTGAAATACAATTGATACTATCTGAAATTAAATTGACTAATCTGAAATACAAATGACAAATCTGAAATACAATTGATGTTTTCTGATATACAATTGTAACTATCTGAAATTAAATTGACTAATCTGAAATACAAATGACAAATCTGAAATTAAATTGACTAATCTGAAATACAAATGACAAATCTGAAATATAATTGATGTTATCTGAAATACAATTGCTACTATCTGAAATTAAGTTGACTAATCTGAAATACAAATGACAAATCTGAAATATAATTGATATTTACTGAAATACAATTGTTACTATCTGAAATTAAATTGACTAATATGAAATACAATTGATGTTTTCTGAAATACAATTGATACTATCTGAAATTAAATTGACTAATCTGAAATACAAATGACAAATCTGAAATACAATTGATATTTACTGAAATACAATTGTTACTATCCGAAATTAAATTGACTAATCTGAAATACAAATGACAAATCTGAAATAAAATTGATGTTTTCTGAAATACAATTGTTAGTATCTGAAATTAAATTGACTAATCTGAAATACAAATGACACATCTGAAATACAATGGGTGTTTTCTGAAATACAACTGGAAAAGGTATAGATGTAGCCTCAAATTTTATTTCTTTTCCGTCTGCATCCACAATAATGTTCGGTGCGCGTAGGCATACGGTCATGTGCTGGATCGCTGACTCGGATTTGGAACTTCGCTCGACCTCACCTTTAAGGATCTCTTGACGCATGCGCGAATTGCAGCGCGATCAATACCATTCGGGGAGGATGGCAGCCCTGGAGTCAGGGGGTGGCCCAGCAGACAGCGAGGTGTCCGCGGTCGTGTTGTGTATAGTAAACAATGTGTCTCCATCTTTGTTATGCCATGTCGCGTTCCCTTCTGTAACAACACCGACCACAGCTGAAGTTGAGGTCAATGTCCGCGTCTCAGGGTTTCCTCAGCTTCTCCGGATAATTCTGAGATAACACTCTAAAGTAAACAGCTTTCCAATCCTTTTTATTCTTTCAGCATTCTAATAATAATAATAATAATAATAATAATAATTATTATTATTATTATTATTATTATTATTATTATTATTATTATTAACCCCGGAATATATATTATTTAGCTTTCGCGTGTTAAATATTATAGTGTCTGGTTGACTATACCCCATTTCAGTTTGGTTGATAGGCTTTCCCCTCTACTCACACTCCCTACCATCAGTGAAGGGGAAAATGCTACTGTCCATCTCGCAAACGTTCGACTAATTGACTTCCTACATAGTGACAAATTTTATTTCTTTAAGTGTTTACCGGTACTCTATATTTCGAAAGTCCATACAAAGCGTTTATATTGAATTTTATTGCTGTTTGTTAGTATTAGTATTTAGTATTTATTTATTTAACCTGGTAGAGATAAGGCCGTCAGGCCTTCTCTGCCCCTCTACCAGGAGATTCCAACCATAATATGAAGAATAAAATTACAATTAGTATTAAATTTACAATTACAATTACAAACAGCATTACAATTAGTATTAAATTTACAATTACAATTACAATAAAATCAAAGTACGAAAAATTACCTGAATAATTAAAGCTAGATAATTTATCATAGAGAAACAAAGAATATTTTATATTTACTGAATTACAAATTAAATCTAGAATAACAAAATTGTATAGTGATGAAATTACTGGATATTGAAATATTTTGTGATAGATTAAAGAAACTATTTACAAGAAATCAATTACTGACCAAGTGCCTAGTAAGTTTTCGTTTGAATTCAATTTTATTTCGACAGTCCCTGGTGCTAGCAGTTAGCGAATTCCAGAGTCTTGGCAGGGCTATTGTGAAAGAGGATGAGTATGAGGAGGTGCGATGGGATGGTATTGTTAGTATTGTTTCATGACGAGAGCGTGTGTTCAGATTATGGTGGGAAGAAAGGTAAGTGAAGCGAGACGACAGGTACGAAGGAATAGAAGAGTTCAAGATTTCGAAGAGAAAGAGAAGTGAATGTAAATTTCTTTTCTTATCTAGTTTAAGCCAACCTATTGCTTCCAGGGATGGGGTAATATGATCATATTTACGAACATTGCTTACAAAACGTACACACAAATTATGGCACATTAAAAAGCTACTGACAACAGAAGATAAATGTTTTCTTCACCGCTAGTTGCTACTCTAAGCATACACAATGGGACAATCTGCACTGTGCCGCTCCCCCTGACTTCATAATACAAACTGACATTCCTTAATGTAATTCATTATATTAGTTGGAAATATTGTAAGAACTACACTAAAATATACTCTAACGTGTAATTGTCAAACAACTGTGACACTGTATTTTATGTTCACTTATGTACGTTATTTAATATTTTATTTTCTAGAGTAGGGGTGGGCACATTACGTGATTCTGAGAAATGGGCGCTGTGTGCTTCAAAGAGCCGGTCTTGCGAGCGCTGTGACGTAAGCATACTGCATGTCATTCAGTGTCAGTGCAGTGGTGACTCTGCAATATGATGGCGAACTTTGAAGACGGATCTTCCGCTCATACACTAAACCTTTTAATGTATTTTTTTGGTAGAGAGCAGTGGGTTAGCAAAGAGTTAAATTTGGCATAAAACACTCCAATTGATTAAAGAAGTTCAATATTCAACGACATTATTCTTTACAACATGCTACTGAATATGACAAATATGTTGGTAATGAACGCCATTAAATTAATACAACTTAACCCTCGGTCTATACCTGCTATGGAAAAACGTACTCTATACCTGGGGTCTTTTTTGACCCCGGATAGATTTCTTTCAACTAGGAAGTTGTAAGGATAATTATTGGATAATTTATGTATTTTGGTATATATTTAACCGTTTCCACATCAGACTATGGCATTATAGAGGAGTATTACTTCTCATTTTCTGTGTTCACATCCACTATGTCAAAAGAATTATGCAGTGTTGACAACAAGACGGCTTTGAATCTTTTCAGCACGTAAGCGGCCACAAGAGTATTTTGTGTATAGCCAATATTTCTAGGAAGTTGCTTACGCTGTGGTGATGGCTGAGTAGCATAGTTCAGTTGTCCATTTCTTGATGTAAGTAAATGTGTCACTAATACATTGACGTTATCATCTGCATCAATAGAATCAATATCTATTTCGTCTTCAACTTGAATATCTTCCAGTCACATCTACTTCCGCAACACCGCCGTCGCTTTCGAATATGAAATCATTGTCACATTCACTATCACTGTGGTCTGCGTCTTTCAGAGCATGATTAAGGCTATAACCTTTCTGAAAATCAATGTTATAAATTATTATTTATAATAAAGAGAGAGACAAACCGACTTACTTCATCAGAAATCTACTGCAAACTAAAAACAGTTAATTAAAAATTTTCAAATATCTCACAACAGCGCATCCCAGTTCAAGAAATATCAATATTTGATCTGTATTTGTCCCACTGTTGTCATAAAATACACCAAGAACGAGACCAAGTAACAAATTCATTATAAAAATTAGTATAGCGTACTCTATACCTGAGGTCTTTGCTAAACCCATGTGATAAAAATGAAATATAATGTTATACCGCTTATAGTAGGATCATGACAATATAACATAATTGTAGCCAAATGCTCACAAATAGCATATCTGGAACATGAAAGAGTTATGTCAACATTTGACATATGCATTTGTAAAAAAATAAAGGAGTGGGGTCACAAAAGACCCCAGGTATAGACCGAGGGTTAAAGAAAATGTTTTTCAGGTACATTATATTAGAGTATCTATTTGATATTTACATTGCATTATAAGTTATTATACATTTAGTAATATATAATTTTAAATTATACAAATATTATGATATATCATAGTATAGTAAATTATAGTTTATGATGTATAATATGATGTATATATATATTACTAAATGTACTATAATAACTTATAATGCAATATAAATATCGAATAGATACTCTAATATAATGTATCTGAGAAACATTTTCTTTAAGTTGTATTAATTTATGGTCATATATTATATTATATTATATTATATTATATTATATTATATTATATTATATTATATTATATTATATTATATTATATTATGTATTAACAGGATGATAATAATGCACTTAGTGAATCGGCTATGAGAATTAGCTACAAAATTTGCCACGAAATTGCAAAGGAATTGAAAACATTCAACGAAGGTGAATTCATCAAGCGATGTTTAATTATATTGGCAGATGAACTCTGTCCACAGCAAGTAGGGGAAGTGGAAGCCATACGCCTGTCTCTTAGAACCGTGGTGAGGAGGTTGCAGTATGTGCGTATGGGTTATGTAAATAAGCCTAATGATTTGTGTGTATGCATGGAGCGAAGTTTATTTCATTAAATTAATAAGAGTTTTGTAAATTATGTACTGTACAATGGATTGATGTAATATCCTTATAAACTGTTAGGTACTGACGGACTGAATGAATAGAACAACCGTGGATCTTGTTATATTAATGCAGGGAAGGTAGCTGTAATGCGAGTCCGCCACTGCGTGAGAGTTCTGCTTCGGCTTGCCTTCGGAGCAAGAGCAGCTCTGGCCGGCTAAATGGAGCCGCTCTCATGCCCAGCCCTGAGCTACATTGATGACTCCATTAAAAATATACGGTACATAGCCAATCATATTATTAAATATCTTTATCTTTTCCACCAATCAGAGGTAGTAAGTGCTTTCAAATTTGCCCAATAACATCTGTAAACGTGAAAAGGTCTCAGCACAAATTTGTGTAAAGTGATAAATGTCATAAACTTACTCCTGAGCATTTGGAAAAAAAAAAATCATTGTGTACTGCAAATCAAATTGCAACGACCAGAATGATGTCGAAGGAAGAATGTAAGTACCAAAATGTTTAAGCCTAAAATTGAAATTGTTTGTGCATGTTTAGTGCATATTTTCGAAATTATAAAACATACTAGTGGCTTGTGCAGCAAATGCTGCAAACTAAGTTCATTAGACGTTCAAATAAACATTTTTCAGATTTATTTTCAATGAAGAATACCAGACATTCTGAAAGTTATTTGCTTCCATAACAATGAAAGATACTCTCTCTCGAGCCAATACTGAAGAGAACCACGCATATAAATATCTACACCACACCGCCATTAAATATATGAATAAGACCCAACCCCACTTGATTAATAACTATAAAATTATTTGATTTTTAATGATATTATCTTACGTAAGTTTTATAGCTTTCAGTAACATATAGTATATAGCCGCCACTCAGTAAAATATAGAAATCAAAATCTACTTTAAGTTATTCTCTACATCTACTTATGTAACCCCAAAACGTTTCACTTTCATATCATCAATATAGCATTAATATGTATAATTAACTAAAAATAGTCACATTATGGCATTAACTACAATAATATTTCATCTCTAATGGTAATAATGTCATCAAACCACCTCAAGTTTTGTAGTTTTTTATATCCAATACACAGCTGTACCCAGAAAATTGCACACCACAGAATCGAAACTGTAAATTATTTTTAGTAAGTTAAGTTTTTAATAACCAATTTAATTTGAGCTCTAAATATGTCAGCATTCTTGCAGATCATGTCCTTCGTGTAATATTGTTTACAGTAGTATGTGTTTTGTTTTATTCTGAAATGCAACACGGCCGACTTGATGCTCGCTTCGCTCCTGCTTTACAAAAAAGCGAAGGGTATATCAAGTCGGCCGTGAATGCTATTAGCTAGTTCTCAAAACTGACGACAGATGGATTTTGGAAAATAGGAAAATTATGTTTAAAAATTGACATTTCACTGAAAACTACTATTTTTCCGAAAAACTTTGAGTTCCAAGCTTCAAAATGAGGGGTCATTTATTAAAATCCGTCCACCCGTTTTCCCGTAATTTCCATTACCAGTTCAAATTATATATATATATATATATATATATATAGATTTTAAAGATTTTGGCAGCATAGATGCATGCATATTTTATATATATTTACTGCACATAAATGTGATGTCTAGTATATGCTAGTTTATTTTTTAGGTAATGTTTCATTTTGTTTAATACAGGATTAATTCCCTTATTTATATTGACATTGAAGCGTGAGGATAGCTAATGTAGTAGCTCTGCTGATTTGTATTTCTAAAATATATTAAGCGTTGCAACGTTGTGCCGTGAAGTCAAGATAAAAATAAATGGAGCACCCATATTTCACTCTTGCTACATATAAACAACGCAAGTGCATTATAAAGTCGTGTATCATCGTTGCCATAGAGATTTTTTTTTTAATATTAACCGTAGACTGGGGCAGGAGTAATAGAGTGAAGAAAAATGGTTCTGTAATTTGACGTTACTAGCAAACGGACTTCCCAGAGGAAGCTGTGATATGGAAGAGGTGAACATATTACAGCATAAACCAAGATGTCATAACGTAATTAAATATTCTCTCCATTTCATTTTTACGCGTATAACTTCGTCTAGTTCTGTGGAACATTCTTGTTCATATGATGTTGCGATGGATTGCGTATTTCCATTTTTAAGTAGTGTTAATTCACTGTGGGCTAAAGCAAGGAGATTCACTATCACCTTTATTTTTTAACTTCGCTCTAATATTCTAGAGCCATTACGAAAGTCCAGGATAACAGAGAGGGTTGGAATTGAAGGGATTACGTCAGTTTCTTGTCTATACGGATGACGTGAATATGTTAGGAGAAAATCCACAAACGATTAGGGAAAACGCGAGAATTTTACTTCAAGCAACTAGAGAGATAGGTTTGGAAGTAAACCCCGAAAAGACAAAGTATATGATTATGTGTCGTGACCAGAATATTGTACGAAATGGAAATATAAGAATTGGAGATTTATCCTTTGAAGAGGTGGAAAAATTCAAATATCTCGGAGCAACAGTAACAAATGTAAATGACACTCAGAAGGAAATTAAAATCAGAATAAATATGGGACATGCCTGTTATTATTCGGTTGAGGAACTTTTATCATCCAGTCTGCTGTCGAAAAATCTGAAAGTTAGAATTTATAAAATAGTTATATTACCGGTTGTTCTGTATGGTTGTGAAACTTGGACTCTCACTTTGAGAGAGGAACAGAGATTAAGGATGTTTGAGAATAGTAAGGTTCTTAGGAAAATATTTGGGGCTAAGAGGGATGAAGTTACAGGAGAATGGAGAAAGTTACACAACGGAGAACTGCACGCATTGTTTTCTTCACCTGACATAATTAGGAACATTAAATCCAGACGTTTGTCTATGGGCAGGGCATATAGCACGTATGGGCGAACCCAGGAATGCAAATAGAGTGTTAGTTTGGAGGCCGGAGGGAAAAAGACCTTTAGGGAGGCCGAGACATAGATAGAAGAATAATATTAAATTGGATTTGAGGGTGGTGGGATATGATAGAGACTGGATTAATCTTGCACAGGATAGGGACCGATGGCGGGCTTATGTGAGGGCGACAATGAACCTGTGGGTTCTTTAAAAGCCATTTGTAAGTAAGTATAATTGGAATGTTCTAGAATCACCTGGATTAGAAGTTCGAAAATAAAACTACGAAGGGAAGTACGAAGTATCGTACCCTCTCAGGCAGTCAAAATATTCATACGAACACATCACTAAGAGCCATGAACTGTCCTCGAGATGTCCGTGTATTAGGACCTATAAATATTTGTTTATTTACTCAGACGCATTGTATGAATTAATATATCAATTTGTCCACAGAATCTAAGTATATTTATTACGGTATTTTAACTGTTCTCCGTCGTTTACGTAAACTAAAATACAAGCGCTGCGAGTTAGAGAATTTCAACGACGAAAAGTGTCTAGCCCTAGTGCGTGATACGTAAAACAACTTATGGACGGCTTGAGTCACACATTCTATATATCAGATTCCATAAATTTTGACATACGTTAGTGAAAGTCCAAGCCGTCTCTAAAATGAAAGGAAAGGAGCAAAGAAAGAAACTAAATAGAATGAAGAAAACGAACTTTAAAAGCTAAGAATTATCTGTAGTAGTGTCACGAGAGGTCTGAGATTTATCTGGGAAATCTTAGACCTCTAGTGACATTTGTTAGGACTATTTCGTGAATAAAATAAAAATGTAAATAATATATCCCTAAAATTCGATCATAAAATGTTAATAATTGTATATTTATGAACACTTAACCTATTCAGGTATTGTGAAATTGAAGTAGATGAATATCGATTACTGCAATAAATAAATTCGATGTTGTTATTGAGTAATGTCAATTGGGAAAAGCGAAATACAGGTTTAACAATGTTAATTACATGTACTGCACTTTTCTATTATTATTATTATTATTATTATTATTATTATTATTATTATTATTATTATTATTATTATAACAAATACATTTGCATTATCTGCTGAAATCATAGTTTAATTTACAATTTTATAATATGTATGTATGTATTTATTAACACTACAATTGGGTATACACCCGGTGGCAGTGATATATAATATACAATAATTACAATTACATGAAATAAAATAAAATAAACGTAAATGAAATAAAATAAAATAAACGTAAATCTTTAAATAGTAAATGCAAGAAACCTAGGACTATAAATAAAAACTATTCTATAATAATGCCTACGATAAGCAAAAGTAAATCTAACTTATAAGTACTTCTATTTCACCCAACTATTACCAATTTAAATAATTACATATCACCTTAATTAGTTACATACCAACTTAATTACATATCATCTTAATTAATTACATATCACCTTAATTTATTTACATATCAACTAAATTACATATCATCTTAATTAATTATATATCAACTCAATTAGTTACATGACACAACTTAAATAATTACACTGCACCTCCAATTACATTTTCAGTCTAATCTTCTCAACCTTCCCTTAAATGTATTGATTTTAAGAGGATCACCCTGAAAGATTGCCGCAGGTAAGCTGTTCCAGTCTACTATTGTGCGGTTAACAAAGGAAAATTTTGCCACGTCCGTTCTTTGTTTTCTACATTTAAACTTCCTAATATGATCAGCCCTTCCTAAGTGTGATGGTGTTGCTAATCTAGCATTGATGACGGTCCATGCTTTGTGTCCCATTTGTGCCTTAAATTACAGTATTTACAGTAACCTGATTAATACATTAATTAAATGAAGAATTGTATAGCAATGCTTATGTATTCACAGCGAGATATGTTGCTACACAGTGAAGCCATCTCTGTATAGACAATTAAAACACGAATTTTATTACTCCATACGGAAGGCAGTTTGATCAAAGACCTTGTATATATTATTGTACAAGGTCTTTGGGTTTGATATGCGATGATGTTACATAAATTTGAATATCTGACTTTCTATTAATTGTTTAATTTCATTCACAAAATACAAATTTTATAGGCTACAGTTATAGATTAAGTTACCTGTGGGAGCAGGACCAATGTCAACTGTGCCTTATTTCGACCGTTACAATCAGTGCTACAGGAAAGCATTTTTTATAGCTTGACAAACGCATTCTCGCTGTAGTGTGTACCGGAACTAAAGCTGCAACTACACAGTTCAATATTCCAATCGCGTATACGTGCAATCTTAGAATAATTTTGAAATAATCAAGTTTAAAAGGTACGTTCAATTAAGATCATGAAGATTTTGTGTCTACATGTGCGCCGTTTTGAACGTCGTCTTCACTGCGTAAATATATTAATTAATATTAAATATCAATCTTGCATTCATTGCTTTAAAGTTCAAAGAAAAGTTTAACCGTGTAGTTGCATCTTAATGTATTCATGATCATCAATTTACGGGGAAACAGTTGGCGACAACGACTAAACAAAAGAACGACCATGCGATAAATTGATACTGATAAATCTAGCTGCAAAAATTATCGCAAAGTGTGACTGTGATTGATTGGAATTCAAAATTTCATTACACTTCATTGGTCGAAAATGGAATGACGTCACATAAACGAAATAGTCGATAAAGTAACGAGATATTTTCTAACAAGTAATAGATCTTTTTATATAATCTCGAGAGAAAGGATATTAATGACCTCTTTCACTGTACGCAGTGTTATGCCATTTATCATCTTTAAATTGCAATTGTGAACAGCTCCATTCAGATAATTTGTAGTGAATGAAATCTGAGATGCAACGAGCTGCCAGGCCTGAGTAAAAGAACAAGAGAAAGTTCGTTAGTTGTGTTGTAAGACACGGAATCAAATTAATCGCGCGGAGCAAGAAATTGTGTTAGTGCCCCGACATTTTGTCACATCAAAGCATCCTCCTCTGGCAGAGCACCAAGTCGATCGCTAAAAATACGCACAACAAAACCGAAGTGCAACAGAGACATCTGGCGGTCGAGTAAAAAAGCAATTTGTTTGAGCACGAAGGCTTTGACTAAAGCAGCAAATGTTTGCATTCAAATACGTCCGAGAGACGGAGAGGGGAATGGAGCAAAAATAGTTTGAAGCCAATGCAATGGCGCCTCGCGTAGTATTGAACTGAGAGCAAAAAAATGAGGCACTTGTTACATGCTACCTATATGAAGCCTGTACAGTGTACGCAATTACGTTTCAACGTGAATTATTTCTCGGTCATCTTTCTTACTAACTTAACAGAATAAAATGTAGCGGATAACACAAAAAACCATATGTATATTAATGAGTTATTTTATTAATATATATTATTTTAATGTACCGAAGTACATATGATATTTCCATGCAGATATACTGCGTCATCATACGATGAAAGAGTAATGGAACGGAGAAAAATTCTCTCCGGCGCCGGGATTTGAACCCGGGTTTTCAGCTCTACGTGCTGAGTTGGAGCTTAATCTGAGACGATTCTAACCGGCGTCGGAGTTGTATCCGGTGTGGCTTAGTAGATAAAGCATCAGCACGTAGAGCTGAAAACCCGGGTTCAAATCCCGGCGCCGGAGAGAATTTTTCTCCGTTCCATTACTCTTTCATCGTATGATGACGCAGAATATCTGCATGGAAATATCATATGTACTTCGGTACATTAAAATAATATATATGATATGCGTATATCACTTCGTGATTTAAGACGGCGCTTATTCCGTCGGATCCCGGCCAACTAGTCACTCATATCGAGTGCACCTCAGCACATGTGTGGACTTCGGTCCTGCGTTCATAGATATCTATGACGTAGTGCAGAGGGCGGCCACTAGAGAGAACCCAAGAGTTGGAGCTTAATCTGAGACGATTCTAACCGGCGTCGGATTTGTATCCGGTGTGGCTTAGTGGATAAAGCATCAGCACGTAGAGCTGAAAACCCGGGTTCAAATCCCGGCGCCGGAGAGAATTTTTCTCCGTTCCATTACTCTTTCATCGTATTTTATTAATGATTTTATTCATTCTCGACTCAATAATCCGAACTGTCTTTCGCTGTTACAGTTTCCTTCAACCCGTCTTCTCTAAAAATAACTCAACTTCTCAGTTGCACGCGTTGCATCATGGGACATTCATCTAAGTCACGCCAAGATTGTATATGGTGATGTTAATGATTGTGTGTAAAGTTGCCTCGTTTAATTATTAGGCAGCGGCATTCCTTTTAAGATTTGTAGGTCTTTATTGCATGCACCGATAATAAAATGAAAATGCTACGTTGTCACGTCTTGTTTGTTGCTGCTATATATTAATATAACATGGATATGGGCTAGGCTTAATTGCTCAAAGCATGAGTTAATTTGAAGATTATTTATATTATTTATTTTAAATTAATTATTTAAAGAACTGTAATATAATTAATTTTCACTGTGAACTAGAACAAGACACGCTGCTAAAATTTGCAACTCTGGTTTATACACTACGCGTGGAGTATTGGAGCGGCCTTCAAAAGACTTGACGACGACAATGGAGCGGCCTTCAAAAGACTTGTCGACGACAATGGACAGCGACATAATTAAAATTATTGAAACTACAAAGCTTCCGTTCTCTTTGACACCGCTAGCCTACTAATTGAACGTGGCTACTTTACCTGTACCTGCGCTGTGACGTCACATATACTTCGAATCAGGCAACCTCATTCCATTTATAGATAGCTGGAATACGAAGCCTATTAATGACACTATTTTGAGAAGATTTTCAAATGGAATAGATTTTTTTTTTTTTTTTAAATGTTGAAAAACATCACACAAATTTTCACCTGTTGGTTTGTCACAAAACTTTCCATTTTTTTAACTACTTAGAAATGGACACTGCGGCAGTTCTAACGCTTCCTCGCAACGCGAATGAAGACAAAGATGGTGTATCGTATGCTCTTCTCAAAGAGTGCAGAATATCTCATATTGTGTTCTCTGGTTCTCCTGTCTCATACTCAGAACCATTCAGAAATGTGCATGAATCACAGCAGTTTCATCACGATACTTAAATATTCATGTGTAAAATGTCATTGAAACAAAATCAAAATTTCTGGGGGCAAAATTAATTTCCGGGGACAAAAAGGGGACATTTGCTCCCCGGGGAAGACAACTTAAAACGGGACTATCCCCGCAAATCAGGGACGTGTGGTCAGCCTAAATTATGAAGTTTAATTAATTTATTCTGACAGTGAATACTAGTGTGTTATTCGATAAATTTCCCCGAAAATCCCCTTTGTCTACCGCAAATTTGACACAGACTTCCCGGGAATTCAACCCACATCCCCGATAACACTATATAATTCAGAAGCCTCAACCATTTGGCTAGCAATGTTCCTGCATATTTATTTATTTATTCATTCATTCATTTAGTTTATGAATTATTTAAAAGAATTAAGAAAGAGACTAGTGAAGTGCTTTGTATGGAGTGTGACATTGTAAGGGGCAGAAACATGGACATTACGACGAAATGAACAAAAGAAAATAGAAGCATTTTAAATATGGATATGGAGAAGAATGGAGCGTGTGAAATGGACAGACAGGCTAAGAAATGAAACTGTGTTGGAAAGAGTGGGTGAAGAAATAATGATGCTGAAACTGATCAGGAAGAGGAAAAGGAATTGGCTGGGTCACTGGCTGAGGAGAAACTGCCTACTGAAGGATGGAATGGAAGAAATGGTGAACGGGAGAAGAATTCGGGGCAGAAGATGATGTCAGATGATAGACGACATTAAGATATATGGATCATATGAGGAGATAAAGAGGAAGGCAGAAAAGAGGAAGGATTGGAGAATGCTGGGTTTGCAGTGATAGACCGGTCCTTGGTAAGAACACTGAATTAATTCATTTATTCATTGATTCGGTTATTTATTTATTTATTTATTTATTTATTTATTTATTTATTTATTTATTTATTTATTTATTTATTTATTTATTTATTTATTTATTTATTTCCAGGGCGCTCATATACTATCAAATAAAAATATTGAGAGTTCACACATGACAAGTATGTTAAAATAGTATATTAGTGTACAAGGTTAGGAAGTGGATTTTACAAAACCGAGGAACAGTTTTGAAAAATGAGCGGAGCGATTTTTTCAGCTTCCGAAATTTTGTAATGCACTTCACAGAACGTAAATTACATGTGTTCGAAATCGGAAAATTTTTTTGTAGGAGCCCTGTACAATACTATTAAAAAAACATAATACCCATTTTAACGTATTCACAAAGGGGAACCGTCCCAGGTCATGTAGCTTGAATTTAACGACAATGATGTTTTCGCACATTTTCAAAGGTACCTCCTTCTGCTTCAATGCACTGTTGCGCTCGGGTGTGAATCGCGCTCGTCGCTCGGGAGAGTTGCACGTGGCTGTTCTTTATGCCGCATCCAAAATACGGTCGATTAGCGCCTATCTCGTTTCCCCCTTCCTTTGCTATACCAAGTCTTTCATCCAAACCCATAGACAGTAAATACTCTTCGATGTGGTATCCTTCTGTTCGGAAAGCGTCGTTCATATTCAGCGACGGCACGCAAGGAACTTCCATCGCACAAACCATAAACATACACAATATCGGCGTATTCTGCAGTCGAAAATTTATAAGGCATCTTAAAAAACACAGCTTAACACTTGCGATAACTGTACCTGTATAACTACTGTACTTTAGGTTGCTGACTGAACTACTGTGAACCGATACGTGATACTCTATTTGTGTTATGTGCTGGTTCTGTGTCATTACATCAGACAAGGACAGGCGATTGGACATTTGTAATGCCCCACCACCCGGTTTCTGAGGTGAATGAACTTCTCTTATCTACTTCGCCACAATGCAGATTCCAATGTTACGTCATTCATTGCGATCGGTGACCTTGTCTCACGTTCTCACGTCAGCAGCATATTGTATCGTCTGATTCACATTGAGGCGAGACGCTTTACCAAAAAAATGCATCTAGCTCCGCCATCGTTCGAAAACGGACCTATGTTCATATTAACTTTTTGACTTAAAATGGCCTAAGATATCATATCTTAAATCTTTTACCTTTCCTCATGTCATGAATATTTTTTGCCATATAGTAGGACAGTGTTTTACACATACCAAATGTTTCATTATTGTAAAAGATAATAATAAAAATAATAATAATAATAATAATAATGTTTTATTTTCGCTGGCAGAGTTAAGGCCATAAGGCCTTCTCTTCCACTCAACCAGCCTTAATCAATACAATACATAAATTTAAATTACAAATATTTACACTACACTTAAAAGGTTCTCCAGCAATATTCTTCACTACACATTTATTTAAATTTAGAAAAATCTATAAGGTAAAGTAGTAACTTAATTTATGAGCTAATTTAATTTAATGAATTATAATTAATTTAATATTTGAAATAGCTAGTAAAATGATGAAAATTAATTTAATATAAGCTTACTAGGACTATGTTACAGGGAGAATATATATATATATATATATATATATATATATATATATATATATATTTCTGTTTCTATAATGAGAATATTAATGTAATTGCCATTAGAGGTTTTGTAAATCTATTTAGAGAAATTAATGATAATAATAATAATAATAATAAGAATGGACAGATGTTAGTTTCACTATAAGTAACAAATATTAATCAGCAATTAATCTGTTAAGTAAGAATTTATGTAATTTTGACCTGAATGAAGCTATTGTCCAACAACCCCTTACATCACTCGGAAGCGAGTTCCAATTTCTAGCAACTGAAACTGTATAGGATGAAGAATATAAAGATGTCTTGTGGTAGATACAGTAATGAAGGGAAAAATGTTGATTTCAAAAACTTACTGCTGTAAGCTTTACCTAACCCCTTAAATATGCAATTTCATTAAATTCAAACACCATTATCTGGGATGGTTCCCTTGTTAGTTGTTCAAAGTAGCGGGACAGAGCTTAAGTAGAGATCTGTGTGACCTGACAGCACTGAAAGGAATTCTGGCAGCGTTTAAGACTGAATCACTGCAGATGTTAAGGCTCTGCAGTTCTCACACGGATCTTCGGGCTCCAATAAAAAGAGAAGCCGCAAAGAGAGCTGACTTAGCTGCAGCCATCTGGCACAGTGTACCGCCCACTCTAAGCGATTGATTAATGGCTGAGAGGGGCAATCAGTTGCTAATGCGATGCTCTTGAGCGCAGTCAAGGGTAATAAGAGAAACCACGAATGAAGTGCGCGAGAGTGTAGGGCTGAAACCCATTTTTACAAATTGTCTAGTAAATCAATTTGTTTAAAATTTAATTTAGAAACATGTCTTGAATAATAATGCATGCTATTATTAAATTGAGAAGTTTTGTCATCCACTCTGCTCAAAAAAAAAAAAAAAAACTAAAAATTAGAATTAAAAAGAAACAGTTATATTACTGATTGTTCTGTAGTTTTCCGTTATATTAGTAGGTTATTAATGGAGAAAAAAGGAAGTATAAGGGTACAGTGCATCAGTTATTCATAGATTTCAAAAAGGCATATGACTCGGTTAAGAGAGAAGTTTTATATTATATTCTTAGTGAATTTGGTATTCCCAAGAAACTAGTTCGATTAATTAAAATGTGTCTCAGTGAAACGTACACCAGAGTCCGTATTGTCAGTTTCTGTCAGCAAGGAGATGCACTATCACTATCACCTTTACTTTTTAACTTTGCTCTAGAGTATGCCATTAGGAAAGTCCAGGACAACAGAGAGGGTTTGGAATTGAACGGGTTACATCAGCTGCTTGTCTATGCGGATGACGTGAATATGTTAGGAGAAAATCCACAAACGATTAGGGAAAACACGGAAATTTTACTTGAAGCAAGTAAAGCGAACGGTTTGGAAGTAAATCCCGAAAAGACAAAATATATGATTATGTCTCGTGACGAGAATATTGTACGAAATGGAAATATAAAAATTGGAAATTTATCCTTTGAAGAGGTAGAAAAATTCAAATATCCTGGAGCAACAGTAACAAATATAAATGATACTCGGGAGGAAATTAAATACAGAATAAATAAGGGAAATGCGTGTTATTATTCGGTTGAGAAGCTTTTATCATCCAGTCTGCTGTCAAAAAATCTGAAAGTTAGAATTTATAAAACAGTTATTACCAGCTATTCTGTATGTTTGTGAAACTTGGACTCTCACTTTGAGAGAGGAAGAGAGGCTAAGGGTTTTTGAGAATAAGATGCTTAGAAAAATATTTGGGACTAAGAGGGATGAAGTTACAGGAGAATGGAGAAAGTTACACAACGCAGAACTGCACGCATTGTATTCCTCGCCAATCATAATTAGGAACATTAAATCCAAACGTTTGAGATGGGCAGGGTATGTAGCACGTATGGGCGAATCCAGACATCCATATACTGTTGGTTGGAAGACCGGAGGGGAAAATACCTTTGGAGAGACCGAGACGTACATGGTAGGATAATATTAAAATGTATTTGAGGGAGGTGGGATATGATTGTAGAGACTGGATTAATCTTGCTCAGGATAGGGACCAATGGGCTTATGTGAGGGCGGCAATGAACCTCCGGATTCCTTAAAAGCCAGTAAGTAAGTATGAAAGCAGTCTAATTTAGCAATCTTTTAGGATCACGACGAAATGTAAACGTCTGTCACAAATTCCACTATGCCCTCCATATAGCGAGAAAAGTATTTACTCTAACTTAACGGATTAAAACATTAATCTAGCTGATAATAAGTGAACATTGTATTAATCTAGCATTTTCAATTAAGCCATTGTTTTTGCTACGTTGTGAGAGCCTGAGATTACCGGTTGTTCTGTATGGTTGTGAATAAGATGCTTAGAAAAGTATTTGGGGCTAATAAGGATGAAGTTACAGGAGAATGTAGAAAGTTACAAAACACAGAACTGCACGCATTGTATTCTTCACCTGACATAATTAGGAACATTAAATCCAGACAGTTGAGATGGGCAGGGCATGTAGCACGTATGGGCGAATCCAGAAATGCATATAGATTGTTAGATGGAAGACCGGAGGGAATAAAGATCTTTGTGGAGGCCGAGACATAGATGGGAGGATGGTTTTAAAATGTACGAGGTGTGATCATTAAATTTTGAGACAGTGTCTGTTGTGGGCAAAAGGATTACGTGATTGAAAGGCACACGCAGCAGTGCGCTAGATGACTTTCAAGATACACGACACAAATTTTCAAAGCGCAATCTTCATTGAGAACTGTATTACACATATTGGATACTTTTTAACAACCTGTATATTCTTATTTTTTGTCTAAAATCACAGTCGGAGTCAGTCAGAACGTTTATAGAGTTAAATTGTGTTCTTCGTCTACAGCAGCGGTGGCGAAAATGTAACCGTGCGCCGAGCCACTGTGTAACCTGCAACGTGCCTAGCACCTACGGAGGGAGGCGGACACCCGAAGGGGAAGTGAAGCAACTGTCTGACTCATTAACGGATTTTTTTTTCCTTACGTCAAGCACTTAAATATAATTTTATACAGTATAAGGTTACAAACTAATGTTTAGTACGTGTAACGAAAAAAGAAATGAACAATATCACAACCAGAAATTAACTGTCTTCAGAATGTCTCTGCGACAGAGTTTCAAAATCAGGAATTATGTCACTTACTGCCAGTCGTAGTTGATCACGAAGTCAGTCAGTCGTGATCTAAATTTGGATTTTACTATTTTCATTGTTGAAAATAATTTTTCACAAACGTAAGTTGTAGCGAACATGGCTTCAACAGAGCAAGCGAAAGAACGAAGCTTCGGATATTTATTTTTTGGCAAAGATTTGAAAAGTTCAACATTTGTAAGTCCTTACATCTAGCTTTCATTTAACATCACATAGTAAATCAGTGAGTTCAAATTGAAGATCTAACCGCATTATTCACACATCTGCTGAAAAAGGATCGACGTACAGAGATACCGGTAATAATAATAATAATAATAATAATAATAATAATAATAATAATAATAATAATAATAATAATAACCTTTTAATGTTCCATGAATGACATGTAGCACTTATAATGCCGTTTTATGTTATACAACCGTTTTCCTCGTACCTAATACTTGTGAACAATATTTATACATTTAATATTCTCATCATATTGGCAGCAAAAAAAAGCGTCCTCCCAGTCTACCTGAAACTTTCGTTTTTGTAGACGTACATGGTTTCGAGGGATACATTGCGACGATACGCCACTCGCAGGTCAGAGAAAAATACAAATGGAACGGAGTTTGACTCCACTGAGTGAGAGGGTGGGGGTTGGAGGAGGTTAGAAGCAAGAGAAATGCACAGCTATCATTGCGAGCCACAATGTGCTCGCAAATCATATTTTCGCCACGGCTGGTCTACAGTATCGGGCAGACTGCAGCTAAAACTCAGTAGAAGAATGTAGCTTTCTCGATTGACAGTTTCTTTTTATAACCCGAAGACATCAGATTTTCTTCGTGCCTTAAATCGCAGAGAAGTCTGGGCAGAGCCTCGGTAGAAAAGCCCGCCCTCACCCTTGATTCTGTTAACGATTTTCCCGTTCTGCTTCAACTTCCAGGGCCAGCTCACTCATCGAACCCCTCGCCACTGCAGGATACCTAATTGTCCGTGATTATTCATCTGCTGACAGTTGAGGCAGCGAGAAACAAATGTGGATACCTCAGAACCTGAGTGATTCAAGTAACAATTTATTACTTTTGGCTAGTATACTTTTACTACGTCACACTACTTTTGACCAATAAAACGGTACGAAAGGACGTCTTTCAACCAATCATGGTTGCTTATCGCACAATTTTATCGCGACCCTAGCATTTGTTTAATTTTGTCGCGTCCCTAGCATTTGTTTATTTTTATCACAACCCTAGCACTTGTTTCTTTGTTTGCCAACATTTCAAACTGCACTGGTCTGGACGTCAAAAAACAGAAAATTACAAACTACTCCAGTCAATGCACAGCACTTTCAAATATGACTCGCATTGCCATTCAAGAACAAGAATTAATAAAGGTCATTGGTCAGAGCTATGCGTCTTCTGAAATCCGATATACAAATAAATGAAGAGCACCATTCGGAAATCCTGAATAAGTTGAGGAATACGCCATGTACATCAACGAGTTCACTTCTTTTACGCACACGTCCAATATAACATCAACTGAACTAAAACATTCAATTTTTGAAAATTGTACATTCAGTAATTTTATTGTTCCTTTTAAAATTATTCATGTTTGTTTTTTATTTCATCATCATTAATTAAAACGTTTCTTGTTTATTTCATCATCCCTAATTAAAACTTTCTGACACTTGTTTATATCATTTAGGTTATGTTTGTTATAGCTTCTGCTATATGATATTATGGATAGTCACGTATCAGAGATTGTTTAATATTAAGATTTATTGAAAATCATCTGTCAAGTGACGTTGATTACTGGGATCCGGATAATTGAAGTGGAATGCAACTGTTTAAAAAAATGAAACTGAATCAACAAAGCCTTCTTGACTAGTAACCGTCCACAGAGTTCAGTGAATATTCCATAGTTGGCACAACTGAGAACAAGAAAACAGCTAATCACAACACACTACTGCCATCTAGCGTAAGTTAATATTTGTAATGTTGAGATGGTACAATAATACGTTTGAAGACAGTTGTATTTTCGTAAGTCAATTAATATTTTATTGTATTGGAGTACTATATATATATATATATATATATATATATATATATATATATATATATATATATATATATTTAGCTTCCTTATGAAAAGGTTGCCAGATTTGACAAAGCGTATTACATATAATTTGGAAACACACCTAAAAGGTAAAATGATACACATTAGAAACGGTTAGGGAATCAGAAATGTAAAATGTCAAAAAAAATTATACCTAAGTAGCGTTTGTGCTCATTTGCAGTTAAGAAAGGGGGGGGGATATCATCAGGTAGGGTAGAATGATTTGAATGCAGCGAGAAAAATAATAATACGGATTGATTGGCATTGATATCTAAACCACAACAGCCATCGGTTAAGATAACTTGAAATTTCCATTATCGCTCCCATATAAACGATTTCTCAATATCTGAATCGATCCTTTGAGTGCACTAATGGCTATTTCCTTCACAATGCTGTGTGTTAGGCCCAGGTTTATACATTTGTTGGCAAAGAAGGAGGGTATGGTACCTCGTGCTCCCACCATCAGACCTATTACATCAATGTGGGACAGGCTATATTTATCTTTATAGAACGGGATTGTTGTTTCATAGATCCGTTTCTTTACACTGTCCACCTCATGCGGTTGATCTGCATGTGTCTCAAATCTGATGGTGGGATCGAGAATGTATGCCGAGTTGTTCTTAATGGCAATGATATCAGTTCGCCGAACACTTCCTTGTGTGGCTAGTCCCTGCACCTCTCGATGGACCGTAAACCCTACTTCCTTCAGCGCCTCGGCCAGCATAGAACGGACAGCATGGTGACGGATGTTGCGAAGGGCCTCTAATCTTTATACTTTCTTCTAATCGTGTAATAGTCAATTAAATCCCACTCGAGTTTTGATTTTCTCTAGATAAATCAAAACCTCTAGTGGGATTACTGTTGATAAAATGGAGGAAATGTGTTTTCAATTGCTATAATCAATAATTGAAGCGTTGTGCCGAATAAATGTCTATGTTACAATCCGGGTATCAACTTGTGATAGTTTTCTATAGATTCCCGGTCACAGCAGCGCATCGCCTGGCTAGAGATTCGTCCACCCCTGCTCTGTACCCCATCTTCCATGTCACTACTCACTAGAGTTGGGTCGATTCGTGAACGAATCGTTCATTCGAACGACTAATAATAAAGAATCGTAAGAATCGACTCGTGGTATCAACGAATCGTCGTTCAAAAGAATAGTAACGAATCGTCGTTCAAAATAATAGTAACGAATTGACATGGTATCGTAACACACGATTCTATTTATTTGTTTGATGTAACCTGTCAGCGGACATTTCCGAACCGTGCCGCATACTCCCGAGCGAGAGTGAAATCAAAATACTGCATTTGTTAAGTATGGAAAATAATGAACACAAACCTGAAATTTGCATAGTTAAATAGAGATGTAATGCAAAAAAATGTACTTCGTAATAAGGTTCAGTTGATAAATTATAATTTACAAACATTATATTGGGTAATTTTGTAGACTAATGGAGGTCATGCTGAATGGTTCCAGCCAATGAGAAAGAGACAATCATTTGTCTCGCCTCTTATGCCATTTATGCGAGAGATGTAGAACGTTTTTCTTCTACGCGTGGTTTGCAAAGGAAAGTGTCCTGTAAGTCGTTCGTTGACGAATCGTTGGAATCGCAGAATAGGAAGAGTCGTGAACTCGTTGACGATACAAAAGAATAGTTGGAATCGCAGACTGAGAAGAATCGTGAACGAATCGTTAGAATCGATTCGTAATGTATGATTGAATCGTTGGAATCGGCTTCTGAAAAAGAATCGTGTTGCCCAACTCTACTACTCACGCTTATCCTGCCATCTGCCCCCAATTTGCTCCTCAGACTTCGCAAAGCTATGCGTGTCACAATCGTTATTCTTTTGTTTGCTCGTAAAGCCGCTCGCCGCCTCCAGGCCGCGTTGCAGTGCTGCAGTGCTCATAACGATGGATTAACAGCTTCTCCCGGGGATTGAGGTGCAGTGACCGGAAAATAATGTTACCCTATTACCGGGTTACCCGTTAGTTCTTATAACTTACGTCTTACAAATGGTTGCAAGATCAAGAGACGAGATAATAGTAATGATAATGATAATAATAATAATAATAATAATAATAATAATAATAATAATAATAATAATAATAATCAGGGTGTTTCAAAAATACGGGGCATAATTTCAGGTATGTATTTCCCACATGTAGACAATCAAAATAGTTCATTACAACATGTGTCCGGAAATGCTTTATTTCCGAGTTATGGCCTTCACAACATTGAAATTCACCGGAACGTTTTTCTTTCCGCAGGTCGTTGCCGTCAAAGGAGACATTAAGAGGGCACTCTGACAGTTCATTCCGAGGCGAAGGTTACAGTCAGTGTTGTGTAGGCGTTAGACTGTGCGACATGTATTCAAATCAAGAGCTGGCAGAGATACACTTCATGTACGGTAAGGCGGACGGCAATGCTGCGCTGGCTCGTCGTTTGTACCAGGAGAGGTACCCACAGCGACAATGTCCAGATCGGAAGACATTTGTACGTCTCCATTACCGTCTGTGCGAGTATGGAAAATTTAACTCTCCTGGTTTGGGAAGGGGACGACCAAGATCTACAACTCCAGAAGTACAGGAGGAGATTCTGGAGGCTGTGGACATGACTCCTTCTATCTTCACACGAAGGGTAGCGTTGCAAGTCAATGTTCCTCATACGACTGTCTGGAGACTGTTGAAAGAGTATCAATTGTATCCTTATCATTTGCAACGTGTACAGGCCCTGTCACCAGCAGATTACCCTGCACGAGTTAGGTTCTGTCAGTGGTTCTTGCAGCAGTGTGGTGTAAATCCGAAATTTCCTGCCTTAGTATTATATACAGATGAAGCACAGTTCACACGAGATGGCATAACAAATTTCCACAATCAGCATGTATGGGCGTATGAAAACCCACGTGCAACTGTTCCATCTCATCACCAGGTGCGGTTCTCCCTCAACATGTGGGCCGGTATCATTGGTGATCGATTAGTTGGACCCCATGTACTTGTAAACAGACCTACGGGGCAGGCGTACATAAACTTCCTGGAAAACACCATACCTCATGTTTTAGAAGACACTCCACTGATCAATCGTCAACACATTCACTTCTTGCACGATGGCGCTCCTGCACACTTCAGTCGTACGGCTCGCCGGTACTTGGATCGAAGGTTTCCTGATCGATGGATAGGTAGAGGTGGCCCAGTTGCTTGGCCTCCACGCTCACCTGATTTGAACCCTCTAGATTTCTACTTGTGGGGCCATTTAAAATCATTGGTTTATTCGTCTCCGGTGCCTGATTTGGAATCCCTTCGGAATCGAATTGTGGCAATACTCCTGGAGTTTTGGATCGTGTTCGCAGGTCAATGAGACATCGATGTGAGGTCTGTATTCAAGCAGGAGGTGGACATTTTGAACATCTTCTGTAATGACAACGACCTGCGGAAAGAAAAACGTTCCGGTGAATTACAATGTTGTGAAGGCCATAGCTCGGAAATGAAGCATTTCCGGACACATGTTGTAATGAACTATTTTGATTGTCTACATGTGGGAAATACATACCTGAAATTATGCCCCGTATTTTTAAACACCCTGTATAATAATATATAATAATAATAATAATAATAATAATAATAATAATAATAATAATAATAATAATAATAATAATAATATACAAAATAATAACCTCTGATTGAGATTCTGGCTGATATCGCTGTTCTGGAAGAGCAATGACGCAAATACAAAACTGGGGTGGATATTAAAAAGATCCTAACTGATTTGTACAGGGACATCATTATATTTTTACTAACAATTTTAATATTAACCTGGCTATACCTTTGGATTAACGGTTGAAAACCGGAAACACCGTTTGCAATGACTGTTTTTATTCACGAACTGCTCTGTCCATGCGGACGTATTCATTATCCAGTGTATAGTATACTGTCTACAGCACATTAGCGTTCACTATAGACTGCGTGCGCATCTCAACTGCTGCGCTCTAGCGGACGCTCGCTTAAACAGTCCATATGATGCGACTGTCAGTGTATTAATGCGTATGAACGTGTTTGTCGTTATTGGGAAGAAGTTAAGTTTAATATTATGGAGAAAAGTTCTACAAAATGTACAGTTGAACAAATTGTTACGTGGTTAGATGTATTAACACATATAGAAAATATCCTCCTGGTCAATGTCTCGTGTAAATAAGCAGACAATGACTGACAATGGTTTCAAAAGAGATTGTGGTGTTGATGCAGACTTTGTAGATATCAAACATTCATTTTGTGGGTGTAGTTCAGTGAAAGAAAGCGGACAGCATCTTCCTTCTTGCCGTGTTTCATATCCTGCTATCCTTGTTACCTTCTGTGAATAAAATATGCTGTTACTTCTATTAATGAAATGTAAACTCAATATTAGTTTTGCAGCTCTTGGCGTTATTTTTAACTGTCACAGAACTACAGCATCTGCCACTTTCAAATTTACTCTCCATCATATTTTTTTAGAAAACAAAGAAATTGATTTTCTGGCCTCAGCGATCCACTATTATAAATATACTCAGGGACAAAAAAACCCGGACACTTTAATATTTGCTGGTATTTTGTAAAACATTATCTTCTCATACAATATTATGGTAGCCATCTGTTGTTATGGAGACGTGTATACATTGTTGATAGTTTTATGTTTTATAAACAAGTCATTACAACAAAATATTCCAATTTTGCTTTCGGAGTCTCAGCTATAACAATTTTGTCTCAACCATTTTGTGCTTCATTATCGTTATCATTCGTTATTTCTTTATTTTTACATTTTCTGAGTTTAAGTGGGGTTGTAACATTTGTCTTAAAACAAGATGCGACCTGAAGATGTGGCTCGAGCTGTAGCCCTTTACGATGATGGACGCAGTGTACGTTACATTGCAAATGTTATGAATATGACTAGAAGCACAAACCGTGATGCCATAAAACGGTATAGAGAGACCCTAGAATATACTAGAAGACCAGGTTCGGGTCGTCCAAGAGCTACAATTGTGTTGAGAGTTCTTAGGGAGCGCAACCTGCCAGCTACTAGTGTAGCCCAGCAATTTGTTAACATGCATGGACGCCCAATTTCGGCCAAAACAGTTAGAAGGAGGTTGAAAGCAAGTGGACTGATATCAAGTAGACCTGCAACTGGTCACAGACTTCTCAGGATGCATCGAGTTGAACGACTGCGTTTTGCAAATGATCACAGGGGTTGGAGAAATGGACAGTGGAGCTGTGTTCTGTTAACCGATGAGTCCCGTTTCAATCTGTGCTCACCTGATGGACGTGAAAGAGTTTGGAGAAGGAGGGGGAGAACGATTTTCACAGTGTTGCATTTCCGAAAATGTGCCGTATGGAGGTGGTGGAGTGATGGTTTGGGCAGGAGTGTGTACGGATCCTCGTACAGAGTTGGTTTTTGTTGAAAATGGAAGACTAACAGCTGATAGGTATATAAATGAATGTTTGGCTGATCATGTTGTGCCATTTGGCCAATTTGTAGGCGATAATTTTGTTTTAATGCATGATAATGCTCGGCCCCATATTGCCCATGCGGTCGGAGATTATCTCCAAGAAGTGGGAATCAATGGCCAGCAAGGAGTCCAGACATGAACCCAATTGAATACGTGTGGGACATGCTGGAACGGCGTGTTAAGAATAGACGACCGAGACCAGAATCGTTACAAGAGTTGAGGCGAGCACTTGGCGAAGAATGGGAACTTATTCCTTAAGAAGATATTGCTAACCAAATTGAGAGCATGCCAAGACGTATGGATGCAGTTATTCAAGCCAGAGGGGGTAATACCCGTTACTAAAAAGAGTTTTTAATGTCTAAGGCACCATAAAATGAAAAAAAAAAACAGTTAGACCAAACGATGCCATAGTTATACGCCCTTTGTAATTTTTTTGTAAATTTTCTCATCAGAGATTTTTTTTCAAATGTTGTCGTATAAGGTGCTAAATGAAACATTATTTTGCTTAAATGGGTTTTGTTTCATTTTGAAATAATTGGCAACAAAATACAAGTAAATATAGAAGTGTCCGGTTTTTTTTTTTGTCCCTGAGTGTAATATGTCAAATGCATTTAAACGAAATTTTGAAAATTGCACATATGTATTTTTGACTGCAATGAAGTGTCCTGTGTAAAACCTCAAACTGTCCGTCAAAGAATTTAACGTTTTCTCATTATGAAAATACATTCACCTTAAAATTTCTTGTCGCCATTACTACATCAAAATATACGTGGTACAGTCATTAAGTTCTGACACTGACGCCTGAACGGTAGGCACCCACAAGAATCTGGATGTCTCAGAAGATGCCGCGTGATACGGCGTACACTTAAACAGATCGACATCCTCCCTCAATATAGTCGCCGTTGGCCGCTATGCACGTCTGCCAACGTTGGTGTAGCTGCTGGAAGCACTGCTGAAAGATGTTGGCAGGAAGATGCCGTACGGCTTCTCTTGTGGCAGTCATGACCTTTTCGGCCGCATAAAAATTACGCCCTCGTAGGATTGATTTCATGAGGGAAAAGAGAAAAAAATCGCATGGTGCGAGATCAGGTGAGTACGGAGGGTGTGGCAAAACAGCGACCTGTTGCCTTGCAAGTTCCTCTTGGACAAGGATGGAGCGATGTGCAGGGGCGTTGTCGTGTAGCAACAGCCAATTCTTCCTATGCCAAAGCCCAGGACGCTTACGACGAACTGAATTGCGTAAACGGCCAAAAATCTCTTTGTAGAGGATCTTGTCTACAGTTGCACCTTGTGGGATGAATTCTATGTGAACAATTCCATTTGAATAAAAAAAACTGTTAAAGCATCACCTTGCCTTTTGACCTGTCTTATTGCGGATTTTTTTGTCGTGGAAATAATGGCGTTTTCCAGGTGGCGGATTGTCGCTTCAGTTGCGGATCGTAAAGGAAACACCATGTTTCGTCTCCAGTTATGATCGGTTATAGCAGTTTCGCCTAATTTCTGACAGAACGTGACGTTTGCCCGTTGCTCAAACTGCAACATACTCCAGTTCCGACGCGCGCATTCAAATCACCGTCACAACAATGACCGTAGTTCTGCTTACACTATATGCACGTAACTGTATGATGCTGGGACGAGAGACTAACTGACAAGGTACCATATCACGGCGCCACCTATCCGTTCTAGTGCACAACATCGCCACTATGCCCTCAGTCCAAGAACTTAATGAATGTACCACGTATTTATTTCGTTTCTAAATGTTATGGTAGAAGAGCGACTGATAGCTACTTTACAGTTGATTTCGGTATATTAAATTAAATTTCTGATTTGTGTTTGAACATTTCTTCTACATTTAGAATATTCTGCAACAACACTATTATGATTCTCCCATTGTTGCAGAAAAGATGTTTTGGAATAATCTGCCTCAGTATTAACATGCTTGTTTCTCTATGCATAAGCAGGATATTTATTCTCTCAGTTTCTCTTTCACTAAGAATACGAGTATGTGGTTGCTTTTAGCGAGTTGTGCACCTTTCTTTAATGTAGAAGCTCTGAAATACGATGCATCCCACTGATTTTTTTGTAAAATCCACGTATATATCTATAGACGACGGCGTGTATATATTCAATTGAGTGCTGTGTACTCACACGACCTATCTTCCGCATCAGCCGCTAGGGGCGCATGGCGGTAATTTGACTATGAGCGCCATGCGCATGCCGTCTATAGAGAATGAAGTTCAATTGAAAAATAATCATAATATGGATATTTAAACACATTTTTTAAAATGGTGGACGTTCATTTCGATACAGGCTTCAGTTCTAATGTGCATATTATCACACTATAGACTATTTATTGTACATAATTCCAATTGCCAGTTTCGTCCTTCGTACGAGTAACTCATGTTGAAATAATTGTGTACCTACCTATTCTATAAAAGGGTACCTTACGTACTGTAAATTCAATCTTCACTTCTTGCCCGATCCGAAAAGATAAAATTACTCAGACATGCTATCTACTGTCCGTCCAAGTGGTTATGTCGCAGGGTCGTAGAAAGGGAGGAAATCACGTGACAGTTAATTACTTAACGAGGCCCCTTTATTTAAGTTATTTTAAACAGTTGTATAATATTACGTAGACGTCTAATTCCTAACACACATTAATATTCTCGCCTTCTATGCCCAAAGTTGCGGATTCGATCCCGGGCCAAGTCGATGGCATTTAAGTGTGCTTAAATGTGACAGGCTCATGTCAGTAGATTTACTGGCATGTAAAAGAACTCCTGTGGGACAAAATTCCGGCACATGCGGCGAAGCTGATATAAACTCTGCAGTTGCAAGCGTCGTTGAATAAAACATAACATTAACATTAATGTTGAATAATTTCGAGGGAAAAATTGTTCCGGGGCCGGGTATCGAACCCGGGATCTTTGGTTAAACGTACCAACGCTCTCCCACTGAGCTACCCGGGAACTCTACCCGACACCGTACGTTTAACCAAAGGTCCCAGGTTCGATACCCGGCCCCGGAACAATTTTTCCCTCGAAATTATTCAAATTAACTTTACAGGGAGTTATTCCTGAAAGCTTAATTTGAACATTAATGTTCTCAGAAAAGCGCTAAGACATCCCAGCCACTAGCCTTTACAGAGAGGCGAATAGAAGCAGGTGGGGGAAACCGGGATGCTGCCTAGGCAAACGGACGACAGTACCTGTGCGAAAATGATGCAATATTGAAAGCTCTTTCGTCACTGGAAAACGCGAACATATTTTTGGAACGTACTGTTTACTATGACCGTAAGGCTACTATGACTGTTTATGCGGTCTTGGATCTGTGTGTAGGACGGTTGAACTTCATTAGTAGAAGGGGTGGAAGTGAAGTACATTCAAAAACTCAGGTACAATAAAAATTGAAGTAAAAATAAAATGATTTCCTTGTACAACGGGATGGTAAGCAAACTTGTGCTCCAATCGTCCACGGTCTTAGAACATGAAGACAATAAACTAATAATATATAAAAAAATGTGGATCTAGGAATTCTCGTCACCGGAGATGTCGTCATTTTATACCTTCTTGTCATCGATTACATTTTAGTCTCCGGTGTTCTCGTCCCCGATTATATTTAACTAGTGCCTTATGCAGCAAACCCTGGAAACTAAGTTCGTTAGACGTTCAAATAAAAATATTTCAGATTTATTTTCAATGAAGAATACCAGACATTTTGAAAGTTATTTGCTTCCATAATAATGAAACATACTCCCTCTGAATGTTATCTTTATGCCAAATACTTTTTCTTGAAACTATCGACCTTCAGTTTTTGAGTTTCAACGCGAAAACGCAAGTAAAACTGTCAGGACGATCAGTGGGTTTTTCATGAGGGAGTAAAGCAATAGCTATTTCAGGTCATTGTGGATTGTAGGTGAAAGTTAAAGAAAGTCAGGTTCGCTATGCTTTCGAACAATAGGCATAGCATCTTGGTATAGCTGCTGCATGTAGAGGGTAAAATCATTTTATCCTGCTAAAAGATTTTGCTGAAATGATCGAGATACTACAAAATTTTCTAGGCCTCTTATTTTATCAGTAAGTAATACCGTCTTTCCTTAGGAACTGTAATTTTTGCGCTCTCTCGAGCCAATACTGAGTCTACACCACATCGCCATTAAATATATGAAAAAAGTCCCAACCCACTTGATTAATAACTATAAAATATTTGATTTCTAATAATAATATTATTATTATCTTACGCAAGTTCTGTAGTTTATATATTAACAGCATGGCAATAACTAAAATAATATTTAATTTCTAATGTAATAATGTTATCAAATCACCTCAAGTTTTGTATATTTTAATATCCAATACACAGCTGTACTCAGAAAATTACACACCGCAGAATCAGAACTGTAAATTATTTTAGGAAGTCCTGAATATTTTAATAACCAATTGAATTTGAACTCTAAATATGTCAGCAATCCTGCAGGTCATGGCCTTCTTGTAATAGTCTATTATGTATTGTAGTGTGTGTTTTGTTTTGTTTTGAAATGCAATTAGTTCTCAAATCTGACGAAAGATGAATTTTGGAAAATAGGAAAATTATGTAGGAAAATTGACATTTCACTAAAAACTACTATTTTTCTGAAAAACTTTGGGTTCCAAGCTTCAAAATGAGGGGTCATTTATTAAAATGCGTTCAGCCGTTTTCTCGTAATTTCCATTAGCAGTTCAAATTATATATATAGATGTTTTATTGGAAAAATTTAATTGGATTTAAATGTCATTGTAAGGTTGTTTCCGTGGTTACGCATATTTATAAGTATATAATGAGATTTAAATGTCATTGTAACGTTGTTTCCGCGGTTATCATATTTATAAGTATATAATGAGATTTAAATGTCATTGTAACCTTGTTTCCGCGGTTACTCATATTTATAAGTATATAATGAGATTTAAATGTCATTGTAAGGTTGTTTCCGTGGTTACTCATATTTATAAGTATATAATGAGATTTAAATGTCATTGTAACGTTGTTTCCGCGGTTACTCATATTTATAAGTATATAATGAGATTTAAATGTCATTGTAACGTTGTTTCCGCGGTTACTCATATTTATAAGTATATAATGAGATTTAAATGTCATTGTAACGTTGTTTCGGTTACTCATATTTATAAGTATATAATGAGATTTAAATGTCATTGTAAGGTTGTTTCCGTGGTTACTCATATTTATAAGTATATAATGAGATTTAAATGTCATTGTAACCTTGTTTCCGCGGTTACTCATATTTATAAGTATATAATGAGATTTAAATGTCATTGTAACGTTGTTTCCGCGGTTACTCATATTTATAAGTATATAATGAGATTTAAATGTCATTGTAACGTTGTTTCCGCGGTTACTCATATTTATAAGTATATAATGAGATTTAAATGTCATTGTAACGTTGTTTCCGCGGTTACTCATATTTATAAGTATATAATGAGATTTAAATGTCATTGTAACCTTGTTTCCGCGGTTACTCATATTTATAAGTATATAATGAGATTTAAATGTCATTGTAAGGTTGTTTCCGTGGTTACTCATATTTATAAGTATATAATGAGATTTAAATGTCATTGTAACCTTGTTTCCGTGGTTACTCATATTTATAAGTATATAATGAGATTTAAATGTCATTGTAACGTTGTTTCCGTGGTTACTCATATTTATAAGTATATAATGAGATTTAAATGTCATTGTAACGTTGTTTCCGTGGTTACGCATGTAAGTATTTAGCAAAAGTTTTAGGTGTAAGGTGGCGTTCTTACTTATTTTAGTTATTATCAAATTTATTGTATTGGTGGAGCATCACGAAGGAGATTTCCGGTTCACTCGAAGTATTAGGGGCTTTGGGGTTATTGCGAAGGTCACTCCCCACCTCGTAAAAGGAAGAAAGTGGAGGATTTACACAGAAGGATTAATAGGATCGAAGAACGATACCCTGATTATAGAGAAGATGGCTATGTTTTTACGTACCTCAGAGCCATCGGACACAATTTGGGTGGCAATTTTGTAACATTAATCACATAACATTTTATACAGTGTACCCATGGATATTTTACTTGTCAAAATAAATTATTATTTATAAGGAAATGTGTGCAGGTGACCAAAATTTCGAAGTGATCAAAACACCAGGTGACAAAATTGCAGTGACTAGGTGGTAGAATGACGAGAGTTCCGGTGATGAGAATTCCGCTTCGCATAATTTGTTTAGAGCCCGGAATTTTAGGTGCTAAAAGTTAAGAATGACACTGAGTGTAGATGAATAGATGCGGTGCCCGTGAGGAAGGTTTTAAGCTTAGTTCACAAGTGTCCGATATGTAATAATAGACAACAGAGTCAGAAGGACTGAGCAATGGATCTTGTAAACCATGCGCTAATTTGTAAGTGGGGTTAAGAGGATTAGAGATCTTTAACGATACCAAAGGGAAAATACTGAATGACAAGAATGGCATTTCAAAGAAGTGGAGGTATGGCAATGTTCTTGTAAATCGTGCGCTAGTTTGTATGTAGTAATTAAGGGATTAGAGACCTTTAGCGGTACCGAAGGGAAAATACTGAATGACATCTCAAAGATGTGGGGGCATGGCTTCTATATTTATTAACTATAGCGAGGAACAATATTAACTTTTAGCACCTAAAATTCCGGGCTCTAATTATAAGCTTCGTAACTTCCAATCTAAAATAATTTACGCCCATAAAAATAACATACAAAGTATACAATTATGATTTTAGCCTCATTATAACAAATAACAATGAACATTTTCATTTTAACAAAAGAAATACTCCTTTTATATTCAGAAAAAAATACAATATTTGTACTCTGAAAATATTCGTTCTACGTCACAAGACGTTACTGGAGCAAATATAAAATATGATTCAGTATTTCTTACTATCAGGTGAACAAAAACTTTGTGAATCTAATAGTGTATCTCGTATGTGGCACATAATATTAAACTGATAATTGTTTTCGAGAATTTTTTTCATTTCTATTATAATGACAGCTAGGAAGTTCGTATCGTAATTCCGATGTTGAACTTGGACTGTAACGCAACCGAATGCATAGCAGCACAGTAGCTAAAGACGTCAACAAACCCGAAAAACAAACAGGCATTGACGGCTTTCAAATAAATTTGCATTCCAACCGATATTAAAGGAAGAATAATCGCAGAAAAAATAAACGTGTTACACACTCCTGTTTGCATAATTAATTCATAACAAATGAATTTACTTTTTTGAAATAATGCATAACATTAACATTATGTAAATAATACAATAACAGAATAGCTCATTTTGTTCAAAACCTAAAATTAATATAAATTAACAATATTCTTCAAACTATTCACGACTATACAGATCTCCACAGAATGATACTATGCGTTGTTTATGTGAACTGCGTGTCGTCTGTAGCGAGCGGTAGCAGAGCGAGGCGCGGGAGACATCTATGCTATGCTGGGACTAAGAGGGATGAAGTTACAGGAGAATGGAGAAAGTTACACAACGCAGAGCTGCACGCATTGTATTCTTCACCTGACATAATAAGGGACATAAAATCCAGACGTTTGAGATGGACAGGGCATGTAGCACGTATGGGCGAATCCAGAAATGCATATAGAGTGTTAGTTGGGAGGCCGGAGGGAAAAAGACCTTTAGGGAGGTCGAGACGTAGATGGGAGGATAATATTAAAATGGATTTGAGGGAGGTGGGATATGATGATAGAGACTGAATTAATCTTGCAAAGGATAGGGACCGATGGCGGGCTTATGTGAGGGCGGCAATGAACCTCCGGGTTCCTTAAAAGCCAGTAAGTAAGTAAGTATATTTGAGGCGGTAGCCGGAAAAGGGGCCCATGGGTCTATAGGCCCTTTTTCAAGAGAATGTTTAAATCGATTCTCCGTGTTAAAATCTACTTGCTTACATAGTTTCGTTTCAATATCTTGTACACAGAGGGCAGGGTAGCTAATTGAATGAACCCATCCACTTATTTCAAAATGGAATGAAAAGAACATAAACGAAAAAAGAGGACACAGGACATGAAAATGAACTTAAAACGGGAAGACAGAAAAATGATATGATATCACGTAAGTAACTTCGAAAGGTGCTATTGTTGAAGGTAAGTTTTTGCACCCATTACCTCCTGCTGCCAGAAGGAATGTTTCTCCAAGTTCACTGCTGATGAACGGAGAGATCTCTTCGAAATACAGTATTTTACAGTGGGCAAACAAAGTTACTGCAGGATGCTACAGTGGCAGGCTTGTTATAAAAAAATCTACTAGTTATAAATGTAACTTAAAATCCAGAAGTAAGTAGTGAAAATGCATGGACATATTCTCTGCGTCGAAGTGGTGTTCAGCAAGAGGTGTGTCGTCAAATGATTTTGGGAATCTTCAAAATGTTTGCCAAAAGACTGAGAGAAATACAAGGTAAAATATTAAAAGGTGAAAGATTTGAGGGAAAAAATGAGTTTCCATGAAAACAGGCCATATAAAATTAACAACAATATAATGGGATTTACTGCAGTCATACCTACAAGCGATTCCACATAGCAAGATCCTTTATTGTCCACTAACCCAAACTTAAGTATCAAGATTCTCTTTGGTTATTCTGTGGTTATTACAAAGAAAAGACTGGTGAAAAACTGAATGTGAAGTGCAAAACATATTGAAGAGAGAAAAGTTAGAGAGGGAGAAAACATCAATGTACTTAGATGATTCCCAAAGTGAGTGTGATTCCATCAAGGATGTGCACTGAACTGTAAACTGCACTGGGTGTGAATCCATTCTAGATTAATATTAAATATATTGTAATCTGTATTCTGTACCCAATAGATATTCTTGATTCTTACGTATTCGATACAATTTATGACGTAACTATGAGATATATGTAAGAAATATAATTTTACTAAAATTATTATGAAATCGTAAACCTCTGTAATGTGCGCCATTCAATGCTGATATCAAATTTTGCTAAAATATAATCACATTGAAAGTATTTTGTAAAAAAATAAACTTGTTCTCTGGAAAAAGGGCCTCTAAAATGCTTCAATAAAATATATTCTTTTATTAATACTATTAAAGTCGGAATATATTATTTAACAAAAACTTGTAGACAGATATCATTGTAAGAGTATGAAAATTGTTACCTTGAAAATAGTGCAACCAAATCGCAATGACATACAAATAAATTTTTCAATCATTGTTTTCTCGAAACATGAATTTTGCTTATGGGCCCTTTTTCCGCCTACCGCCTCATTTTTCATAATCAGTACTTTTTATTCAGAATCAGTTAGAGATCAGAGCTGTGTTAAAAAATCCATCCACAACAAAATAGACTGGGCTGTTAGATACAGTCTCGCTGTGGAGTGACGGTTAGCATAGCGGGCCCGGGTTCAAACCCTGGTTGGGGCAACTTATCTGGTTGAGGTTTTTCCGATGTTTCCCTGAACCCATTAAGAGCAAATGGTGGGTAACTTTATGCTGTGGATCCCGGACTCATTTCGACGGTATTATTACCTTCAAATCATTCAGACACAAGATAACCACAGCAACTGATAAAACGTCGTAAAATAACCAAAAAAATAGCATTATAATGATGAACAAGGCTGTTGAAGTACAAATCACAAAATTCGTCACTGTAGTTGGTATATTTAACACATTATAGCTTACCTACATGATGACTGATTTTAGAATAAAATTATGTGAACCTTAACCATATATATAAAAGAAAAGTTATTAATTTGTCTAAATGCATCCCGTATAAAGGGGTAGTTCCTACTATACATTAATAATCAAATTTGATATATAATAAATGTATATTACCTGTAGCTACTTTGTAAAGCCTCATGAAATTATGCTATATAGCAGACAAGGTATTAATAGTCAAAATGCAACCCCTATAAACGGATGGTTCCTAAAATACACTAACAATTTGATTATATATACAATAACAGTATATTACTTGTAACTACTTTGTAAAGTTACTTGAAAATATGCTACATAGCAGACAAGTTATTTTCTTAATGCACCCAAAAAAGAATATTTCCTACTATACAATAATAATCAGATTTTATATAGAATAAATATATATTAGCTATACTACTGTGTAAAATTTCATGAAAATGTAATGGATAGCGGAGAAGTTATTAATTTTTAATGCACCCCCTACAAAGGTGTTGATCCTACTATAGAATAATAATCAGATATTATATATAACAAATGTATTTTACGTGTAGCTACTATTAAAGTTTCATGAAAGTATGCTAGGTAACAGAAAAGATATTAATTTTTCTCTCAATTCACCCACTATAAAGGGGTAGTTCCTACTGTACAATAACAATCAGACTTTATGTACAATAAACCAATAAACGTATATTACCTAGAACTACTGTGTAAAGTTTAATAGAAGTATGGTGTGTGGACAAGCTTCAGGGCTTCTACCGCGTTGTCTTGGTGTTGATGGCTGACGTTTCGACCGTGTACACCATGTACACCAGCCACGGAAGCCAAAGCGAACACTTAATAGAAGTATGTTTGATAGAAGTAAAATTATTAATTTTGGTAATGCACACTTATAAAGGGGCAGTTCCTACTTTACAATAATAATAATCAGATTGTATATACGATAAATATATAATACTTGTAACTACTATGTAAAGAGTCATCAAAGTATGCGAAATAGTAGGCGAGTTATTACTTTTCTCCAAATATACCCCCTATAAAGGGGTTGTTCCTACTATACAGTAATAATCAAATTATGTATATATTAAATAAATGCTACATGTAACTATTGTGTAAAAGTTTCATAAATCGTGTTAGATAACAGACAAGATACTAATTTTGTCTAAATACACGACCCATTAGGGGTAGTTCCTACTATACAATAATAATCAGATTCTGTATGCATTAAATATATGCTACATATACTGTGTAAAGTTTCATAAAATTATTTCAGATAGTATAGATTTTATTAATTTTGTCTAAATACACCTTAAATACACCCCCTATAAAGGGGTAGATCCTACTATACAATAATAATCAGATTTTATATACAATAAATGTATATTACCAGCAACTACTTGGTAAAGTTTCATGAAAATATGTGAGGTACGAAAGAAGTTTTTTTATTCTAAATGCACCCCCTATAAGGGGTAATTAATTTTATACAATTATAATCAGATTTAGTATACAATAAATATATGCAACATGTAACAATTGTGTATAGTTTCATGTGAATAGGTTATATATAAGAGAAGTTACTAATTTTGTCTAAATCTACCCCTATAAAGGGGTAGATCCTACTATACAATGATAATCAGATTTTATATGCAATAAATGTATTTTACCAGCAACTACTTTGTAAAGTTTGATGAAAATATGTTAAATACGAGAAAAGTTATTCTAAATGCACCCCTATAAAGGCACACTCCCATTTATACAATAATAATTTAATTTTGTATGCGATAAATACAAATGGCTATACCTACCCAGAATAGTACATTATGCAACAAGCCTATAATGATAGTAATTAAGACTTAAGTATCTTTCTATACTCAAGACGTAAGTGTATTTGTTTATGAAACGAGCGCAAGCGAGTTTCATAATTTTCATACGAGCGTCTTAATTACAATTACAGGCAAGTTTCATACGACTTTTTTATGCTCGACCATATTTCTAACTTGAAATTATTCAGAAGTATACATTTTATTTTTATCTGACAGAAGATCGGAAGTGATCTTGTTCATAGCTCTTGAATTGTGAGATGTGCGCAGACGCGAAAGTATTGATTTTTTTCCGAGGAACAATAATGTCATTGACCTTGATGTAATGCAGGGAATGTATAACCTGCAAATTGATTTAGAATTTAAAAACGAGATGACAAAATTGAATTTATTTGAATATTATTTACAGCCACCGGCGTGGCTCAGTCGGTTAAGGCGCTTGCCTGCCTGTCTGAAGTTGCGTTCGGGCGCGGGTTCGATTCCCGCTTGGGCTGATTACTTGGTTGGGTTTTTTCCGAGGTTTTCCCCAGTCGTAATGTGAATGCAATGTAATCTGAGGCGAATCCTCGGCCTCATTTCGCCAAATATCTCGCTGTCACCAATCTCATCGAAAGCTAAATAACCTAGTAGTTGATACAGCGTCGTTAAATAACCAACTAAAAAAATTAATGAATAAAATATTATTTACAATTAACGCTAATTATTATAGTAACAGAACATAACCTTCTGCGACAGTATTGGATTTCCAGCCTCCGTGACGTTTCCCTCGTCTTTCGATTGCATATCCGAGAATAATCGAAAAACTGAACTTTAATGAATAGGTGTACTTTAATGACATGCATTAAAGGACTGCTAACAGGTGTATAGGCCTAATTACTACATTTCGGCATGGTCGAGCATAAAGTTATGTCATTAAAGTACACCTACTCATTAAAGTACAGGTCTTCAGCCAATGATAACTCAGCTTACATGTATTCAGCCAATGACAAGTCAGCTTTGTTCCGTTATAAAACCGCAAGTATCGATTATTCTCGGATATGCAATCGAAAGAGAATTAGCGAAAAGTCACGGAGGCTGAAATCCAATACTGTCGCAGAAGGTTATGTTCTGTTACTATAATAATTAGCGTTAATGGTAAATAATATTCAAATAAATTCAATTTGTCATCTCGTTTTTAAATGTCGAATTCAATAATCAAGGTTGTAATATTATCAAGTTTAACGGGATTATACATCAAGGTCAATGACATTTTTATTCCTCGGAAAAAATCAATACTTTCGCGACCTAGTACAAGGTCACTTCCGATCTTGTCAGATACAAATAAAATGTATACGTCTGAATACCGATAGTTTCAAGTTAGAAATATGGTCGAGCATAGAAAGTCGTATGAAACTCGCCTATGGTAATTAAGAAGCTCGTATGAAAATTATGAAACAGGCTTGCGCTCGTTTCATAAACATCCATACTCGCTTTCTTAATTATTATTATTATAGGCTCGTTGCATAATGTAATATTATATTATTTATCGATAGCTACACATTTTGGAAACGTTATTTTCAAATTTCTACCATCGCCCAGTTAAGTTTCCCCTATCGTGCAGTATTGTCTTTCATTATATACAGTATAAAAAGTAACAGGTCAGTCCTGGCAAGCCAGACGGGCTTGATTGCTTGGCCCTAGTTATGGCCAATGAGGGACATCTTCCCATGGAGAAACAGCAGACTGAGTGAGGATGTCTGTGTCACTTGCACATGTGCGGTAGTCACGTCACTTCCGTACAATGAGCCCAATGACCATTAGTGCTCAAGCATCGCAGTCCTCAGACTTGATGGCTTGACCCCTAGTTATGGCCAATGAGAGACACCTTCCCATGTAGAAAGAGCAGACTGAGTGAGGATGCCTGTCACTTGCGCATGTGCGGTAGTCATGTCAATTCCTCGCAATGAGCTCATGGACCTCGCTAGTTCCCAAGCATCAGCCAGTCCTGACCCCCACAAATGTAACGCAAAGATCGCGTTTATATAGGAATGTTGCTATGCTTAGCGTACACGAGAAATAAAAGATATACAAGTGTCGTAAATTTTTGTATACATATACAAAATCTTTCTATAGTACATTACCTAACTTATATATTTTTCTACCAAATGAGAACGATTTAAATCACCTAACCATATGTGGGAGAATCTGTAATTTGTGTCTCGTCCGATCACCGAAGTCAAGCAACTATCAGCGTGGTCAGTACTTGGATGGGTGACAGCTTGGGAAGTTCACGTGCCGTTGACGTGCTTTTTAACCTGAACCGCGTAAATTGAACTGCGTAGATATTGCATATACACACATACAAACTTTCACAATAGCTGAATATAACAAATGGCGACAGTTATGTTGAAGTGTATACGGTTCATATATATAGTAAAATCACCGTCGACCTAGCTTCCTGAGTTTGAGAGTGGAATAATTATGAGTAATCAGTAGTAATTCGAAGCCAGTGGGGCATTATTTTCTGAGTTCGATCACCGTGTCCACCAGGTGGCCCGGGTTCGAATCCCGGTCGGGGCAATTTACCTGGTTGAGGTTTTTCCGGGGTTTTCCCTCAACCCAATACGAGCAAATGCTGGGTAACTTTCCGTGCTGGACCCCGGACTCATTTCACCGGCATTATCACCTTCATATCATTAAGACGCTAAATGATACAAAGATTGTAATACAAAATAATTCATTAATAATAATAATAATAATAATAATAATAATAATAATAATAATAGTGATAAAACAAAAATATTTACAATAATAAAATAAGTACTAAGACGGATAAAATAAAATATAAAACCACTAGCGAGAGTTAACACAACTTAAATAAGCATATAATAACCGGAAAAAAATTACGAACTCGAAAATCAACAGAAAAGTTCGTTGTATCACAGACGACAGCAACCGCCGTATTGACATTGTGTTATGCATTAATGGTAGTAGTGGGGAGCCGAAAGTCTACGTAACTGCCGTTCTCTTCGAATCTTCTCATACAATCATGGGAAGTTAATGCTGCAAAAACAAAATGTCTACAAGTCAAACTGTTCATTATTACCAGGATAAATACAAATAATACTCAAATATATTAATCTACTTTCAGTCATAGATCTCCACGACATAACTCTTCACAGATACACATCATGCATAACGTGGCCCGCCGAAGTGGTGTGCAATTTGAAAATGGGTCACAGTCCTGCCTTCTATCCGCAGTATGCGGAACCCGAATCACGCAAGTGGAGTGGGTAGGCATTAGTCACACAGAGACACACACACACTTAAAGGAAGAGGTGCATTGTGTACTAGTTTTTAGATTTTTACAGCAATTTTTTATACATCTAATAAAATAGATTTACGGTGCTCGAACTCAGGAAATAATGCCCTCACTGGTTTCGAACTACTAGGTCTACTAATTACTTATAATTTTTTTCACCCTCAAACTCTGGAAACTTAGTGGACGGGGATTTCATTATAGGGAAATCACAACTGGGCATTGATAGAAATTTGAAAGTGAAGGTTCCAAAATGTATAGGTCTCAATGAATAATATAAATTACTTTCTGGGTAGTTGTAGTTATTTGAATTTATTGTATACAAAATCGAATTGTTATTGTATAAATGGAACTGTCCCTTTATAGAGGCATCATTTATTATTATTTATTATTATTTATTTATTATTTTGCTAATAATTGTAGCATAAAATATAATACTACTGGGTTCAAAAAGTTCCCGGAATTTTACTACCATTTTTCGTATTAATATATAACAAGGGATATTATACATTTGTTTTGTTGGTAACATTTATGATGTCATTTCCTTAAAGTTTGTTGATAATGGCGATTGTTGGTTTTGAGTTGTAGGCAATTGTTTATCATAGTGTTTTGTTTGTTCGTCGCATTTTGTAATTATATCCACAGAGCAACGTACAAACATCAAGTTCTGTGTTTTGTTACACAAAACTCCTGCAGAGATTTCTTAAACAAAATTATTGCTGGTGATGAAACTTGGTGCTACTTGTACGACCCAGTCCCTAAACGACAGTCATCTGAGTGGAAATTGAAAACATCTCCTCGGAAGCAAAAATTTCCTAGGGACACTTCCAAAGGCAAAGTTATGTTGGAAGTTTTCTTCGACTCTCAGGGTCTCATCCACCATGAGTTCATTCCAGAAGGTCGTACTGTAATGAAAGAATTGTACGTAGAAATCCTCCTTCGCCTCCGGGACTCAGTGAGAAGGAAACGTCCAGAAAAGTGGGTAGAAAACAACTGGTTCCTTATGCATGACAATGCACCTGCTCATCGCGCAATTATTGTAAAGAATTTTCTTGCCAGGCACAACATAACTGCTTTGGATCACTCACCATACTCTCCTGATCTCTCACCACCTGATTACTTTCTGTTTCCCCGTCTGAAAAGTCATCTGAAAGGACGGAGATTCAATGCTGAAGAGGTTATCGCAAACGCGACGAGAGCACTAAGACGGGTTTCACAAAATGGCTTCCAGGCCTGCTTCCAGGAACTCTACACGCGTTGGCAAAAGTGTGTTGTTGCGGAAGGCAACTATTTTGAAAGGAATGCTGTAGAATAGTGTTTAAGGTACGTTGTTTCTATGATACTAGCAAATTCCGGGAACTTTTTGAACCTAGTATGTATATACAGAAAACCTTAGCTTGCCCCTGAAAGAGTAGAACTCGTGCTCAGGGGCGGATTCCTGAATTGAAATTAATAATTATACAATACAATTTGTCTTATATCTACTATGCAATTATAGTATATAAATTTAAATTTACAATTTTTCAATTTTTATAAAATCCATACGTAACTTTTTTAATTTATTACTGGAACTATTAGAATTGACAAGAGTGGGATATTTAAATACAAATTTGTTATATATTTTTGGGCCTAAATTACTACTATGATTAAATACTGTAACAGTGTTGTATTTTGGTTCAAACAATCTTAAAGAATTCATATCTTTTGTTTCGTAACTATGAGAAAACAATTAAAAATTGTTTCGATTTTTATGTATAAATTTTATTAATACAATATAATAAATTTGTCTTGCTTTAAGTACATCAAAGTCTAAAAACAAATTTTGAGATGGAAAATCAATAGGTTTATGAAGACATATTTTAATTATTTTCTCCTGTAATAAATAAAGTGGATTAAAATTGGATTTAAATAGCTACACCATCCTACAATTCCATACATAATTACTGATTTTAATAAAGTTAAATATATAGTGCGTAATAAACTTATTGCCAAGTAATTCCTCAATAAAACAAAATAATATACTATTTTACGTAATTTATTACAAAGTAATTAATGTGTTGGTTCCATTTTAAATGATTATCGAAAATTATGCCTAAATACTTAAATTCAGAGGACTCTTTAATAATCGGACATTTACACTGTATAAGACAACAATCAGAATTATGTAATTTAATACTTAATATAGATGTAGGAGGTTTGTTACATTTTTCAGATAATGAGAATGGAATAATTATGGTTTTATTTTCGTTGATAGAAAGATAATTTATGTCAAACCATTTTTTATGAATTTAAGTCCATTATTTGAATTATTATATGCATCATACTAGGTTTTTCCACCAAAAAGTAAAACTGTGTCATCTGCATAAGAATAGTGAACACCATTGTATTTAGAATAACTTGTCTTGTATGTAACGTATTTTCATGAAACTTTACAAAGTAGTTCCTGGTAATATACATTTATTGTATATAAAATCTGATTATTATTGCGTAGTAGGATCTACCCCTTCATAGGGGGTGCATTTAGACAATATTAGTAACTTCTCTCCTATATAACACGTTCACATGAAACTATACAAAATTGTTACTTGTAGCATATATTTATTGTATATTAAATCTGAAAATAATTACATAACAGGAACTACCCCTTATAGGGAGCTGCATTTAGAATAAAATAACGTCTCTCCTACATCACATATTATTTTCTCTAAACTTTACACAGTACTTACATGTACAATATATTTATTTTATATAAACTATGATTGTGATTGTATAAGAGGAACTAACCCTTTACAGAGGGTGTATTTCGATAAAATTAAAATCTTTTCTCCTATCTAGCATAAATTCATCATACTTTAAAAACTAGTTACATGTGGCATATGTTTATTTTATACAAAATCTGATTATGATTGTATAAAAAGAACTACCCCTTTATAAGGGGTGCAGTTAGACAAAATTAATAAATTGTCTCCTGACATATTTCCATGAAACTGTACAGATTAGTTACAGGTAATATACATTTATTGCATGCGAAATCTGATTATGATTGTATAAGAGGAACTGCCCCTTTTAGAGGGAGTTCATTTAGACTAAATTAATAAATTTTCTATTATGCAACATTATTTCATGAAACTTTACACAGTAGTTACGGTTCAAATATATATTTATTAATTATAATTGATTAAATGGCGATCTTATTCCTGTTAATTATGTAAGCATGTGCGGCTTACAGCTGTTTCGGTGCTACTTGACACCATCCTCAGAGCCCTCTGTGTTCGGCGCCATCTCAACTTCGCTGCCTGTCGTATGGGTGCGTTCGTGTGATGAAGAGTTGTGTCAAATAGTGTGTGTGTGTTCTGAAATAATTATTCTGTGTGTTGAGCCAACAACGCTACAATGAAGAAGTGAACACAATCAAATACATAGCACAAGAAAATGGTTACAACCCAAACATAATAGACAACATCATAAGGAAGACAAAACAAAAACTCAACAAACACACAAAACACAACACAAACACAAGAAGTACATGACACTAACATACGAAAACAAAAGCACACATAAGATCGCATCTTCATTCAGAAAACAGAAATACAACATAGCATACACAACAGAAAACATACTACAAAGACATCAACACACAAACAACACAAACAAATAAATACAACCACACAAGGGTATACAAACTCACATGCAATAGTTGAGACGTTTTCTACATTGGACAGACAGGCAGATCATTCCAAACTCGATACAAAGAACACATTAAAGCAATAACCAGAGGACACAATACATCTACATATGCCGAACACATAACCAATGCTAACCACACATACAATAACATAAATACAGACGTGGAAATCCTACACATACAACCCAAGAACCAAACTCAACACACTAGAACAATATGAAATATACAGACACACTAAAACACACCCTGATCAAATTATCAACTACTACAATAAAGCCCGGTAAAATGAAATGTTTGTCGCTAAGCAATACAGTAAGGTAGTTATCTTACTGGATGGAAATCTGAGTTTAACTGACCACTACGTATTTAGTGTCTTTGTATTTAATAAGGTATTTCTTTATGTGTGTTGGTTTCCGTGAAACAAACTGACATTATGTGATTTCTTTCAAAAAATGTAAGACAGTACAATAGGTAGCATATTAAGAGGGTTTCATTGCTAATAATTTTAAAATTTTGTACCATAATATACAAACCAGGTAAGGTGAATAGAAAGCTTCTTACCAATTTAACTCAGTTTAAAAACCCTCCTTATAACAATATTTTTCTTTGTTTCCCTAAATATCGCTATAGAGAGATTTGACTGTAGAAATAATTTCACATTAGCTTTGGCTAACTTCCTACTAGCTCGGTTCGTAATAGTTTCAACGTACGGAATAATTGCAATACTGACGTCATCAGTATGTCACATTTCTTTTGCCCTATTTACGAGAGACGAAGGTACTGCCATATTTAATCTCACGGTAGGTAGTGTACAGTTTGAATTATGGGTATTAATATTTATTTATTTTATTTAACAACGCTCGCAACTGCCGAGGTTATATCAACGTCGCCGGTGTGCCGGAATTTTGTCCCGCAGAAGTGCTCGAAGTTGCTGGTTCGATCCCGGCCCAGGTCAATGGAATTTAAGTGTGCTTAAATGCGACAGGCTCATGTCAGTAGATTTACTGGCATGTGAAAGAGTTCCTCGGGACGAAATTCCGGCATACCGGCGATGCTGATATAAGTTCGGCAGTTGCAAGCGTCGTTAAATAAACCGTGATTTAAAAAAAAATCCATTGCCACGATAATGTTCTGTTCTTCTAGCTTAGAGTGTACGGTATACCGTGGCGCATGATCGATATTTTCCAGATCGTCTTGTGGCTGCTAGGTGCTCTATCGACACTCCAATTAAATAGTTCTGCCTCGCCGACTTCATAAACTTACAAGTGTAATATGGCGCATGCGTAGAAAACGAGGGGAGATTAGGGTTTGCGTAGTTCTAACAATGATAATGGTGTAGAATTCAGAGGTCTCCAAAAAGCGTATCGTCATTCGTGCTCTCGATGCTGCCCGCCGAACACAGTGTGCTGTAAAGCTAGAGAAGGGGAAGAGACTCGTACCTCAACAGATGGGAGCGATCATTGGGGGATCGCGGCAACGGTCTGCTTAAATTTACAAATAATAACATCAAAAGAATAAGAAATATCACATGTTTGTATATTATTTTGACACACTATGAAGCTGGAGCCCCGTCTGTTGCTATTGACACAAGCCATTGCAAATTCAACCTCTTCTGTTCTATGGTGCCTTTCAGTGCCTGGAAAAGATCTTCTCCAGTTGTATTTTGTAATTACATCTAGAAGACATTCAGACACAGTAAAATGTCCATTAACTCCTCGGATGAAAATGGCTAGGTGAGCTTTGTCATTTCTATCTGTGCTTTCGTCCAATGCAAGTGAGTAAGCTACAAGCTGGTTAATTGTGGTTTCGACTTCAGATTCAATTAGATTTGCAGTTTTGAAATTCCTTCTCTGAACTGTAATTGGAAACAATTTAATTTTCTTAAACTTAGGCTTTGTTCTGGACACAGTATTTTAGTAACGTCCTGTATGCACGATTATACAAATGATGCTTATGTAAAGGACTTCATTGATTTTCCAATATTCCAAGCTAGAACACAGCTAGAAACAAGGTTTTTTTTTTAAGACTGAGGACACGTGTGTGATTTGTGTTTGTATTTTCTTGTTTTATATTTATCAAAATATTTGTAGGCCTACGCATTTCACCTAAAATTAAACGAAAAAATATATGTTTGTCATGCGGAACTGAGTGTAAACGTATTGTAATATACTGATTATTATGTATAACCAACAGTTATACAGATAGTCTCAAAATAAATTATTTTCTCATGTCCAACATGCCTGTAATTGTATGATATTCTTTGTGAAGAGTCGAGTTTTGTCGTCGCTTGTTGAATTTTAACACACCCTTAAGAATTTTCGAACAAATTAAGCATTTCACATTCTCCCCACTAGCTCAAAAAAATTCTCTTCCTATTCATCCTTGAATGCACTACGTCCATGATTAGAACACTTTATGAAAAGGTGGAACACGCCGACCAACACAATGATAATGGCAGTCCGTCACTGCTTTTCGTTTGCGCAAAAACATTGAGTACAGTACAGGTGGGGATGGGTGAGGCGGAGTGCGCTTATTACGTAGGCGTACTGGCTTCGGTTCCGTTCAGGGGCTTATTCGCGAGTACGCTTTTGGAGACGTCTCATAGATATTATCTGCTTGTAAAAGAAAACCCAACACCTGCTGCAAGCATCTTGATTGCTAGCCTTGGAGTATTTCGTATAAAATGCTTATCATTCTAATTTTGATCAGAGTTGGCTATCATATTTATCATGTTATGTGTTTTATTTTACAACTAACTAACTAACTAATACTAGGTGTTCAGTTCAAAATGTGTCATGGCTCGCTGTATGCCGTCATGTGGCTAGCCGATGAGCCTAGAGAATTCAATCTTCCTACACTTCCGCAGAGGTGTATAATCTGTGAGGCAGAGAAGTTGCCTAGCAAGTACGGCGTTCATTCTGAAGAGTACGTACCGATACGTACGGTAACGCCGATAGTGGCAGGAATGTGAACTGTTTGGAAATACGTACTGTCGGGATGTGGGGAGAGGGTTAAGACGATTACTTACGTATTTGTTGACATTAACTTCGACGGTCAACATGGACACGGAGCATTTGATTTGTGTTGTGGAATGTTATCGTACGCAACCGATGATAATAAATACCCTGCGTACGACTTGCCGGCGCAAAACACAGTTCGAAAGAGGTTATGGTAGCACACAGACCGTACAGACCGCCATCTGTTGCTACGACGTTCAAGTTATATCGTACACGTTCTCAAGTTCAGATTGAAGAACGCCTTAAATTATAGGCAACTTCTCTGACATATAAGCTGAAACTCGCTTCAAATCGGTGACCCAACAACAGTGACGTCATGACACACTTACCTTATTATACACATACATACACATACCTTATTTATCCACATTGCCTGTCAAACTCGTGCACCGAAAGTGTGAAGAGTTCCTTGTGTATAGTCCGGATCTGCTTACTTCATGCCCTATGTGTGAAACCAAATAATTTTCCCTCCATTACTATTATACTAGTGGATTATAGTGATTTTCTAGTTTGAAAGTTGAATTTTCTTTTGCCATTTTCGTTTTGAATTTCGATACTGACAAATACTACAGTGATTTTGTAACTGTTCTGTTAGCAGCTGGGACAGACGTTATCGGTTCTGGAGGTCCATGGAATTAAAAGTTTACTAGATTTCTGCGCCGGTTACTGGAGGCTAGTGAACTTTGATCATACTAATAATTAATTGATATCAGCATTAATATTAATACATAATAGTTATTTATATGTTGTGTTGTGGTTACAGTTCAAAACTATAGTCAGGTAGGCGTAAATAAATATAGGCTAACATACTTGGGTGTGATAATGCAGATGGGTAATCGATAGAAATACCATTTCACATTTTAATTAATTTTTTCGTGTTTAGATTTTTATTTAAATTATTTCAAAAAGAGCCTTAATTTTAATTTGCACTTGATACACAACTTTTTAAGTTATTCTTGAATCTCCTTAAGGAAGGACAGCCCTCAAAGACCGCTGCAGGTAGGTCATTCCAATCATTTATAGTTCTATTTAAAAATGAGAATTTACCTACATCCGTTTTCTGTTTCCTACATTTGATTTTAAAATCATGATCGTTCCTAACATAGTACGTTGGCCTCTCTTACCGAGCCGTTATGTCTACCCATGCTTTCTGACCTAGATGTGCTCTATACAATGATGTTATTCTAGTTTTCCTACGTCTGTTTTCCAAAGTTTCCCATTTAAGTTCTTTTATCGTGTCGTTTCCATCTTCTCTTTTACCTTTAACAAATTTAGCTGCCCTATACTGGATTCTTTCTAAGGAATTTATCTGATATATTCTATAGGGATCCCAACATGTAGTTGGTCTGTATTTCATTAACGGTCGTACTAACGTTAGATATGCTATTTCCCTCGATTTGGGGCTAGCCTTTCTCAAGATTCTCATAATAAAGTGAAGTGCCCTCCATGCTTTACCCGTAACATTATCAACATGCTCTCCCCAAGAAAGTTTGGAGTTTAAATACACTCCTAGGTATTTACATCATTGTTCTTGCGGAATTACAACACCATTGAATTCGTAATTAAGGCTAGTTTCCTCTCGGATTTTACAAAATGTTATAGATTTACTTTTGGCGACCGGGTAGCTCAGTTGGTAGAGCTACGGACTGGAAGGTCCGGGGTTCGATCCCAGGTGGTGACAGGATTTTATCTCGTTGCCAAACTTTCAGAACGGCCACGAGGTTCACTCAGCCTCCTATAAAATTGAGTACCGGGTCTTTCCCGGGGGTAAAAGGCGGTCAGAGCGTGGTGCCGACCACACCACCTCATTCTAGTGCCGAGGTCATGGAAAGCATAGGGCTCTACCTCCATGCCCCCCAAATGCCTTCATGGCATGTTACGGGGATACATTTACCTTTTATTTCAAAAAGATGGAAAGACATGGCAGCGACTCCATCAAGAAAGCGTAAAACGTGCTGCGAGAGTGGGGATAACTTCTCCTACTGGCGTTCTGTTCTTTCAGATTTGTATGTATGTATGTATTTATTCACACTGCAATGGGTATATACCCGGTGGCAGTGGTAACTAATTACACTCAATAAAGACAATAATAAACACAATTAATAAAAAATACAGTTAATAATAATACTAATAATTAATACTAACAATAATTAATAATAATAATAATAATAATAATAACAACAACAGGGAACATCCTAAATTAAATGAAGCACGATCGGTTAAAATGACATTTAAAGTAAATCTAATTTGTACCTTAAACCTATGTTCGAACTAAAACCCACGAGTATGATATGTTCATATCTGCACAAGTACCTCTCAACACTACACTCATTTCGCTGTCAACTCACTCACTGCATTGGAACTACGACACATTTCACTGATTCTATCCTGATTTCACTAACACTTCAAAAACATTTCTCTTTGCACTGCCACTATAAACTATAAAGCTTCACTGACAGGAACACGTTTCACTTACTCAACACACTTCACTGACACAACACACTTCACTGACACAACATAATTCTTCACTGATAGAACACTTCAATAACAAAATATCAATTACACCCTTTAAATACTGTTTATAATTATCGTCTATTAGTAAAGCCCTTAAGCCTATTTTTAAATACATTGTTGGTTGTTGGTAAAGCCTTTAGTAAGTCTGCAGGTAAAGATTTAAACGAAAGGCGATAATGAAGAAGGAATTATGCTCACCGAGACAGCAATTATAACTGGAATAAAAAATTATTAGGAATAAGTATTCGGCCAGTGTATGATACCGTTGCCCACCCAACGTCGTGATGCACTTTGGGAGATACGATAGGTAGCGAAAATACGGTTTCGAAAATGAGCTGTAACGGCTGGGGGGATCATCGTGCTAACCACACGATACCTCCATTTTGGTTGGATGATCGTCCACCTCTCTTCGGCATGTGGATATGAGGCCAGCAGCAGGCTGGTTGGTCATAATTCTTGATGGGCTCTCGTGCCTCGGATTATAATAATAATAATAATATTATTATTATTATTATTATTATTATTATTATTATTATTATTACTACAAGCAACCTATAATAATGGCACATATAGTCAGCAAGTAACAAGATTGATTGAAGATAGTTTGCTGCGAATGTATACTAATAATAAATCTGTAGCCAAAATTTTTCGTGTAATTTTCGATTTTCCAAAAAAAATTGGTGTTAACATGTATAATTAACCATCTTGAAACCGAAAATCACTTTTTTGAAATTTTTGTTTGTGTGTCTGTCTGGATGTTTGTTACCTTTTCAGGCGATAATGGCTGAACTGATTGCGATGAAAATTGGAATATAAATTAAGTTCGTTGTAACTTAGATTTTAGGCTATATGGCATTCAAAATACGTTTTTTAAATGGGGGATTATAAGGGGGCCTGAATTAAATAAACCGAAATATCTCGCTTATTATTGATTTTTTTTTAATGTTGCATAACAAAAGTTTCTTTAAAAATGATTTCCGATAAGTTGTATTCTTTGAAAAATGTTGATAGGACTGATATTTAATGAGATAAATGAGTTTTAAAATTAAAACAACTGCCATCTAAGGCGGTGTAATAAAATAAAAAACAAATCACTTAGTCTATAAGGGGCCTTGGACAACAACAATCGAAAGCTATGAAGCATAGCCTACAGAGAATGTTTCTATGTTTGTATGATGTAATATCGGAAGCTAAATTAACCGATTTGTATAAGTAATTATTATTTCACCATTAGAAAGTTTAGTTTCTCTGGATGGACATAATGCTATAATGTTATTACAAAAACCTCTAAGTGAATCGAGGACAGGTAAGATTAAAATAGCTTCTTAAGCACAGAAAACTTGATAAGCTATTCTGTACATTTTTATTTTATGCAAGATTTTGATAGGACTGATATTAAAGGATATACAAGACTTATAAATAAAATAACAATACAATACATTTTCACCGCCGCTTCAAATTATAGTGTTGTTATTCCTGCAGTAACTCCTATGTGCAAAATATAAAATTTTTGAGTAGGCAGAAAAAACACATTTATTCATTCCATGACAATGGTACATAGGAGATCGTGAATTCTTACATTTTCGAAAAAAAAATATATATATATATAATTACATATCACGTATCACTATTTAAGTTATTTGAAGGGTTCAGAACCATAGTGGGCCAAGCGCCATTTACTGAAGACGTAGAAAACAAGGGTTAAAATTAAGTTATTACCATAATTCAATGGAAACATATATAGTCCAGTCGCTCTAATTTCCGGCAGCCAATCGCGTTGCAGGTCGCCTACATTTAAAAGTGTGCGTCTTGTGATTCGCTGATTCATTTCTTAAGGCTCGTTAAATACTTAATATAATCGCCCGCCATTTTAGCTCTTTTTTTAGCGTTCGCAGAAAACACACGAAGACGTTATTTGCCGCTCAATTATTTGCTGAATTACATTGCGTTTGATTTATTATCATAGGAGCTACGACATGATAATGTTTAACGGTGTGGCAAATAGATTCCTCGTCTGGTAGCTCGGCAATGTGAGAACAAAAATGGCGAACGATACTACCTACCTAGACTTCATAGAGCCTTTACTTTCTAAGACGTAAGCAAAGGGGCGGAGTCACGCCAGAAATAACAGCGTCGGGACTATAGCAAATAATATGAAGTATATACATTAAAACTGAAAGATATGTCAGTTTTCATTAAACTATGGTTGCATGTTATAACAATAAAAGAAACATGTTAAAGGAATTGTCATTGCACCAAATGAGTACTCTCTGGATCAAAATGATCGCATTTTAATTTTTTTAATACAATTTAAATTAAGTAATATAGTAAACGATTTATCCTTCTATCAAACATGAATGTTCCCTGGATCAAACGTCCTATTTTAATTATGTAATTACTTTATATTTATTTTCTAACGGGTACGGCTAGTTGTGAATAAAAGAATAGATCGGATTACAATTGCGGAGAATAGTCGAGGAAGAAATTATACAGGGACATCATTTTATTTTTACTTGCATTTTTATTGTACCTGCATTTCTGAATGTACTTCACTCTCACCCCTTCACTAATGTCCTTGCTCCCGTCAGACACACAAACTTACGACCGCTGTTGCATTCGAAGTCTTCAAGCAGTGAAGTAAACACTGCAGTGTATAGTGTGTTTCATAAATATGGTTGCGTTTTCTATAGAAGAAAGAACCTATATTAATAATATCGTACTAAAAATTTATTTTGAAGAAACGATAAATTAAATTTCAGAGAATGTGCTTCAAAATGTTTTTAATAAAGAATTGAAGCCTGCATTGTAATGAACGGCAACCATTTTCAGCAACTTGTTTAAAAATTCAGATTAGCTTATTTTGAATTGAGGTGGCTAGAAGCAAAGGAATGCTAGTGACATTTGTAATAACATGAGTTAAGTGCATCCAGTGTAAGCAAAAGTATCTATAATTTTAGTGGCAAAGGGATATTTTAATCGCATCACACATTAAAATTTAAATAAAAATTTCACCGATTTTACGAAAGCTTAAATATTTAAACCCCATTTTCTCAAAAGTAACTTAAGTACAATTAGAGCCCTTTACTTATGACCCCCTCAATTTAAATGCACTCTCTCTATGTATGATAACATCAATAATTAATATGCTAAATAAAGTAGACATTATATAACGAACGTAGCCGCCTGAAAAGTTGAGTTTTTGAAAAAAAAAATGTTACTACTCTACTGTATTTTGATAAATTCCGTGAAAGTGATGATCAAACTGAAAATCGTAATATCGTATTTCCCTACAACATAAATGGATACACTAATTTTCTCTCCTCTTATACCTAGTAAAATGATTTGTTTACATATTGCACTAGTAACATCAAACTCCTGTAATGGAAGGGGGCAACAGTGTTTCCGAGTATAGCCAGGTTAATGTTAAAAATGTTGGTAAAAATAAAGTGATGTCCCTGTACTTTAATGCATGGCCTGAAGTTGATCGTTGTTTCTATGACGACCTGGCAGGACGCGTCTTAAAATAGGAAGGAAGCACTGACCTCCACTGTTCTCTTGACGCCTGTCACTCTCCATCGAAATTGAAGGGCTCTAGCAGTGCGATATCTCTGAGATTTCTCTGTCATAAACTTCATCCAAATTCCAAGTGAGGGAAATTGAATGATTTAGTATCCCGGATGTTGTGTACTCCACGTTTAGAAGCACTTTTAATTACTGTAGAAGCCTCGTTCGTATCCAACCTGGTACACGGATGATTGCCTCTTTTGATTGTAATGTTACTGTATTGTACGAGGTACCGGGTTCGACTCCATCGAGTGTTTGATTGGTAACAGGGTAGAAGCTAGTGGAAATAGAACTGGGCATCGGAAAACTTCGGTAAAAGAAATTGATAGAAACCAATTCGTCAACCATAAATAATGTCATTATTTCTGGTGGATTATTTGTATAGTAAAGAGTAACAAAAGAGTCAAATACCAATTTCCTGTATTTTGAATAGTTTTCTAGAAAAATGTACAGTTGTGGCAAAAAAAAAGAGGCGAACCGACGGAATAATCAAAGTCCCCGAAATGAGCCACTTTTGGCGTCTTTCCGTACACTCTGTTGGAGACACTGGTTTGTTTTGTGCAATGTAAATAATGGCAGACAATAAGAAGAAGGTTTACTGTTCTCCAAATTGTTATCATGTTATGGTGTTTGATACTGCTAAACATAACAAAGCTTTATAAAACGACAGTTTTCATTTAGTAATACAGTTAATTGCAAATTTATAAATGTATCTATCATATCCATTAATAATAATGGTTGATATAATATAACTATAGGTTATGCTATTTGATATTGCTGAACACGATAGAGCCTTATAAAATATAAGATTGTTTGTGTAAGATGCAATAGTCTATAGTGCGATAATAGGCACAAAAGAACTGAAGCCTGTATCGAAATGAACGGCCACCATTTTCAAAAATGTGTTTAAATATCCATATTATGATTATTTTTCATTTTAACTTCATTCTCTATATCGTACGCTAATGTGCTGTAGACAGTATAATATACACTGCATAATGAATACGCTCGCATGGATAACTCAGTTCGTGAGTAAAAACACTCATTGTTAATACTGTACTGTATTTTGATTAAAGAAAACCTAATGAAAATTATCACACTCAAAATCGCGATATTTCCTAGTTTACGTAAATGGATTAACTACTTTTCTTCCCTCCGGTACCTAGTAAAGTGATTTGTTTGTATTTTATGCCAGTATCATCGAACTCCAGTCGTGGAAGGAGGTAGCAAACGTGTTTCCGGGTCTCAATCATTAATCCAAAGGTATAGCCAGGTTAATATTAAAAATGTTAGTGAAAATAAAATGATGTCCCTGTAACTACCATATCTATTAATATTAATAATAACAATGGATATTTTATTTGCACAATCTGTCACTCGTACATTTCAAACAGAAAAGAAATAACTGAACTTGGATCATCTAACTTAATCGAAGAAATTTCTTCAGTCAAAGTTGACTTTAATTTAAGACAAATTAATCTCAGATTAGACATTATACAACACAAAATTCCAAGTTCAGCTAGAAAAAGGATCAATTTAACATCTGATCTAAGATTAAATGGTTTATATAATCGGCCCTAAAAGTGTTTTTGTTTTGTCCATACCCAAACGGATCACCCTGTATATGCAAATGCATGAACTTCCTGGCCCTCGTCATAAATGTCACGATGAGAATAAGCTGTAATCCCTCAGTATTAGGGTAAGTACACGTTGGAGCGACGTTAAACGATAAAAGAAGCAGGGATGCTATATCAGAGAGAATTGAAGCATGCATTGTTATTGAGGTGTGCATATTGGAGTAACGATAAAAGCGAAGATACACAATAAAAGCGACGAAAAAGCAAAGTTCCATTTTCTTCGCTCTTGTCGTTCATATGATCTCTGATTAAGATAATATTAATCTATATAATTACCGGTGGTTATCAATATATCCGAATATTAATCGATTTATTATTATTTCGGCGTATTAAATTAATTATTGTAGATATTGACAAATTGATCGGTTCTGTATTTATTCGTCATATGTTATGTGATCACAAGAACCAATCACAACACAACGAATTTATACTATCTTTGGGATGAGAAACGGGTTTAATTTTGTACGTATTTAAGTTATATTAACCTTGAACCTAGCAGCTGATATTTCCTACATATCTTATTTCATTAAGTGGATGCATAGAATATCTTCTACTGACTATTACACTCTTACTACGTCATACTACTTTTGACCAATAAAACAGTACGAAAGGACGTATTTCAACCAATCATGTCTGCTTATCGCACAATTTTATCGCGTCCCTAGCATTTGTTTAATTTTATCGCGTCCCTAGCATTTGTTTCTTTGTTTGCCAACATTTGAAACTGCGCTGGTCTGGACGTCAAAAGTATATATATATATATATATAAATATATATATATATATATATATATATATATATATAATATATAAAACCACTTCAGTCGATGCACAGCAGTTTCAAATATGACTCGCATTGGCATTCAAGAACAAGAATTAATAAAAATCACTGCTCATACCTATACATCTTCTGAAATCCGATTTACAAATAAATGAAGAGCACCATTCGGAAATCCTGAATAAGTTGAATACACCATTTAGGCCTAAATCAACGAGTTTCACTTCTATTACGCACACGTCCAATATAACATCAATTGAACCACCAACCACATTCAAATTTGAAAATTGTACACTCAATAATTATTCCTTTTAATATTATTCATTCGGAAATTCTGAATAAGTTGAGTACACCATGTAGGCCTAAATCAACGACTTCCACTTCTATTACGCACACGTCCAATATAACATCAATTGAACCACCAACCACATTCAAATTTGAAAATTGTACACTCAATAATTATTCCTTTTAAAATTATTCATTCGGAAATTCTGAATAAGTTGAATACACCGTGTAGGCCTAAATCAACGACTTCCACTTCTATTACGCACACGTCCAATATAACATCAATTGAACCACCAACCACATTCAAATTTTAAAATTGTACATTCAATAATTATTCATTTTAAAATTATTCATGTTTATTTTTTATGTCATCGTCGTTAATTAAAACTTTTCAAACCCTTGTGTATATTTGTTAGGTTATGTTATAGCCTCTGCTATATGATATTATGGATAGTCACGTATCAGAGATTGTTTAATATTAAGATTTATTGAATATCATCTGTCAAGTGACGTTGATTACTGGGATTCGGATAATTGAAGTGGAATGTTGCATTTTAATAAAAATGAAACTGAATCAACAAAGCCTTCTTGACTAGTAACATTGCCATCGTGTATAATAATCGAGAACTTCTCAACGACAAGGCATTGCTCACTACTGCCATCTAGCATGCATCTAGCGTAATATTTGTAATGTTGAGATGGTACAATAATACATTTGAAGACAGTTGTATTTTCGTAAGTCAATTAATATTTTATTGTATTGGAGTACTTCGTTACTTCTAATCTTTATATACTTTCTTCTAATCGTGTAATAGTCAATTAAATCCCACTTGAGTTTTGATTTTCTCTCGTATTCCACTCGCAGATTTATCGATAAAATCAAAACGTCTAGTAAGATTACTGTTGATAAATCAAAATGTTCTCTTCCCGCTTCCTCGTTGCTCCGATATGAACACTTGATTCTTTGATAACACCAAAGCGTCGCTAGCTCATTTCTTTTATCGTTTATCGTTGCTCCAACGTGTACGTACCCTTATTCACATGATTCTCTCTGCGGGCACAAATTTGGTTTCTCGCGTTTGAGCGGATAGTTCACTTGAAACATGAACATAACCGCACCAATCCGGATCTGCCCGCTTGTTTAATTGGGTGTGTGAGAGCATTGTACGCTTTTCCATCATATGAAGCGAGCTCGCCAAAGCCTGTGCCCCGAGGCACGAAAAATGGTCATTAGCTCGTGTATGCGAGCCTTTGATCTTTGAACATTATGTGGAAACATGGCTGGACCAGGAGGAGGTTTCTCGCATCACAACAGCGGTGGGTCTGGCAGCACATCTCTCTTCATGCTAACTGCATGGATTTCCAGGATTTGGAGAGACGTGATATCTACTTAGTGAGTTAGTGATATGAAAACAGAGCGATAATGGACCCAGATTAGGGCGGGAAACGGATATACGGAGAGAACTTGCGCCACTTACTTACTTACTTACTTACTTACAAATGGCTTTTAAGGAACCCGAAGGTTCATTCCCGCCCTCCCATAAGCCCGCCAGCGGTCCCTATCCTGTGCAAGATTAATCCAGTCTCTATCATCATACCCCACCTCCCTCAAATCCATTTTATTATTATCCTCCCATCTACGTCTCGGCCTCCCTAAAGGTCTTTTTCCCTCCGGCCTCCCAACTAACACTCTATATGCATTTCTGGATTCGCCCATACGTGCTACATCCCCTGCCCATCTCAAACGTCTGGATTTAATATTCTTAATTATGTCAGGTGAAGAATACAATGCGTGCAGTTCTGCGTTGTGTAACTTTCTCCATTCTCCTGTAACTTCATCCCGCTTAGCCCCAAATATTTTCCTAAGCACCTTATTCTCAAACACCCTTAACCTATGCCCCTCTCTCAGAGTGAGAGTCCAAGTTTCACAACCATATACAAGAACCGGTAATATAACTGTTTTATAAATTCTAACTTTCAGATTTTTGGACAGCAGACTGGATGATAAGAGCTTCTCAACCGAATAATAACACGCATTTCCCATATTTATTCTGCGTTTAATTTCCTCCCGAGTGTCATTTATATTTGTTACTGTTGCTCCAAGATATTTGAATTTTTCCACCTCTTCGAAGGATAAATCTCCAATTTTTATATTTCCATTTCGTACAATATTCTGGTCACGAGAAATAATCATATACTTTGTCTTTTCGGGATTTACTTCGAAACCGATCGCTTTACTTGCTTCAAGTAAAATTTCCGTGTTTTCCCTAATCGTTTGTGTATTTTCTCCTAACATATTCACGTCATCCGCATAGACAAGAAGCTGATGTAACCCGTTCAATTCCAAACCCTGCCTGTTATCCTGAACTTTCCTAATGGCATATTCTAAAGCAAAGTTAAAAAGTAAAAGTGATAGTGCATCACCCTGCTTTAGCCCGCAGTGAATTGGAAAAGCATCAGATAGAAACTGACCTATACTGACTCTGCTGTATGTTTCACTGAGAGACACATTTTAATTAATCGAACTAGTATCTTGGGAATACCAAATTCAATAAGAATATCATATAATACTTCCCTCTTAACTGAGTCATATGCCTTTTTGAAGTCTATGAATAACTGATGTACTGTACCCTTATACTACCATTTTTTCTCCATTATCTGTAGAATACAAAAAATCTTATCAATAGTCGATCTATTGCGCCGAAAACCGCACTGATGATCCCCAATAATTTCATCTACGTACGGAGTTAATATTCTCAAAAGAATATTGGACAAAATTTTGTACGACGTCAACAGAAGTGATATTCCTCGAAAGTTACCACAGTTGGTTTTGTCCCCTTTTTAAAAAATAGGTACAATTGTGGACTCCTTCCATTGTTCTGGTACAATTTCCTTTTCCCAAATAGCAAGTACAAGTTTATAAATTTCGCTAGATAATGCACTTCCACCCTCTTGTATTAATTCTGCTGGAATTTGATCGATACCTGGAGACTTGTACTTTTTCAGATTTTCTATCGCAATTTCGACTTCTGAAAGCGTGGGTTCGGGTATAAATGGCTCAGCAGTTTGTATGAGAACTTGCGCCACAGGTGGAGTATTCCCAAAAGGGTGCGGCTGGTATCGAAGTGGATGTATTAGAGTTGTAGAGGGTAAAAAGGAGAATACAGACAATTCTTCGAAATCGGAAGCCACTCTAATTGAGACAGGGAAATCAAAAGCTCCCCAAGTCCAATAAACGAATTTTACACTAGAGAGAAAAAACTTATCATCTGTCTTACTAAATTTAATGGCCGGTTTTTCCAAGTATTGTTAGAAAATTTAACGACTGTTAAACTCTAAACAGTTTTTTAATTAATAAAATTGTATGTTTTCAACACCAGTTTGGTTTAATAGATTGTTAACAGTTTGTTTATTTTAAATGTAAGATTTGCGACAGTTAACTCGTTTAACAGTTACTTAAATATGGCCGATGTCTCCACAGCTGTTCGAACAGAGGTTGCGAAATTAATATTTTGTGTCTCTCTGTAGGGAATGTTTAGCATATGACTGGTAATATAACATTTAAAAAATACTTTGGACTGTTTAAATACATCAGTGTTATTTTATTTCTTTCGTATTTCGTATCCATAATAGCAATGAGGAAATATAACCTTACTTTGTAATTATTATTCAGCACGTCACCTACAACTTTCATTTGTCAACTGTTTATTGAGCGTGGCCTACTATAACAGGTTGTCATTTTATGCAAGTTACATGACTCACTCTATAATATAGAATTTAAAGATTAATTTTAACCAATCAAAAATTGTCTTATATGTGTAGAATCATTACCAACTCCTGTTGAGTAGTTAAAATAGTGCTAACAGACGTTATAGTTAAGTGTTGGTTATCTTAAACAAAATTATGTTGAACAAATCGAAAATACACTAACGAAGCGTTAAAAATAAACAGACTGTTAATTTAACATTCGTTAAGCAAAATTAAACATTACTTGGAAAATCCGGCCATAAATATTATACATTTACCTATTAATATTGTGTAAAATTACGTTCTTTATGAATTAAATACTTCAAAACCTAAATTTTTACATTATCTTACTTTACACTTTGAAATAAACACTGCTGACTTCCACAGTGTATGAATTAAGAAAAGTGAATAAATATGAGCCATCTGAAGAAAGCAGATAAGTATACCATAATTCCGTTATGAAACATTGGAATATACGAGAAAATAGGGGTATATTATTAAGATTAACATTGTTACATTTTTTTAAATGTCAAATATATGAGACAGAATATCACAAATTACCATAAAACACATCGAAATACACAAATGAAACCACAATAGTACATTATGCAACGAGCCTATAATGATAGTAATTAAGAAAGCGAGTATGGATGTTTATGAAACGACCGCAAGCGAGTTTCATAATTTTCATACGACCTTCTTAATTACCATTATAGGCGAATTTCGTACGACTTTTTATGCTCGACCATATTTCTAACTTGAAATTACCGGTATTCAGATGTATACATTTTATTTGTATCTGACAAGATCGGAAGTGACCTGGTTCTAGGTCGTGAATTGTGAGATGTGCGCAGACGCGAAAGTATTGATTTTTTCTGAGGAACAATAATGTCATTGACCTTGATGTATAATCCCGTTAAACTTGATAAAATTATAATATTATAACCTTGATTTTTGAATTCGACATTGAAAAACGAGATGACAGATTGAATTTATTTGAATATTATTTACAATTAACGCTAATTAATATAGTAACAGAACATAACCTTCTGCGACAGTATTGATTTCAGCCTCCGTGACTTTTCGCTAATTCTCTTTCGATTGCATATCCGAGAATACTCGATACTTGCGGTTTTATAACGGTATAAAGCTGACTTCTCATTGGCTGAACACCTGTAAGCTGAGTTATCATTGGCTGAAGACCTGTATTTTTAATGAATAGGTGTACTTTAATGACATGCACTAAAGGACTGCTACCAGGTGTATAATTACTACATTTCGGCATGGTCGAGCATAAATAATAATAAAATATTAACATAGTCTGATTCATGTTACAGATTCTGTTTTTCAATCACTCTCATTTTCTTCCTGCGCTAGATTATTACTAGAGACGAGAATTTCATGCACTTTAAAATACCAAAATATGCATGCATCCATGCACTATCAAACTATGAAACTTGCATGACCAAGCGAAAAATACATTAAAATATGCACTTTCATTTTTGTTCCAAATCTCTCATTTCACTTCAATTTTTTGTACAGTTTACAACTAGCAACATTTCTAAATTGGTTTCTGTAAGGTTCCTGTGCTTATCAGTCAATATTGTTGACTCAGACTGGCCTCTCTACGTCACAAGAAGTTATGGGTATAAACATGAATGAACCTTTTTCTGATATTTAGTTTTCTTTTTCTTTTCCTTCTTCAACCCTGATTCCTGAAGATGAAATAAGGGACATAAAAATCGACAAACTGAGGTGTCCACATGCACTTACACAGAATATAATATAATATACATTCAAAAACTCAAGTAAAATAAAAATGGAAGTAAAAATAAAATTATACATCTTGATTACACAACTTTTAACACTATATCACTTCCAACTGGCCCAGTTCTGAAGATGGTCAAAGCAGGCCGAAACATGTTAACAGGTAATGCAATTTAACACGTGAAAGACGCATTATACGTTTTCCAAAAAAAAAATAAATAAATAAAATAATGTCCCTGTAGATGTGATTACAACAAGCATTAGCGCCGTCTCTAAGAGTACATTAGAGTTACGGAAAATCTCATACAAAACGAATAAAATTTATTTCCGAAGTTTCAGAGAAACATATACTAATTTAATCTTCTAAAACGAATCATTTGAAGTTCCGCTAATTCCGCGAGAATTTCGATTACCTCCGGCTTAGTGCTGCTCATCGGAGTGACTACTACCGCGGAGAAATCGGAGATTACGAATAAAGCTCTCCACCGGTGATCCCCGGTACTATCATAGGTGGAACAGGGGACATACGGAGGGATGCGGTGGTTCGGAGCGAAGCGAAGTTGGAGGACGTAGAGCTCAAGGGCGACCGGCGCGTACGGACTGAGGGTAGTTGTGAGTGGAATTAAATGGCACCAAATCGTATATCAGTCGCATGGAAATTCTTAAAATTAGTTGGAGATAATAATAAAGTCGCACGCTGTGAACTTTGTGGACGAATTTACTCTAAGGGTGGAGGTACTTCGAATTTGTTAGATCATTTGAAGCGATCGCACAATTGCGAACTTGAAGAAAGTAAGTAAGTAAATTTAACTGTTCAAAACACTTTTGAAATCTTTTAAAAAGCGTGTTTACTTTGATTTATATATATATACATATACAGGGACATCATTTTATTTTTACTTCAATTTTTATTGTACCTGAGTTTTGGAATGTACTTCACTCCCACCCCTTCTACTAGTAAACTTCCAACCGTTCACGACACAAGAGCCGAGGGCGCGTAAGCAGTACTGAGTTACTGAGTATAGTACGTTTCAGAAATATGTTCGCGTTTTCCAGTGACGAAAGAGCTTTCAATATTGAATCATATTTTCGTACGGGTACTGTCGTCCGTTTCCCTATGTCGCATCCCGGTTTCCCCCACCTGCTTCTGTTCGCCCCTTTGCAAAGTCTAGTAGCTGGGCTATCTTAGCTCTTTTCTGAAAACATTAATTTCTGTTAGGAATTGGACGTCTACGTAATATTATTCAAGTGTTTAAAATAACTTAAATAAAAGGGCCTCCTTAAGTAATTAACTGTCACGTGATATCCCCCCCTTTCTACAACCCTGCGACAAAACCACTTGAACGGACAGTAGATAGCATTTCTGAGTGATTTTATCTTTTCGGATCGGGCAGAAGTGAAGACTGAATTTACAATACGTAAGGTACTCTTTTATAGAATAGGCACAGAATTATTTCAACATGAGTTACTCGTACGAAGGACGAAACTGGTAATTGGAATTAGGTACAATAGTCTATAGTGCGATAATATGCACAAAAGAACTGAAGCCTGTATCGAAATGAACGGCCACCATTTTCTAAAATGTGTTTAAATATCCATATTATAATTATTTTTCAATTTAACTTCATTCTCTATATAGTACGCTAATGTGCTGTAACAGTACAATATACACTGCATAATTAATACTTCCGAATGGATAGCTCAATTCGTGTGTAAAAACACTAAGTGTTAATACTGTACTGTATTTTGATTAAACAAAAACCTAACGAAAATTATCAAACTCAAAATTGCGATATTTCCTAGTTTACATAAATGGATGAACCACTTTTCTTTCCTCCTATACCTAGTAAAGTGATTTGTATTTTACGCCAGTATCATCGAACTCCGTCGTGGAAAGTGTAGCAAACGGTGTTTCCTGTTTCAATCGTTAATAGAAAGGTATAGCCTGGTTAATATTTAAAATGTTAGTAAAAATAAAATGATGTCCCTGTATATATATAAGTTGTAATAAATAATTTCGTCGTTTTGTGTGCAGACAGAGTAACATTCCGAATGAAAAACTGAAAAGCAGAAGAATTTCAGCAAAAAAGGACCCTCTAAGATTGATCCAGCTTATTGTTACGAGATGAAACTCCAAACTTCAGTGATGAGCCGCTTACTTGAAATGAAATATGAGTTGGTGATTGTGTTGCCAGAAATGCCAAACGCTCCTAGGACGCTAACAGGTCCGTATTTGGACATCTCTATGGCGTGGACCAGGTTAGATAGATTCTCTGAGTAGATCTAAATTTTAAAATGTAGGTATGTAAGTGTTTAGGCTAACATTAAGAGTCGCAGTTGTGGTACTCGTACTTGCTGTCAAAAATAAATTATTACCATTCAGATACACATTGACGGTTAATTAGTGATATCATCGTTTTCGTAGTTTTAAAATTACGGAAAACATTTGATACGATTTTTTAAACTGCTTTAGTATTATTGTTCCAAAGGTCCACAGTCTAAAATAAAAGTCTTGAAATTTCTATAAAACGTAACTTTCGATGCAATAAAAATCATACATAACTTATATGGAATATTTAACAGGCAACTTGAGTTATTGGATTAAAATATTGAGTTTGATTCTGAAACTAAAGAAACGTGTGGTAATAATATAATTACAATTATCCTTAAGTTGATATCCGCTTATATTTTTATTACATAGAAAGAGTGACGCGTTTTAGAAGAGGCAGTTCAAATACTGACACCCTTTAACACAATGATCACAATCCTGCTCGGTGAAGAATCTGAATAAATTATTTTGGACAGTAAACTTTAACCTATTGATACCACACGTTTCTTTTGTTCCATTCTGAAGCTCCGTTAATATATTTTACGTTAATCTAAACCGATTAGAATAATAATTGACAAAAATTGTTTGTGCGAGATCGTGCGTATTTGCTTGTTTTCCGCACAGAACCAATACGCGGTAAGTGTGAAATACCACATTCAGTATTCCCAACGTAACACACACAACAATTTCCCTCTTCTTACCGCTTAAGCGCGACATTCATTTTACTGCTTTAGGCTTTTAACATATTATTTTTAGAGACGTTTAACATAGTAATAATTATAAATTGGAAACTTACCACTGCAATTTCACCTAAATTGCAATGTTAATTATTGTTTTTAAATATTTGCAAAAATTAAGTAAAGTCTGCTACTCCACGAAACTTATTGCATTCCTGATACAAGTAACATTAAGGAAGCCGTGAAAAAATCAACAAGATTCCAGATGCCGATGTTATTACTGTAATATGTTATATACATAATATTGTTAAAATATTAAAATGAGAAATAAATCATTACATAACCTTACCGTTTGTTTTAAGTTCGCATTTATAGACTGGGGGAGACAGACGTATATCACGGCCTGCTGGAGTATAGTAAACACAGAAAACATTTTATAGCAACAATGTTGAAGGAAGATATTTTGGTGTTCCGAAGTTGCCGTCATTAAACAGACACCAACATGGAGATTTCATTGCAACTAATTAGAAATTCGTCTTTCAGGTATCTAATAAACTATCTTCGCACAAAATAATGTACGATACACGAGCGGTATGTTTGTTTTCATGTTCTCGGAAAATAAAAAAGCTCAACTACGTTTCGCTTTTTCAATCTTTTACTCGACCATGAAAACGTCAACATACCGCTCTTGTAACGTATATTACTATTGTGAATAAACGAGTGTTTGCAGGAAAATTACAAATGTTTACATTAGCTACTGAAAAGCTTTACTTCTGCGTTAGTTTTCAGTTAATTTTAATGTTATTAATTCGATCAATGACTTAAAACTAATATGCCTTTCCACATACACTATGAATTTTAAAAGTAGAAAAAAAAATCTGTCAGCTAACATTGTACATAGGTTCTTCAAGCAAAACAAGAAAAAAAGAAGAGCCGAAGAAAGAGAGAGGGAGGTAAATAAAAAAGAGAAAATAAAAACAAAAAATTACACAGTTATTCTAAAAGATACGCGAACGTCACCGGACTCCAATCACTACCTGATCCGATTAAAGGAATGCTCATCGGAAAGTGTAGAGTAAACCAGCCAAATATGGGCCCCGTCGTAATATGGGCCCCCGTCTTATTCGACTTGATTGGTGCTGCCATCTTTTTGTTCACATCAGAACTCCTTCAACAAGAAGCAAACAGTGTCATTCTATGTTGAGAGCGCGCGAAACCAACAGTTCTGGCTTCTACAATAAATTATAAATTTAGTACGTTTGGAACATTTTCCAGTGTTAGACTTCACTACACATAACTATCTTGAGGTAAGATATATTTATATATAACTTAGTATTTCTCATAGTACAGTGTTAGCACAATAAAACCTACATATTTCACAAGAAATTCAGACGCATGATTCTCGTAGAAAAATGGCGATATCTTGAACGTTCTACCTGCCTTTTATGGGCCCCTTGCTGCAGTGAGGGGCCCATAATAGGAAGGGTCTTCATTGTGAACTCCTATGCCTGTAAATATATTAGTGGTTAAGAAATGTTTATCCACGCAATTACCGTTGTGAATGATATCTGTCGGATTACCACTCTGTGGTTCGCAACCCACATTCAACTTATGTAACTTTTATGAAGTTATATAATAGATAAGTTCTACAGGAAAGCACATTATATTTAGTATTTAAAGGCTTATTTTGCGTAACTTTCTTGTATTCTGTGTAAGTGAAAGATGAAATAGGTTTAGTTTAACTATAACGCTTTATTTGAAATATATTACATTAAACGATATCTATCTCGCAGTTGTCTGCGTCGAAGCCACAGCGTAAAAAAGTGGAATGAGGACGCTATGGTCAGCGCCATTTCTGCAGTGAGAAAGAAAGAAATGGGGTTAAAAAAAGCAGCTAAAACACATAATATCCCGAGATCGACACTACAAAGGTATGTGAATAACATCTCTCTTGATCCCAAAGAGGCTGTTGCAACTACCTTGGGAAGGAACACTATTCTGTCGAAGGAAATTGAGGATAGTCTGTTCCAGTATTGTATTGACATGGATAGGAGGTACTTTGGTTTAACGGCAGCTGATGTTCGTCGCTTGGCTTACCAGTTAGCCATAAGAAACGGTATCCCCCATCCATTTTCCAATGATAAAGCAGCAGCCGGTGAAAAGTGGTTGAAGGGGGTTTCAAAGAGACATCGCAATCTCTCTATGAGATCGCCACAGGGGATTTCTGCTGCTAGAGTGAAGGCGTTCAACCCAGACAATGTGGCTAATTTTGTTTCCATCCTCGAGCCAGAAATGGTAAAAATTAACCATTCGCCTTGCAAACTCTACAACGTTGACGAAACAGGCATTACCATAGTACAGGGCAAACACCAAAAAGTGGTAAGCTACAAAGGAAAAAAAACAAGTAGCTGCTCTAACATCTGCAGAAAGGGGAAACTTATGCACTGTGATAACATGCATGAATGCGGCGGGAACATTTGTTCCACCGATGTTAATTTTTCCAAGGAAGAACATGAAGCCTGAGTTAATGGATGGGGCACCACCAGGCGCAGTCTCAGCTTGTCACCCTTCTGGGTGGATACAACAACATATATTCACCCAGTGGTTTCAACACTTTCTAAATTGTGTGAAACCTACTAAAGATGACCCAGCTGTATTAGTGTTCGATGGGCATTAATCCCATACAAAGAACGTGGATGTCATCGACATGGCAAGAGACAACACACCATCAGGTGGCTGCATTGATGGGGAAGGCTTATCTGCGGGCTGCTTCTGCGGAAACTGCTGTCAACGGTTTCAGAAAGACTGGTTTATGTCCTCTGAACAAAAACATCTTTCGAGATCATGAAATCTCCATTCATGGTCTAAACAATGAAGTTGTGGAGGAAGAAGTTCCTGCTCAGAATGCCGCTGAATCGCCGCCAACATTGGTCCTTCCTACGGACATTAGTCCACTTCCCACCTTCCAGAAGAAACGGGAAACAAACGGGAGACCGTCAAGACAAGGCACATCAGCCCTCGTCAGCGGTTCTCCGTACAGGAACCAGCTGAAGACAACAAAATCTAATAGGTCTACCTCTCAACATGCAGCAAAACACTCTGCGAAAAGAAAGTTAATAATGACTGAGAAGGCTACAACAAAAAGACCTGCACGCAAGAAGACTGTAAGTGCCGATTCAACTGACTCAGAATCTGACGTTGACGACCCCATATTCATCGACACTGACGATGACAAGGACCCAGACTCTGACAGTGGTGACGATGCTGAATGTTGCTATTGCGGTGGACTCTTTTCCGAGGACAAAAGTGGCGAACAGTGGGTTCAGTGTACTCAATGCAAAATGTGGTGTCATTCTGATTGTACAAATAATTCAAGAGAAGTTAATTTCATTTGTGATAAATGCCTGAACGGCTAATCAGTCCTTAGAATAATTATATCCTTCATTTTGTAAGAGTTTTTGTAGGAGCCCATATTAGGAGACATGGCTTCCTAATATGGGCCACTGTGTATTTTCAAATAAAGTGTTACATTTGTAGTGACCCTGAATATATATTGTTTTTTTTTATAGTCTTATCATGTGGAGAAAAGGATATTGAAGGGATTTAGGCATTTTTACTATCTAGAAAAATCGTAAACCGGAAATATCTCTATTTAAAAAAAGGGGCCCATATTTAGCATGTTTCCTGTCTGCGCCGCAGCACATATACAACCCGCGCGGCATCAATCGGAGGTAACCGGAGGTCTCCGATTGAAAGAGCGCAAACAACCGCTCCGGAAAAAAACCTAATCATAAGCAGCACTATCTCCGCTACGTCTCTCAAAGCCTCAAATTCCGCTACAGTTGGTAGGAGTCTTGACTTGGAAGTCGTCTGCAAGCAGTACCACTGTTTACGCTCACGGAGATGCGTACACTATAGCCCACTTCGGTCGCCATGGCAACGCGTCAGCAACAGCTGTTGTATCAATGAAGTGATGCAGGTTGCCTACCATGTCCAGACTGCCTCTTCGCGCAGTCAGACAAGGAGAAAAGCCGATTATGTGTGGAAATCCTTATAGTGAAGGGAAGTCGTGGAACGTTGAGGGATTTTAAAGTAAACAGCGTTCAGCTATTTTAATCTTCTGTAGTTTTCACTATTTTCTTTTGTATAAAATGAAAGTGAAACACAATATGTAGCAAAATAATGTAGTACACAAACAATTACAACTGAGATTGCTTAAGATGAATCAAACATCTTTGAGTACGAGCTATTCCATCTCAAATCGACCGAAATATACAGAAAATTGATCTTGCAATTTTTAAATGCAATGAAACTTTTTCCCATGTATGGTGGGTCCGTATCACCACGGCATGGCACGTCCTCAGGTTGCGGATAGAGGAGGCCTTCAGATATGGAGGGTAGCTGCGAATATATTGAATAAGCAGTCGTGGACAGCCGATAAGGGGTGGTCCTCCAGCTTGGGGGTTGTAGATGGGAGGATAATATTAAAATGGATTTGAGGGAGGTGGGGTGTGATGATAGAGACTGGATTAATCTTGCACAGGATAGGGACCGATGGCGGGCTTATGTGAGGGCGGCAATGAACCTTCGGGTTCCTTAAAAGCCATTTGTAAGTAAGTAAGTAAGTAATGAAACTTTTTCTGTCCGTTGACAACTGTGATATAATGCTTTGTGCAAAGTTTGAGGCATCAGAACTTCATAGTGTTTAAATTAAAAATATTTTAATTTATCGTATTTTCATAAAATTAGCAACTTTAAACTGTTGTAGCTCCGAAACCCTTTCACCCAATGATCAAAATCATGGTTTATTTTGATGCTGAGAAATTAAAGTTTATATTGACATGTAAATAGTTTTTCTTACTTTATATGGAAATGGAGAAATTTAGATTTTTCCTCATTAAGACGCCTTTGCCCATGAAAAAATATTTTAAAAATATATAGTTAGATTCCGCATTTAATGCACAAATAAACACATATTTTTTACTGGTGCAACGTTGATAAGAAAGTATTGAAAAATCAAATGAAGAAAATAAATAGTACGCGCGTGATCTAACCAGCTGACTGTGAGGCGGGAGCTAGCCGAGGGAAGCAAGGCCAGGAGACAAACACGTGATGTTTCGTCTAGTAGCGCATAGCTGGGCTAGCTTTATCACAAGTTTTCATAAACACAGGAGTAAAATGACGCCCAACGCTCGCTTATCTTCATCTCTCGGTCAGTGCGTGCGGTACTGTCCCGTTCAAGTCCAGGCGTGTGAAAATAATTTATTTAATACCCTCGAAACTTATTGCCGTGACACTAAGCAAACAATGCCGAATCCTTCTTAATAATGCAAGGTTTTTTCTCAATATTTTTTACATTTTTACAAATGGCCAAAAGCCTAAAAGTAAGTAAAATCAGATTATCTGTCTCTCTGTACACAATAAAAATAAGGATTACTTCTTATCATAACCTACCAAATGTCAGCTTCAAAATGAGCTCCCGTTCAATGTTCTGCAGTAAATGGTTCCAGAGTTCTGAGCGTTGAAAGAGACTTGTTTTTCTAAAATACGCTAAATTTGTCGCTCAACAATACGAAAACCGTTTGACGTTCGATAGTATATTTTTGAAAATGCACTCTCCTCAGCACCTGTTATAAAGAGGGAAAAATTTAGGGTATAAAAATGCGAGGTTTTTGTACTGATCGATTTCATATGGAATAGCCCGTACTTTTACATACTGAAAACTTGATGACATTCGGTATTTTTTCTCAGCAATGAATAAATCTGGAACCTGGAAATTTTGTATACTGAATGTATGCTATTTTTGCATTTGTACTTTATTATACAGAGCTTTCATTTCAAAACTTTCCACGCTAAATAACTAACCTACTGACACCTCGGGTGCTATGATATATGCACCAAGAAGATTGCGAGGTTTAGGAATCTTTAAAGCCCAGCGGGAAGCTTACCTTCAGCATTTAAATATTTGTAAAATTCTTTTACACGTTGACAACCCTCATGTAGCAGCCACTCGGAATCTTCCAAACGAAATTGAACATTGGATCAAACAATTGCCAATTACCTTGGATTGCTCTGAACGTATTTATTCTCAAAAACTAAGAAAAGCATTGCGTGAAGATTCTTTTCATCAATGGAGGAAATTGAAAAGTGAAGGTTTGGAAGTTGTTTTCTATTCTCACTGGAAGAAAGGTAATTCGTGGATCTCAACCAAAAAGGGACTTTCGAGCAGTCAGTGGACGCAAGCCATTAAGATGAACTGTAACACAATACCTGTACGTACTCTCCCTGGTAGAACTCTTGACTCAACCCGTTGCAGAAGATGCGACGAGCAAGAAACGCTTTCTCACGTCTTGGGTTTCTACCATCATGGAGAATTGCTCCGAATCAACAGACATAATACGGTTCGTTCTCTCATCGCAGCTTCAATCCGTCAGAATGCTTCCTATGAGGTTTATGAGGAGGTTGGTTGCGTCTCTTCTGATGGCTCTACTAGACGGGCTGATATCATCATAATTGATCGGCAGAAGGATAAGGGTGTCATTCTTGATCCCACAATCCGTTTCGAGATGCATGAGCAACAGCCACAAGAGGTGTGTCGTGAAAAACAACAAGGCTTATATATAGCCTTGTTGTCAGCATCTCGGAGCACAATACCACATCACACATTGGACAGTTTTGGGCTCATGTTTGGTGTCCGTGGCACGATCCCATGAGAAACTTTAAATCAACTTAAACAATTTAAAATTTCTGATGCAACGATTGATGCCATAGGATCTCATGTCTTAAAATCATCCTTAGCTATAATTAGTAATCATTTGTACCCAAGAAACTTTTATTGTCAATGATTTCCTATGTTTTCTTGTCATTTATCTCAATGTTTTTTCTTTCAAATTGTCACATAATTGTTTTCAATCATTGTTCATTGTGAATTGATTAGTAGGCCGATCTATCGAAACCTTATTTAGGGCGGCTATTTTATTTTTTTAATTGAATTCAATTTAAACAAACAACTCGTCAAATTAGATATTAAGGGGCAAGTCTGAAACCAGGCTTAATTTCATTTTAGATTTCGCCCCCACCTCCAGCCACCCCACTTTGAAATTCAAACGGCACCCCTATATTTTTATACTTAAATATGAAAGATAATTGTCTATGCTCGACCATGCCGAAATGTAACCTGGTAGCAGTCCTTTAATGCGTGTCATTAAAGTACACCTACTCATTAAAGTACAGGTCTTCAGCCAATCACAAGTCTGTTTTGTACCGTTATATCGATTATTCTCGGATATGCAATCGACAGACAATTAGCGAAAAGTCACGGAGACTGGAAATCCAATACTGTCGCAGAAGGTTATGTTCTGTTACTATAATAATTAGCGTTAATTGTAAATAATATTCAAATAAATTCAATTTGTCATCTCGTTTTTCAATTCTAAATCAATTTCCAGGTTATATCAGACTAATGTTCATTCTTATTCTCTGCCAAGGTCAATGACATTCGGCCTCGGAAAAAATCAATACTTTCGCGTCTGCGCACATCTCGCAATTCAGGTCAGTTCGCACATAACCATAAAAAGAACTAATTTTCAATACTTTCAAGTTAGAAATAAGGTCGAGCATAAAAAGTCGTATGAAACTTGCCTATAATGGTAATTAAGACGCTGGTATGAAAATTATGAAACTAGCTTGCGCTCGTTTCATAAACAATCATCCTTGCGTCTTGATTACTACCATTATAGGCTCGTTGCATAATGTACTATTATACACCTCATTCTATTCTTTTCACATCTTTTGTTTTCTATCGTCGCCTGGCAATCTGTATTTTTGTTATTATCAGTTGATTGTAGGACGAAAACACAGCTTATTTTGTGTAATTTCCTAAATTTAATCAATAAGGATGATTTATGTTTTCTCTTGAAGGGTATACACTATTTTAAAATAATTTAATACACAAACACAACTACTACAAGAAATGTTTAATAAGTTTTTTTTAGCCTTATTATCTTCAACTCTAATCAGCAACTGAACCAGTTTCCTCAAAATGTTTCATTAACCTACGAAATGATTTTACAGAGAAGGGCCCTTTCTCAATCCATGTAACGTTCAATATCTTCTCAATGTTTATGCATAGGCCTATTATCTATTGTATTCGTAATGGCACTGAAAGAGGCCAATTTGAACTCGTAAAGGTGAAACCATTGTAAAAATTATTAAAATTACTCTCCTAGAACTGCCGCCGTCTATATCCTGAACAACCTATTATTGTTTATACAGGACATCATTTTATTTTACTAACATTTTCAATATTAACCTGGCTATACCTTTGGATCAACGGTTGAGAACCGGAAACACCGTTTGCTACTCCTTCCACGACTGGAGTTCGATGGTACTGGCGTAAAATATAAACAAATCACTTTACTAGGTATGGGAGGGAAGAAAAGTAGTTATTTACGTAAACTTGAGTTTGATAATTTTCATTAGGATTTTGTTTAATCAAAATACAGTACAGTATTAACAATAAGTGTTTTTACGTACGAACTGAGTTATCCATGCGAACGTCTTCATTATACAGTGCATATTATACTGTCTACAGCACATTAGCGTGCAATATAGAGAATGAAGTTAAATTGAAAAATAATCATAATAATGGATATTTAAACACATTTTTGAAAATGGTGGCCGTTCATTTCGATACAGGCTTCAGTTCTTTTGTGCATATTATCGCACTACAGACTATTGTACCTAATTCCAATTACCAGTTTCGTCCTTCGTACTAGTAACTCATGTTGAAATAATTCTGTACCTACTCTATAAAATAGTACCTTACGTACTGTAAATTCAGTCTTCACTTCTGCCCGATCTGAAAAGATAAAATTACTCAGACATGCTATCTATTGACCGTCCAAGTGGTTATGTCGGAGGATCGTAGTAAGGGGGGAAATCACGTGACAATTAATTACTTAACGAGGCCCTTTTATTTAAGTTATTTTAAACAGTTGTATAATATTACATAGACGTCCAATTCCTAACAGAAATTAATGCTTTCAGAAAAGAGCTAAGACAGCCCAGCCACTACCTTTACAGAGGGGTGAGCAGAAACAGGTGGGGGAATCGAGAGGCGACGTAGGCAAACGGACGACAGTATCCGTGCGAAAATATGATTCGATATTGAAAGCTCTTTCGTCACTGGAAAACGCGAACATATTTCTGGAACGTACTGTACTCACTAACTCAGTACCGCTTACGCGTCCTCGGCTCTGTGTCGTGAACGGTTGGAAGTTTACTAGTAGAAGGGGTGGGAGTGAAGTACATTCCAAAACTCAGGTACAATAAAAATTGAAGTAAAAATAAAATGATGTCCCTGTACAAGCGTGACAGAGTTATCATAGCAACGAAACACGCATCTATTAAAAAAATATATACCTTCTAAATAGTAATGTACCTATATGAAACCAAATGCTAATATGTACAGAATATACAGCTGTCTCAAAATGGGAACTTCCTTTAGAATAACCGTATACATGTACGTTCGATACAAAGCGAGTTCTTTGTGTGAACAGGCACATTCGTATTTCATGGAGAGTTTTATCGTGCAGCAACTAATTTTGAAGCGAGGAACAGGATTAAGAGATTGAGAGCGTCAAACGAGCTGAATGAGGCCCTCAGTTGCTATGATACCACTCTTCTTCTGGAGGGCTCTGAGCTCAGCGAGTTTTATTCATCGAGAGATGTGCTTCTTCCCGGTAACTGTGAACAATACATAGCAACGACTGCTTTTCCGTATTAACTTTAAACTAAAGTAACAATTTTTAAGAACTGAAGCACTAGACCGAATAACGGCCTATTTTACAATTTTTCAAAATCGAATTTTTAATGGAATAATAATCTGTATAGTCTTACACAGCTACCACAAAAATTCTTTCTCAATATCTGTATCAGAGGCGCTTCTACACGAGTTACAACCATGAATTTTTTGGTTGGAACAACGGTCTATATCACCATAAAAAACAGAATTACGTCATAGGCAACCTTTTGTTATTCCCATCCCTAGAACTGTTTTCTTCAAGAACTCTCCATTGTTTGTTATGTGTAATACTTACAACTCTCTGTCTTTAAACTGTGATTCTCAATTAGATTTCAGTTTAACAGTTTAAAAATTTCATACAATATTAAAAAGAATTGTATTTCCTTAGATATTTAAATTATGAAGAAGTGTATTATAATGTTTTTACTCTAGTTTTTAAATAATTTTCCATCATTATATTGACATTTGGAACTATATTAACTGCAATATTATATTCTAGCATCTATTACCGTTATGTATTTTCTTTCTTTCGTTTGTGTTGTTTGTTTTGTTTTTTCTTATTATGTATTTTGTGTATATATCTGTGTAAGCCACCTGTAATTGGAAGACTACTTCTGTTGGTGGTGGATTTAAATAAATAAATAGATTTAAATAGTCACTTCTAGCGTATCCACTTGTTTACATCTTACTGGAAGTTATTGCACGGGAGTTTCTTCTCTTTACGAATACTGGGTACTTTATGTATGTGTATCAGGTTTCGGTTGATCTATTACGTAAAATGGACGACTGCAAGACAGTGACGATTTCTACGGCAGATAGTGACTGGCTAAATAAATAAAAATATATATATATATATATATATATATATATATATATACATATATATAAAAGATCCAGACAAATTAATATTAATAAGTGGAAAGATGTGTCAGGAAAGTCGCTGAGAGGTAGTGGTCTTGAGTATACAACAAGGAAGCTGAAGTCGCAAGTTAGTGCGAAAGATCCCCAAGTAATGTAAGTTCCTGTCTATTATTTTTGCAGTATTTTATTAGTTGTATTTTAATTTACACTTTACCTAGTGTTAGTTGCTCTATGTTGTGTTTTGCCACTATAGTTATCTTAGAATTATATCATAGCCTACATATATTGCATACTTCCACTCGGTAATGAGTTTTGGAATAATATTCTCGGGAAATTCCACAGATAGTAACAATATATTTCTATTACAAAAAAGAGTATTTATAATAATAGTAGGTGCCAAATCTAGGGAATCGTGTAGGACTCTTTTAAAAAAACTACAAATAATGCCAAATATATCTTTTCATTAATAATAATCTTCCTCGTATGTAATCGTGGAAACTTTGTAACTAATTCAACAGTTCATAGCATAAATACACGTCAAAAAATGACTTTCATACTCCATCGGCAAGTCTATCGTGCTATCAAAAAGGAGTGCGTTATATGGCAGTAAAAATTTTTAATAGCTTCCCTATCGATATAAAAATGAAACCGAAAACATAAAATTATTTAGGGCCAAATTAAAGAAGTACCTAATTTCTCACGCCTTCTATTCTGTAGGTGAATTCATGACATTCAATAACACTTCATGAAATTGATACTAAAACTTTGTGTTGTACTAGTAGACTATATTGTAAACCTCTTGTGTATATATTTCATCTAGACTGTGGTTATAAATTAAGACTTTATAATAGTATTAAGTTTTTTGACTTGTTCCATATTCTAGCTGTGAACAAATGTATGAATACAATGGAATGTTAATAAATACAATACAATACAATACAATACCATTAGAAATTGTATTGTAATCATGTCAGCACATCCATGAAAATTCCTACATTGTTAATAGGCCTACGAAAGATAAAATACTAGCACATTATGCAACGAGCCTGTAATGGCAGTAATTAAGACGCAAGTATGTTTGTTTATGAAACTCGCTTGCGCTCGTTTCATAATTTTCATACGAGCACCTTAATTACCATTATAGGCAAGTTTCATACGACTTTTTATGCTCTACCATATTTATAACTTGAAATTATTCAAAAGTAGATCATGTTATGGTTATGAAAGTGAGTGGAGAACTGACCTGAATTGTGAGATGTGCGCAGACGCGAAAGTTTTGATTTTTTTCCGAGGCCGAATGTCATTGACCTTGATATAACGTAGAGAAGTCTTGATATAACCTGGAAATTGATTTAGAATTGAAAAACGAGATGACAAATTGAATTTATTTGAATATTATTTACAATTAACGCTAATTATTATAGTAACAGAGCATAACCTTCTGCGACAGTATTGGATTTCCAGCCTCCGTGACTTCGTATCAGGAACAGATTTGGAGATGTGCTCACAGCTTGCTCTTGATGTCAGAAAGCAGCTGTTTAAAATGTATTACTCTCTTACAGTCAGCTTTTAAAAACTGTGATTATTATTGTCTTCATTATTAATAAAATTTATACTTAACAGATAAGCCATTTGTTGGGATGGATACTGAATATTCGGGACAGGGTTTCAAATTCCATTCCCCAACAGTTTCTCAACTGTAATATTTAATTTTCCTTATTCATTTGTTATTGTTACAACTTTCATTAATTTAATGGCTGTCCCTACATTTCTATATTGCAGTTATTTTCTAATAATAGTATTATTATTTGAGCAATATTTTATGTTTTTTCATAACTAGCCATACTCGTGCGCCTCGCTGCATTCACTTTAATCTGTTATATTTCCAAATACAGCTTTGTTATTTTTAATGAACCGCCCTAATTAATTTATTATAACTTATAAGTCGTTTGCTCATGGATTATTTTCAAAGTTCTGTTTGGAAGTATGAATGAAATTATTACCATGCAATACACTCTGGAGTTGTTGAATTAATTCTACTTTTAAGCTTCGTATTACGACCTAACAGCGTCTGAAACAGAATATATTTTATGCTCGACCATGCCGAAATGTAGTAATTATACACCCGGTAGCAGAACTTTAATGCATGTCATTAAAGTACACCTACTCATTAAAGGTCAGGTCTTTCAGCCAATGACGACTCAGGTTACAACTGTTCAGCCAATGACAGGTCAGCTTTGTACCGTTATAAAACCGCAAGTATCGATTATTCTCGGATATGCAATCGAAAGAGAATTAGCGAAAAGTCACGGAGGCTGGAAATCCAATACTGTCGCAGAAGGTTATGTTCTGTTACTATAATAATTAGCGTTAATTGTAAATAATATTAAAATAAATTCAATTTGTCATCTCGTTTTTCAATGTCTAATTTAATTTCAATGTTATCTCTGTAGGTTCTTATGGCCTAGCAAGGTCAATGTGGACATCTGTTCCTCGAAAAAATCAATACTTTCGCGTTTGCCCACATCTCACAACATACGGGACATTGATCCAGGTCAGATACAATAAAATTAATAATATCAAGTTAGAAATATGGTCGAGCATAAAAAGTCGTATGAAACTCGCCTATAATGCTAATTAAGAAGCTCGTATGAAAATTATGAAACTCGCTTGCGCTCGTTTCATAAATATCCATACTCACTTCTTAATTACCTTCATTATAGGCTCGTTGCATAATGTACTATTTAAGAACAGATAATTCTTCTCTTAACTGGAATAAGGCACCAAACGGCAGTACTTGGAATAATGTGTTGCACTGTCTTATATTATTTAAAACGTGTGTTGATAGCGGATGAACTGCTATAAGTTTTTAAATGGTTGTAGGGGATATCGACTCTCAAAAATAACATTTCCAACAGCACAACATAAGAGTGAAGCCTGTTCAGAAGAGACCAAACATAAAATGAGTGAAAGACAATAAAATTGTGTAATACATTATTTTAAAGCGTGAAGTCTGTATTACATAGGTCCATGAGTAATTTTGCAAAAATATACATAATTTTGAAAGAGAGCTTGAAAATTTTTTCAGTGGTGTAATTTTGTGTTGAGATAGGGTTGGAAGTAAATCCCGAAAAGACTAAGTATATGATTATGTCTCGTATCCAGAATATTGTACAAAATGGAAATATAAAAATTGGAGATTTATCCTTCGAAGAGGTGGAAAAATTCAAATATCTTGGAGCAACAGTAACAAATATAAATGACACTCAGGAAGAAATTAAACGCAGAATAAATATGGAAAATGCGTGTTATTATTCGGTTGAGAAGCTTTTGTCATCTAGTCTGCTGTCAAAAAATCTGAAAGTTAATATCTATAAAACTTACATTATAGGTTGTTCTATATGGTTGTGAAACTTGGACTCTCACTTTGAGAGAAGAACAGAGATTAAGGGTGTTTGAGAATAAGGTTCTTAGGAAAATATTTGGGGCTAAGAGGGATGAAGTTACAGGAGAATGGAGAAAGTTACACAGCGCAGAGCTGCACGCATTGTATTCTTCACCTGACATAATTAGGAACATTAAATCCAGATGGGCAGGACATGTAGCACGTATGGGCGAAACCAGAAATGCATATAGAATGTTAGTTTGGAGGCCGGAGGGAAAAAGACCTTTGGGGAGGCCGAGACGTAGATGGGAAGATAATATTAAACTGGATTTGAGGGAGGTGGGATATGATGGTAGAGACTGGATTAATCTTACTCAGGATAGGAATCAATGGCGGTCTTATGTGAGGGCAGCAATGAACCTCCGGGTTCCTTAAAAGCCAATAAGTAAGTAAGTAAGTAAGTAAGTAAGTAAGTAATTTTGTGTTATGTATGGGACAAAGTTTAAAAAGGCTTAAAACTCTTTCATACTATATACTATATACTGTATTTACAAGATTTATCCAATTTAAATGTTAGTGTTATTCTGTTAAAATTGAAGTTACCCATACGTAACTTACACTTTTCAGAAATTATGTTTTTGTGATAGGAACATGTAAAGCAAAATCTTTGATCTGATAGCACATGTTAAGTAGGCCTATATATTGTTAAGTAATGCTGAGCACCATAAAGCATCTTTAACTAAAGTAGTTAAAAAAATGAAGTGAAAATAAACCAATTAATAAATGCTGATTTTCTGCTGTCCCGTAGGTAACAGGTATTAATTTTTTGTTTTGTTTCGCATTGAAATGAGATTTTGGGCTCCTGACTTGGGTATAATGTAAGCAAAAGCATTCTGTTGAATTATATGTGAGTCTGTATTTTTTAAAAACTGCAAATTATATTTCAGTTCAAGAAAATGTATTGCAAAATGTCTCGTACGTAATACACAAATACTGTGGCTTTTCCCATAATCCGTTTGCTCCATTACCATATTTTTGCGTTTCATTTTATCTGTTTTACCTATATGAATATCATTAAAATGAGCATAATCGATATTTAGATCGTAATGTAATGCTAACATACATATTAAAATGCGTATTAACTGTCGACTACGCTGTGTAGTTCTAACAATACAATCTCGTTGTTCGTCAGTTCTCTGAGAACGTTCAGGGCTGTTTTCTCGTTATTCGTCCCAACGCTTCAAGTGAACGAAATGTGTTTCTGGAATTTATTCAAATGTTTAGCAATCACAGACAGTTACTGCAAAGAAGCTTTCTCTTCCCCACCCCCTTCTCTCTCTCTCTCTCTCTTACCTTATCTCCCTCTCTAGCTCGCTTTTCATCTTTCTCTCTGTTATTCATAACAAGGCTTCGAGGCTTCGGACCCAATAGAGCAGTTCAGTGGGAAATCCGCATAACGGCGTACTGAGTATAGTGGTAAAGCGTACAGTGGGTGGGGGTACTGTAGAATGAATGCCAACAAATACGCAAAGGAAAACGCTCTGGATTTCAAGGTTCTGACGAATAATCTGGTTTTTATACAAACCTATTTTCAAACTGTATCTGAAACTATTACACTGTTAGAAAAGTCAGAGCAAGAGATGCCGGAAGCCCTCAAATTAGTTCAGGAAATGACACAGAGAATTAATGAGACACCAAGTACATCGGTTACTGAACGTGTAAAACAGAAGTGGAAATCAATTTTATGTAAAAATAACGGATATGGAACATTGTGTAATGTAAACAGCAAATTAGTGGACATAGAACCACCCGAGAATAAAGGATTGTCTCTTAGAGACTGCAATTATGTTAGGTTTATTCGCAGCTTTTCACAGTAACTCTGTTTGGCAGATAACCAAAAAATATTTACGTGTGAGACAATGAAAATGTATTTTGTAGTACATTGCAATTCGGTACTGTAACTGCACTTCCTAAAGACGACCAATAGGATAAATGAAGAAATTAAAATTGCTACATGCTTATTTCCACCATTAACACTGTGTATAATTAAACACAAATACTTATAAAAGACAGGAGAATAAATGCTTTTCACATTCTTTTGACATTATCATTGTGTAATGTATATTTACTTTCAGAATGTCCATATGTGTCTGTTTCCCCATACTACCGTACTCTACTCTAAATAGCTACGTTGTTACCTTAACACATCTCTACCTTTCACTACCTGCAGCGAGTCAACAACCTATAGTAAACTTATTGTATCGGGTCCAAAGTCTCGAAGCCTACTCATTACCTTTAAAAGCCAACACTTTTGTCTTCGTAACAGACATCTTAAAAATTACACGTTTCATATATTTTGCTCAATTTAGTGACTAACAGTAAGTCCTATCATGGATCCAGTCCTTGCTAAGGGATACGGGTGAAGACCTCAAGGGAGGAGACACCTATTCTTCATGGGAAAAACATGAAGATCCATCTCCGGAGAAACAAGAGAAAGCACTCAACGGTCAATAGAGCGGAAGAGGCACCCCTTCTGTTGGGGTTAATACAACAGATGAGCTGACTTCATGTCAGAGATGGTAGTCCCATCAGATGTCTTACCCTGTGAAACACAAGTAACGTGTCCAGGAGGAATTTTGATATATTTCCAAATTTCATGAAGGAAAATACTGGAACAACTGCTGAATTGGGGTGCCAGGCTTTCAAGAATTGATGTACAAGTGTCAGACAAGTGTAAACGTAAAATGTTACTTGCTACGAAGTAGTAGTTTTATTCAATCTACCTATAAAGTACATTAATTTAGTTAATAATGAGATTAATTAATCTTTCTAAAAATATCTTTCAAAATATATCCATTCTTCTCAATTTTAAATTCAACTATATTTTACAATATGTCTATTTTCATTACTATATAAGGTAGGTATCTCTAAATTCGCATGATACGTTAGAACTTCGTTGAATACGCAAGCTGCATTATACCAGTATCTCTTGCTATGATGTGGTCGCCATATTGTGTTAACTGTGGTTGCCGGTATAAGATTTGCTCCGTAAGTATCCGTTTCATCCAACAGAATAAGTAATGCATTTACAGGTTGTAATATATCATTTTAAAGCCTATTTTGTGTACTTTCTGGTTGTATTTTTAGAATTACATTTATTATAGTGATGTCCTAATTTATGACATTAATATTAAATGTTGGAACTGTTCTTAAGTTCGCCAGTGTAGCTTCTTCCATGGCCAACTTTCGTTGCTGCTTCTCTGAGATAGTTTTAAACATTTAGCAATTTAAATAACTGATCCCATTTTAATTTTAGATTTAAATCAGTGATGTTTTATATATTTTATAGGCAAAAGAATACTTACTTGCATACTTACAAATGGCTTTTAAGGAACCCGCAGGTTCATTGCCACCCTCACATAAGCCCATCATCGGTCCCTATCCTGTGCAAGATTAATGTTATGTTTTATTTAACGACGCTCGCAACTGCAGAGGTTATATCAGCGTCGCCGGATGTGCCGGAATTTTGTCCCGCAGGAGTTCTTTTACATACCAGTAAATCTACTGACATGAGCCTGTCGCATTTAAGCACACTTAAATGTGATCGACCTGGCCCGGGATCGAACCCGCAACCTTGGGCATAGAAGGCCAGCGCTCTACCAACTCGCCAACCAGGTCGACTGCAAGATTAATCCAGTCTCTATCATCATATCCCACCTCTCTCAAATCCATTTTAATATTACCCTCCCATCTACGTCTCGGCCTCCCAACCGGTAAAAGAATAGTAAAATTATTAATCCTGTGATAATTTATTAATGACTATTACACTTTTACTACGTCAAACTACTTTTGACCAATAAAACGGAACGAAAGAACGTCTTTCATCCACTCATGGCTGCTTATCGCACAATTTTATCACGTCCCAAGCATTTGTTTGTTTTTATCACTACCCTAGCATTTGTTTCTTTGTTTGCCAACATTTCAAGCTGCACTGGTCTGGACGTCAAAAACAGAAAATTACAAACCACTCTAGTCGATGCACAGCAGTTTCAAATATGACTCGCATTGGCATTCAAGAACAAGAATTAATAAAGATCACTGGTCATAGCTATGCATCTTCCCCTGAAACCCTATTTACAAATAAATGAAGAGCATCATTCGGAAATCCTGAATAAGTTGAGAAATACACCATGTACATCAACGAGTTCCACACGTCCAACATAACATCAACTGAACCACCAACCACTAAAACATTCAAATTTCAAAATTGTACTTTCAATAATTGTTCCTTTTAAAATTTTTCATGTTTATTTTTTATTTCATCATCCTTAATTAAAACTTTTCTAACACTTGTTTATATTATTTAGGTTATGTTATAGCTTCTGCTATATGATATTATGGATAGTCACGTATCACAGTTTGTTTAATACTCAGATTTATTGAAAATCATCTGTCAAGTGACGTTGATTACTGGGATCCGGATAATTGAAGTCGAATGCAACTGTTTTAATAAAAATGAAACTGAATCAACAAAGCCTTCTTGACTAGTAACCGTCCACAGAGTTCAATGCATATTCCATAGTTGGCACAACTGATAACAAGAAAACAACTAATCGTAACATACTGCTGCTATCTAGCGTAATATTTGTAATGTTGAGATGGTACAATAATACATTTGAAGACAGTTGTATTTTCGTAAATCAATTAATATTTAATTGTATTGGAGTACTTAGTTACTTCTAATCTTTATATATTTCTTCTAATCGTGTAATAGTCAATTAAATCCCGCTCGAGTTTTGATTTTCTCTAGATAAATAAAAACCTCTCTTGAGATTACTGATGATAAATCGAGCTGGAGAAATTATTACGATGTATGACTGTGATTGGTTGGAATTCAAAATTTCATTATACTTAATTGGCCGAAAATGGAATGACGTCATATAAAAGAAATAGAAACAAAACGAGGCCAGTTTTCCAAGTGATGACGCCAGAATCTTCGTACCTTCCGCGTGTTCAGCAGATGTGCCTCTGGAAGATGATCAACATCCCGCAGCTGTAGAAGGATCAAAGATATTCAAATTTAATGTAAATAAAGCGTGGGAAGGAGTTTCGGTACGGCGAGCGTCATTACGTCGAAGTGACGATGAGGCTGTCACGTGACATGTTCGTGCGGAACACAGAAGCAAGAAATACGGGTCCGAACGAAAGGAAGTAAGACTGGATTAACGAATGGTCTTATACAAGAGAATGGACAGAAGTTTAAATAACGTAATTTGTAAGAAGTTAAGTTCATTAATTAGATGAAATAAGAAACATAGATTTATTTCCGCGTGAGATTTGTGTAAAACCATCGAACATTAAAACTTCGTATTTTTTCTACAAAATTTTATTGATATTTTCTCTTACCGGTAAACCAAACATAGCTTTTGATAACTGAAGAACGGTACATATCAGAGTGCTGCATTGGAGTTAAATCGCTCGCTTGAACTCGGTCGAGTGTCGCACCCTCGAGGGAGATATGATCGGTCGCGATACGCTCGTAATAAATAGAAGCACAGTACAATGTCATCTCACCGACATGTCTTATCTTGTATGCAATGCGACAGATAAGATACACATATGTTTTGCTCACACGGTAAAAATAAGGTTTTATTTTCTGCGTTTACGACAAACGTTTAATGGAACAGTCAATGGAGCGTACCAAAACAGGAACATGAAGTTATAAATAAAATAGTATGAAAAACTTCGATATACAGTTATTATTGCTAATTAATAATTATTCCTGCGGGCTAAAGCAAGGAGATGCACTATCACCTTTACTTTTTAACTTCGCTCTAGAATATGTCATTAGGAAAGTTCGGGATAACAGGCAGGGTTTGGAATTGAACGGGTTACATCAGCTGCTTGTCTATGCGGATGACGTGAATATGTTAGGAGAAAATACACAAACGATTAGGGAAAACACGGAAATTTTACTTGAAGCAAGTAGAGCGATCGGTTTGGAAGTAAATCCCGAAAAGACAAAGTATATGATTATGTCTCGTGACCAGAATATTGTACGAAATGGAAATATAAAAATTGGAGATTTATCCTTCGAAGAGGTGGAAAAATTCAAATATCTTGGAGCAACAGTAACAAATATAAATGACACTCGGGAGGAAATTAAACGCAGAATAAATATGGGAAATGCGTGTTATTATTCGGTTGAGAAGCTCTTATCATCCAGTCTGCTGTCGAAAAATCTGAAAGTTAGAATTTATAAAACAGTTATATTACCGGTTGTTCTGTATGGTTGTGAAACTTGGACTCTCACTCTGAGAGAGGAACATAGGTTCAGGGTGTTTGAGAATAAGGTGCTAAGGAAAATATTTGGGGCTAAGCGGGATGAAGTTACAGGAGAATGGAGAAAGTTACACAACACAGAACTGCACGCATTGTATTCTTCACCTGACATAATTAGGAACATTAAATCCAGACGTTTGAGATGGGCAGGGCATGTAGCACGTATGGGCGAATCCAGAAATGCATATAGAGTGTTAGTTGGGAGACCGGAGGGAAAAAGACCTTTAGGGAGGCCGAGACGTAGATGGGAGGATAATATTAAAATGGATCTGAGGGAGGTGGGGTATGATGATAGAGACTGGATTAATCTTGCACAGGATAGGGACCGCTGGCGGGCTTATGGGAGGGCGGCAATGAACCTTCGGGTTCCTTAAAAGCCATTTGTAAGTAAGTAAGTAAGTAATTAATAATTATTCAATATTTGATTTACCACATATATAATATGATACATAGTGCTCCGCCTACATACTGCGACAATGTAGAAATGTTTTACAAAGTATTATTGATATAGCAGTAGATTAATAACAATATTAGTACAGGGATAACATCACAGAAAATATAATAAAACGAATAATCATGCTGCACAACTGTTACAGACGCAAAGATTGATACACTAATTATTATTATTATTACTACTACTACTACTACTACTACTACTACTACTACTACTACTACTACTACTACTACTACTACTACTACACAAAACTTGATACAGTTCTTGCATTATCGTGATTGTGTTCTCCGTTTATAATAATTACATTTACATCCAATAACATCTATCAGATGTGGCAAAAACAATATCACTACTATGTGAAAAAAAAACATATTCCTACAACATTTAGGGCCTATATTACATTTTAAAGCAAGTTTTGTAGTTGTACTATAGAGAGGTTAGTTAAACACTGCAAAGTTTTGAAATGATTAACATCCATGATGTTACTAGACAGTTCATCACTGTAACAAGAACGAATGTCTAACGCTCGGCTTATACCGTTCGAGGATTTATCGCTCGTGACAATTTTATCCATCATGCATGTACGCTACCTATCGGATGATGCTGTGAACTACTCGGCGCTCGAGCGAAAACATCCGATGCAGACCTCTGGTACGTATACTTGTCATTATCTATACAGGATGTTAAAAAAAAGTATCCATTATTTTAGGAGGTGCTAGTATATATCAAAATAAGAAAATAATGTCTAATAAACATGGGCCCTATAACACATACTTTCTGAGATCTGAATACTTTTGAATAGGAGGTGCCCAATGTGACGTCCATTCATGACAATGCATTCCTCTGCCCCTCGGCGTAAGGAATCACGCACTCTTTGAAATTTGTTTTAATACATTAATAAGAAAGTCGTGATAACGATCCCCAGTTAATCTCTGTGGTAGCACGTATGGCCCTATTCATTTATCACCAAGAACGCCTGCCCATACGTTAATTGAGAATCGGTGCTTATGCCTTGTTTCTTCAACTTCATGGGGATTTTCATCAGTCCTCACATGCTGATTACGAAAATTCACAACATCATCTCTGCTGAACGCCGCTCATATCTGTAACCAAACTTTTGTTTTCAGTATTACTTAAGACGTATCATTATTCCATGCCAGGGGTGTCAACTACGGAATGATTATCTAGTAGTGTCCTGTACTGTAGGGCAGAGGAATGCATTGCCATGAATGGACGTCACATTGAGCACCTCATATGAACAAGTGCTCAGATCTCAGAAATTATGTGTTGTAGAATCCATGTTTATTAGACACTATTTTCTTGTTTTGATGCACACTATCTCTTCCTAAAATATTTGATAGTTTTTTAACACTCTGTATAATATAGCCCTATTGGGCCTCATTGATGACCAAGTTGTAGGAATTGAGGAATTGATTGTTAGTCATCACTTCACATTTTGCTGGAATGTCCAAATATACGTTAAATCTGGTATGGATATCTCATGAAACACTTGTTCTCTTCCGAAGAATATCTGCTATACTGCTATAACCGGACTAGACAGGTAGGCCTACTTTCTAGATAAACTGCGCAATGGATAGCTGGAGAATGTAAACAAGCCACATCCTGCTCCCTCCTCCTTCGGTCTAACCACACGGGGAGGTAAGGAACTTGTAACCGTGCATGACTGTTTACATTCTTATAAATCAGGCCTGCACAAGGTTTGCGCTCTCCGAGCCGGCTCACAGCTCATGAGCGGAATGCAGATATTAGCTGCGCTCTGTATAAGGATGGACTGGAAGAAGGGGTGATCTCGTACAGAATATACACAAAAGGAATGTACTAGTACGAGTGTTTATGAAATGAATTCCCGTTCAGTGTTTGCAAAACTATCTTGGACTTATTAATTAATACAGAAATATTTATTTTACAGAAATAATAGAAATTTTATACCTACTTAAATATACAATATCATTTTGTCAGTACATGAAAACGAGGTTTTATGCTGTTGGCAGCTGAAAGGAACAGTAGCCTACTGATCGTAATGAAACATCAGTTACAGATGTTAGATGCCTGCCTTTATTAAAGTTGATTATAGAAAACAGTTGCTCACAAATATAAATGTTGAGCCAAACATAGCAATCATTTTCACAGCCAGCCTGTGTAGACGTGGATATTATTGCTAATGTTTAGTCTTGTAAAACTCAACCAGGATAGTAGTATTAATCAAACGATCTTTAGCCCTTAGGTCACATTGAAGATCAATAAGTTCGAGCTGTAAATCGTCAAATGTTAAATGTTATGTTCCGTCTTTTAGATTCCTCCATACTGTACTGTAGCAGTAGGTAAGCAACGTGAAACAGTTACTGAGAATAGGCCTATACACTGCACTCCACTAGATAACGAGTGATCGTTTCCCTCTCCTCTACCTATAGCAAGTCTATGTCATTCTGACATATCTTCCTCTCCGTTTCGGCGAGCGGTAAACACAGCTCTCCCGCTCCGAAGGAGCGCGAGCGCTCGTTAGCGCTGTTTGTGCAGGTACGTTGTAGAGAAAAGACTGTTTCCGTTTAAAATTTGTTTACACCGAGAACTTTGTAACGAGCGATGTATGTATGTATGTATTCACTCTGCAATCGGTAAATACCCGGTGGCAGTGGTAACTAATTACACTCAATAATGACAATAATAAACACAATTAATAATAAATACAGTTAATGATAATACTAAAAATAATTAATGCTAATACTAATAATAATAATAATAATAATAATAATAATAATAATAATAATAATAATAATAATAATATAAAATTAACAAGGAGCATCCTAAATTAAATGAAGCACGATCACTTAAAATAACATTTAAAGTAAATCTAGCTTGTATCTTAACTCTAAGTTCGAACTAAAACCCCCGAATATGATACGTTCATACATGCACAAGTATCTTTCAACATTACACTTATTTCGCTATCAACTCACTCACTGCACTGGAACTACGACACATTTCACTGATACTATCCTGATTTCACTAACACTTCAAAAATATTTCACTGTTGAAATACCTTGCTCTACAACTATAAACTATAAAACTTCACTGACACAACACACTTCTTCACTGATAGAACACTGCAAATAACAAGACATCAATTACACCCTTTAAATGGTGTGCATAATATACTACCATCTATTAGTAAAGTCCTTAAGCCTATTTTTAAATACATTTTTGGTTATTGGTAAAGCCTTTGGTAAGTCTGCAGGTAAAGCATTCCAGTACGATTGAGAAAAGAAAACTTTCCAGTGTCCATCCTCTGCCTTCTTTCCCTCAATTTATATGAGTGGTCGTTCCTTGAAGAGTAATTTGGCGGCTGCAACCTATTTTTTATTTCTCTCCAGGCAGGCTCACCTCTGTATGTTTTGAACAGTGCGCATAATCGAATTCGCATTCTCCTGTCCGTGAGTGTGTCCCACTTTAATGGTGAATTTTTCCGACAACACTTGAGAGCCCGTTTTTTAATATTTTCCTATGTCTTAAATATGTTCTAATCTGTAAGGATCTCAACATACAGCACCATATTCCATTACTGGACGAACTAGTGATTTATATGTCAATTCCTTCACCTCCCTGTTACAGTGTTCAGAAATTTCCTTTGTTCGTAAAAGAGTTTGTGATGTGTTGCTTCTCATAGATGGTCGCACTTGCCTCGCTTCACCCTAAACTGAATTAAAGCAGTAAAGGCACGCTACTACAGAGCTAAGGAGGCTGAGCGCTTGTTGACAGAGGATTACGATATTGACCAACACGACTTGGTCTTTCGCATTATCCCTGTGCAAACGTTCTTAATTCAACTTCGCTTCCCCACTGAGGACTTGAGACTCTAGAAATTGAGAAGTAGACGACGCTCTTAGACATTACATACTTCCACGAACAGTAACAAAATATACACAGCACGTGTCATTTAACATAAAGATGTATCTACAGGATGATTCAGACTACCTGTAACAGTCATTTATTTCGAAAACTAGTGCATGAACATTTTCGAGACAAAAATATTTATAACTAAACCACATGGCAACTTTCACTTGAATTTGATTTCATCAATCAGCTCTAACAGGAAGTAGGGTCAGTGGAGTATCACTTTAAAATTTCAAATAGGAGTCGGGATCAAATTAGGTACCATTTGATAGAGCGGCATGTAATTTTCAAAAAGGATCGTAATAAATTCATTGTTTTTATAACGCGTTATCTCGTTTCAAGGTTTACAATTATGCTAAATTTTCTGTCGGTAGTTTCTTTGAGATTTCTTTGCACCTAACCTGTTTTAGATTTTCGAAAACTTTTCTCCTATCATCACTTACAGAAACGTAAATTTATAGCATCTAAGTAATGAACCTTGAAAGTCACTATTAATTTCAATTCAAAATAAACACAACGGGTGACGTCTTTAATTTTACAGTATATAAATTAAAAATCAATATACAGTTCGTAATAATGAACTTACCCGAAAGTTTGTGCATTCCATAATTCTTAATAAGGACTTTGTTGAAATGTGGTTTAATATTGAAATGAATTGGATGGGACACAGTAAACAAGCAATTCTTTCGTCTTCAACAACAAAATAATCATATTCCCATTTCCCTTGGAAGTAATATTTCTTCACGGGTTTAGATTTTGCCATGTTCCATTATCTTTAAACTGCAGTACGGGTATTGTGTATTTATTTATTTATATATTTATTTATTTGGCTGGAGTGCGTTACAATGTTGAATGACAGCATTGACATCCGGTCATATAGCTAACACTCACTTATCAACGTACAATTATTTATTTATCGTCCTATTACTTGTAAAACCAGTTGAGACCAATAATACAAGTTTTGTAAAAACTGGAATTAAAACTTTATTAATGCACGAAAAATCATAATAAATTCTTCAAATAAAGTAATTGGTTTGTTGCCCGCATGCAACATTTCGGACTTATTTTATTTTGGTAGAATACAGAGCACGGAAAGACAAGTCGGGGACTGTACTTAACTTATTTTACACAAAAAGTGGACGTAATCGGCTTTACTAGTAAGAGGACGATATATATATATATATATATATATATATATATATATATATATACATAGGTAGATCTTCTTACATTATATGCACACATACACTTTAAAATTTATTTTACATGTCTTTTAATTTATTTATTTCCCTCATTCTTTTTTCTCTTACTTTATAAAGGTATGTTCCTAAGGATTTTATCTGTTTATTTGTAATTCTTGATAGCGTATTGTGTACCTGCCGCCGCGAGAATGAATGTTGATGCAGCCGAGCGTAACTAGAACGTCATGACCGCACTGGTAGAAAAGGTGGCTGGGATAAGAAAGGGGAGTAAAGCAGTCAATCTCAGGAGCTACAGTTCTGCAGGTCTGGACTCTATACGTACGAAACTTTTAAACCGTAAACATGACTTTTAGTTGACTTTTTTGCGATGTCTAGTTATATCGCATTAACGATCCACAATCATCCTTGTGCAAATTCATTTCTGTGCTAAAATTCATAATTACAACATTTATACAGCTTATCCGAATAATCACCACAGCTGGAAGAAGTGAATCTCACTCATCTCGCTAAGATTTTCTTCACTTAGAGATGGATACAACATTTCTTGCAGAATATCTAACGAGAATATTATCTTCATGCTATTTAACTCTTGAGAATACAAGTTCTTGATATGAAAAGTCTGTAACTAACTGAGAAGTAAATTAGTCTATGTCGAGGATAAAATAAAAATTTTGTAGTAGTAGTAGTAGTAGTAGCAGTAGCAGCAGCAGCAGCAGCAGCAGTAGTAGTAGTAGTAGTAGTTTGCCTGGCAGAGTTAAGACCATGAGGCCTTCTTCTCCACTCAATCAGGTTTCAATAATATACATGAAATACAAAATTATGTGATAGAATACAAAATAATCGCATTGTATTCTTCACCTGACATAATTACGAACATTAAATCCAGACGTTTCAGATGGACACGTCATGTAGCACGTATGGATGAATCTAGAAATACATATGGAGTGTTAGTTGGGAGGCCGGAAGGAAACGACCTTTGGGGAGGCCGAGACGTAGCTGGGAGGATAATATTAAAATGGATTTGAGGGAGGTGGGATATTATGATAGAGACTGGATTAATCTTGCACAGGTTAGGGATTGATGACGGGCTTATGTGAGGGCGGCAATGGACCTGCCATTTGCAAGTAAGTAAGTAAATAGAAAACAACATAAAAAGATACCTTAGAGATTACATAAAATATAGTAGAAAACTACAAATAGTCATGATCAGTTCTATGCTGGCCGAGGCACTGAAGGAAGTAGGGTTTACGGTCCATCAATAGGTGCAGGGACTAGCCACACAAGGAAGTGTTCGGCGAATTGATATCATTGCCATTAAGAACAACTCGGCATACATTCTCGAGCCCACCATCAGATTTGAGATACATGCAGATCAACCGCATGAGGTGGACAGTGAAAAGAAACACATCTATGAACCAACTATCCCGCTCTATAAAGATAAATATAGCCTGTCCCACATTGATGTAATAGGTCTGATGGTGGGAGCACGAGGTACCATACCCGTGGTGGGAATATAATGGTGTAGCAGACGGTTGACTCAAACTCGTTTTCTACTGCGCATGTCGTCACTTGGGAAGCAGCAGCGGTGCGCTAATTTGCGCCGCAGTGCTCGAGGAACAAAACAAACACCTGTTGTGTGTACGTACACGGTGTTAATTCTTTGTTTTATATATATATATATATATATATATATATATATATTATATTGAATGTTATTCTTGTGTCAGTAATGCTATTAATGTGACACATGCTATTAGTATGCCTGGATGTGCAGTATCTGGTTGTTTGAGTTACAATCGAAAAACAAAAGGAACTGACGTAAAATATTATAGATTTCCGAAGAATGAAGACATGGCAAGACAATGGTTGCATGCTTGTAAAAGGGAGGATGAACTCAATTTACAGCACGATGAGTTTTCTCGCATGTTACTAAATTTTATTTGCTTCGCAACTCATTTGCAAAATATATTTTCACGTTAAACTTATTGTTTGACTTATTCCATAGATTGCTTTGAGGGAAAAGAAAGGGGGTAAAAATCTTAAGACTTAATGTTGTTTCAGCTCGAATATGTTCACTTCATTTTGAGGAGTCAAGTTACGAAGTACCTTTAAAGCAGAAACTCCTAAAAGCAGTCTTAACAAAAGCTCTGGCGCAGTCTTGCTTGAAACGAGCGGGAGCAGGACGAGGCGCGGGCGATATCTGTACTCCTCGCTGTACTCAACTGAAATCTACTGCTTTGGTACGAACTTACTACCTGTGGTTACAATGATGGATTGCTGTCAAGCTGAAATACTAGTGACTGTATTTCTTGAAGGACTGTACATTTAATAATAATAATTCTTTATTTATACTGGCAGAGTTAAGACCATAGGGCCTTCTCTTACACTCTACCAGATCACAAAATATACAAGCAGTTAAAATTTAACAAACCGTTAAAGAACAGAATACTAACATATTACAAAATAATAATAATAATAATAATAATAATAATAATAATAACATCGACACTAAACAACATGAAAATAATACAATGATAGAAAAAGAAAGTAAAATACATTGGAATATAGTGAAAGCAACTCATTTAGTACAAATAAATAATAATAAAATAATAATAAAAAAGAAAAGAAATACGAATATTAAATAAAATTCACAATAAAAAGGCTATGATAAAGAGAACAAAAGGGGAAAGGAAGGAAAGATATATTTTTACAAAACTGTCGCAGAGAAAAGGGCTTGTAACTGAAAGGAATCTGAATTGAAAAAGTGCAATTTTAATTTACTTTTGAAACTAGACAATGTCCGACAGTCTCTGACATGTTGTGGTAGAGAGTTCCAAAGATGAGCTGCAGAGACGGTGAAAGATGAAGAATAGAAAGATGTTCTGTGTTTAGGAATGGAGAGTGTGATATGGTGTTATGAGCGAGTATCTATTTCGTGATATGAGGACAAATGTTGAAAACGAGAAGCTAAGTAGCTAGGGTTAGAGGTTTGAAGAATATTGAAGAGTAAAGTGAGAGAGTGAATAGTTCTTCGCTCTTTGAGACGGGCCCAGGACAGCCTCTCGATTGTTTTACCTTCTGAAAATAGTGAAAACTGCTTGACTGACAGAGGTTTGCTTCCCCTCTCCTGCACTGAAGTTTATACAGTCTAGCAATAATTAAGTACATGAATAAACACGATATTGTGCGACAAACTTGGTTCTGACCTTTTTATTTCGCAGCGTGGTCTCCAAGAATGTCTCCTGGCTCGATTCTCTGCACTAATTTTGCATTACTCGAGCTCTAGAATATTCGGCGTCATTCATGGAGACCGCATGACGTCACGCTGTGATTAGATACGCCAGCGCACTCTAATTATAATCTCGTTAATTTCTCGAGCAAGCCATTTCGTCACAGCACCTGTCCTGCATAACACCTGCTTACGTCATGCTGCGAACATTGTGAGGTTCTGAATTATGTGCATCGCTCTTACATAGAAGAAGGTTTTGACGTAAATTTGCTTTCAAATAATTGCTTGAAGAGTTGGGATATATTTGGCTCTCCTAGAAGTCTATATAATTCATAGTTGCATCTCCTCCTCCAGAGACCTTCCTCAAATGTTGGGCCATAGATCCTTCGCAGAATCTTTCTTTCGAAAATCTCCAGTCTTTTTTCATCATTTTTGGAGATTGACCACGTTTCTGCTGCATTTGTTATTAAATATCAGTCCTATCAAAATTTTGCATAGAATAAATCTTTTCGGAAATTATTTTTAAAGAAACGTTTGTTATGTAATATTTTTCATGAAAATTAATAATAAGGGAGATATTTCGATTTATTTAATTCAAGCCCCCTTACAACCTACCCTTTTAAATAAAAAAAATTGATTGCCATATAGCCTAAATTCTAAGTTACAACGAACTTAATTTATATTCCAATTTTCATATTTATATCGGTTCAGCCATTATCGCGTGAAAAGGTAACAAACATCCAGACAGACAGACAGACAGACAGACAAAAATATAAAAAAACCATTTTCGGTTTCAGGGCGGTTAATTATATATGTTAGGACCAATTATTTTTGGAAGATCGAAAATTACCAGAAAATTTGGCTACAGATTTATTATTAGTATAGATTATAATATTAATGTGCTGGTCAACAGCCATCAGCCAATGACAGCCCAGCACAATACTAATAAAAATTATAATAATAGCTCCTTTTTGCTTCAACTGACGTCATGGGCGCATACTTGAAACGATCAAGATCCCCTGGTAAAAAATCATCACTAAAAGCATTGAAGTCAAAATTTTCACTTTGCAGAGCTTTCTCGACTTTACACATTGACTGTTACCCAATGTTGTTTTCCAATTCCTTTTTCATTTTCTGTCTAACTTCTTGTTCAATTTTTCCTACACGTTTTTGCAAGTTGTTAGCTCGCAGTAGTTCACACACTCTATGTAGAGCAAGAGCTATGTAATAATAATAATACTAATAATAATAATAATAATAATAATAATAATAATAATAATAATAATAATTTATGTTAGCTGGCAGAGTTAAGGCCGTAAGGCCTTCTCTTCCACTCAACCAGCAAAAAGTGTATATATATATATATATATATATATATATATATATGCATGCATGAACTTACAAAGAATTCAACAATTTGATTTAGATGAGAGTTACATGTATACAAGAGTTATTTACTAATTAAACAACAAAATACTATGAACTATTAATTAACACTGAAATAAACTGTGTAGCAGAATTAAACTAAAATACATAGAATGTTAATATATTTCAAATGATATTAGATAATAGAAAGAGATTATTATGAGACAATTTTGAAAATACAGCACAATCAGGATGATGTCTAAAGAAAAAAGTAACAGTGTAGTCAGTGATAGTTTAAATCAGTATGATTGGAGTGAAATGCTAATAAGGTTATCTTTTAAGCTGTTTTTAAAGGTGTTTGTTGTCTTGCAGTCCCTAATACTTTGTGACAAGGAATTCCATTCACGCGAGGTGGATATTGTAAAAGATGATGAATAACAAGATGTTCTATGAAGAGATATATTTAGCGTGCCACAGATAAGTGATCTGGTATTTACGTCGTGGTTAGAGTATAGATAAGAGAAACGAGACGAAAGGTAATTCGGTGTTTATGTTATGTAAACCATTTTTGTGTAAAATGATCTACTTGCCGCGCCCACTTTCACCATATATCTGGCTGCATCTGTAATTTCTTTAATTTCATACAACTTATAAAATAGTATAGCCTACTTCTGTCTGTGGAAAATACATTGTCATCAAACTCTGTCACTAACTGTAGCAAAAAAACTTCGTATTTTTTACTTCGCTTTCGGCATTTCTACGTCTTCACTTGTGAGATACAATAAAATACTGACTGCGGGCACTGCGGCTGCAATATATGTTCTGTTGCGTTGAATAGAGGGAAGTACTTTATACGTGATCAGGAGTCAACGCTGATGCAACGATAAGAAAAATTCCTGCATGACGCAGTCAGATTGCATAAGCAATCTGCAGTAGCTGCAAGGATATGGACTACGACGACAATGTAAAAAAAAGTCCGTTAAAAGGAGAAAAGGGCAAAAAAATGCAAGAAAAAGTACTATATTTCCTTAAAAATGACTAACATACAATAGAAGAGCGAAAAATAAAAAGCAAAATAAAAGTAGGCTATAGTGGTTCGTGTTGAATTCAATATTGCGTCCTGCATTGTCTGTGATGTCTGAGAAAAATGATATTCCATCAACTTCCGAGCCCTAATCATATTAGTTCTCAGTTATCTGACAGTTTCCCATGAAACTGATCAAAGTTCTTAATGGATTTTTCTAAATGGGCTGCAAACGATGAGTTTTTTTCGGTATATTTCACCGAGTACTTCAGTTCGCTACCCTTGTTACAGGAAATCGAACCTTGATTGCTAGTTTTCCAGGAACAGGTACTGCTTCTCAAAATTTAGTCTTTTGCAAATTTGACTTCGATTTCTACCGCGGCTTTCGAGTAATAGCCTCAGCCCCATCATATTTTATTCCTTAACTTCGTTTTTATTAAATTTCCTAAAATAACAACAGCGTTACTTGCAATAATTATATCTTCGACGTTACTGCGAATAATCAGTGAACGCGATTATTTTCTGTTATTCGCCGGTAATTCGTATTTGCTCTGAACAGAGAATGAAAGCGAATGTTATTCGTTCGTTGTTAACTTCTAAGCCTATACTTACATTAAATGCGCACTTAGACCTATGTTAGAAAATTCTATGGTGATGCAATTTTAGGTATAACTGAATGTTGAGAAGTAGTACCTAAACATTATTCAAATTGAGAGTGTCACTAAATTTACATATTTAGGTGTAATATTAGATAGTAAGGCAGATTGGAAAGAACAAAATGAAAATACCGTAAATAAAGGAAACGTAGCACTAACAGCAATAGGCAAATGTTTAAATAAATGGTCCAACATAGATAACTAAAGATTAAATGATATTTACAGAGCGATGATTGAAGCAAAGGTATGATATAATGTTGAAATATGGGTAAGTTACTTATCAGTAGACTTCGTGGAATTGCCACGAGAATCGCACGGTTTACTGCGCACGCGGTATAGACTGTATGAGAAGGGGTCGTGCAACGGATCGAGTATGCCTCTGATGTAAACACTGAGCAGTATACTGCGGTTACAATAAAACCTGTATCCTGCATTCAAGAAATATAATTAATGATCATTGAAGTAGGAAATGTCTAAACATGTAAATACACAATTATTTTGTAGTGAGATATATTAACTCTTAAAATTTAATGTAAGATACATCGTCCTTGAATATGTGCATTGCAGTGAAGTGTTACGTACATTTTGAGCGACTGCAAAGTAACCTCCTCCGATGGTCACTTCAACAGTTTTTATTTTGGGAAACGTACGTTCAACATCACACGATGTAATACGTACATATTTGAAGAACGGAAAGTCACTACTTTTTAGTGCACCAACTTCAGATATGTTGTCGTGACCTGATGGTACATCATTGTGAATAGGCAGAATTTTTAGCAATAATGTTTCTCAACTTACATTTCACTTTTTCTGAAATTAGTGAATTGTTATTTTGGATAACGGTTTGTGATACTTTATCCACTATATTAAGGACTTCTGAGAGTTGTAGTTTAGACGATTCTAACAGGATGATGCTTTTGGACACGATTTAAAAATTAGAATCAATGAACAGAATATCTTCCAATAGCTGTTCAGAAGGCAATGATTTTACAGCTGCAACAGCGGAACTGTCTGTCCTATCCAATGCATCAATTACCTCCATTATTTTGCCGTAATGTTCTGCATAATAATTAACAACATCCAACCACGTTCCCCAACGGGTCAAGACTCTCTGCGGGGGTAAGGATATTCCAGAGGCAATTATTTGAAACAGCAACATTCTCATTGTAGTATGATTGAATTCTTCTCTGCACTGAACAAATGTTAAGCTTTGACTATTCCAACCATAGTAATGCAAAAACAAGTGCTTACATAGGTATACATTAACTGTAGCTGCTCTATCTATTTGGACCGGTCACAACTCTTAACATGAACTGCTTATACTACGAGACCGGGCTGTCGCTCACCTCCTCTATACTACCGTACATCGGCAACCTGATTGCATGCTGCGTGTGGTAATTCAACGAAGTCTACTTATCAGAAGATCTAAATTTTGTAAGAAATATTATGGGATCCCATGGAATGCCTCAAATATAGCAGCCAAATTGTAAATGGGGGTGAAGGATCGTAGGGGAACAATATTAGTTAGAAAAATAAAATTTTTGGGTTATATTGTGGAGAAGAAAAGAATATAACTTAAAAAGATCTTCAAGATTCCTAAGAACGATGAAACTAAGTCAAATGAGAAAATATCGTGAGCAGTTTAGGACTAAATTGATTGTGGCAAAAAATTGGCGAAATTAATATAAATTTCATTGGTGAAATTATAATGGAGAGGAGTAACGAGATAGTGAGACAGGAAATGTTTAGCAATTTAAGTAGTTTAAAATCATTATTAGATTACAAAGAAATGAAAATCATATGGGGACAGGAAGAATATGCAAAAATTAACAACAGGGAAGAAAGGATGGGACTAGAGTGATGGAAATTGCGAATTTGGAGGTTAAAAAATATAAGAGGAGACGTAGGAAAAGACGTATGCCCTTTATGTAGACCTAATCAAAAAGAAGACGCGATACACATTCTACTATCTTGCCTAGAAAATCAAAGAACTAGAAAAAAAATGATTAAGCCATTACTAAAACTAAATGTAGAAGTAGCGTATAAGAAATTATATAGGACAGTACACGGAAGAAAATTCAGAGAACTCAGAAAATTTTTGTATCGTCAGTTTTGAGAACTAATGGCTTTTGAGAAAAAGACAAAACATACACTAGAATGAACATTATATTACGAAGGCCATGAGCTGCTCAGATTCTCTGACATCATAATGCCAATAGATCGATTTTCATTTGTGTCATTTTCTGAGTAACGGCTCTGCAGTGTATATATATAATGTCAAACGCATAAACGTTTGACGTTAAAAAGGTTAATTTACGGCGTCTCAAAAGTATTTTCTTTATGATGGAAGCTGGAAACGTTTCGTTAATAGTACATTATGCAACGAGCCTATAATGAAGGTAATTAAGAAGTGAGTATGGATTTTTATGAAAGAGCGCAAGCTCGTTTCATAATTTTCATACGAGCTTCTTAATTACCATTATAGGCGAGTTTCATACGACTTTTTATGCTCGACCATATTTCTAACTTGATATTAATAATTTTATTGTATCTGACCTGGAGCAATGTCCCGTATGTTGTGAGATGTGCGCAGACGCGAAAGTATTGATTTTTTCCGAAGAACAGATGTTCACATTGACCTTGCTAGGCCATAAGAACCTACAGAGATAATATTGAAATAAAATTAGACATTGAAAAACGAGGTGACAAATTGGATTTATTTTAATATTATTTACAATTAACACTAATTATTATAGTAACAGAACATAACCTTCTGCGACAGTATTGGATTTCCAGCCTCCGTGACTTTTCGCTAATTCTCTTTCGATTGCATATCCGAGAATAATCGATACTTGCGGTTTTATAACGGTAGAAAGCTGACCTGTCATTGGCTGAACAGTTGTAACCTGAGTCGTCATTGGCTGAAAGAGCTGACCTTTAATGAGTAGGTGTACTTTAATGACATGCATTAAAGTTCTGCTACCAGGTGTATAATTACTACATTTCGGCATGGTCGAGCATAAAATACATTAACGTACTCGTATTTTCTCATCAACGTAATGCTTCGTCTTGGCGGAATGGGAAAGCACAAAACAAACTAGTTCAACAGCTGATCGTGGGTTTTGCTCCCCACGATCTGCGCGGAGTGGAGCGCAATGCGTGGAGTAATAACTTGCGGTTATTGATTATCGGAATGTGTGGGCAGCAGTATGCTTCCTCATTAGTTATACGTGTCCATCAGCCGTGTGGTTGATGTATCTGCATCATATTGAATTGCTGTGTCTAGGGAACAATAGAGGATTAGAGGCATCTCTACATCCGACGGCCAGCAGCAGCTTATTCAGTCGACCACATCTCACCAGACATTCAGGGGATCGATCCTTCCCGATCCAGTGAAATATAAATGTTCATCTTCCCTCTAGCTTAAAAAAGTCCCTTGTGCAGACCCTTGTATTTCCCTATTTTGACGATGCTGACATTTAACTGACTGACCTCTCCAGCGACAACAAAATGAAACTTCAACGTGCTCATAATTTGTGTGTACGTTTTGTAAGCAATGTTCGTAAATATGATCATATTACCCCATCCCTGGAAGCAATAGGTTGGCTTAAACTAGATAAGAAAAGAAATTTACATTCACTTCTCTTTCTCTTCGAAATCTTGAACTCTTCTATTCCTTCGTACCTGTCGTCTCGCTTCACTTACCTTTCTTCCCACCATAATCTGAACACACGCTCTCGTCATGAAACAATACTAACAATACCATCCCATCGCACCTCCTCATACTCATCTTCTTTCACAATAGCCCTGCCAAGACTCTGGAATTCGCTACCTGCTAGCATCAGGGACTGTCGAAATAAAATTGAATTCAAACCAAAACTTACTAGGCACTTGGTCAGTAATTGATTACTTGTAAATAGTTTCTTTAATCTATCACAAAATATTTCAATATTCAGTAATTTCATCACTATACAATTTTGTTATTCTAGATTTAATTTGTAATTCAGTAAATATAAAATATTCTTTGTTTCTCCATGATAAATTATCTAGCTTTAATTATTCAAGTAATCTTTTCGTACTTTGATTTTATTGAAATTGTAAATTTAATACTAACTGTAACATTATTTGTAATTGTAATTGTAAATTTAATACTAATTGTAATTTTATTGTTGATATTGTAGTTGGAATCTCCTGGTAGAGGGGCAGAGAAGGCCTGACGGCCTTATCTCTACCAGGTTAAATAAATAAATACTACTACTACTAGGTTATTTTACGACGCTTTATCAACATCTTTGGTTATTTAGCGTCTGAATGAGATGAAGGTGATAATGCCGGTGAAATGAGTCCGGGGTCCAGCACCCAAAGTTACCCAGCATTTGCTCATATTGGGTTGAGGGAAAACCCAGAAAAAACCTCAACCAGGTAACTTGCCCCGACCGGGAATCGAACCCGGGCCATCTGGTTTCTCGGCCAGACGCGCTGACCGTTACTCCACAGGTGTGGACTCCGGTAGTTTTTTTTTGGGTTATTTTACGACGCTGTATCAACATCTATGTTATTTAGCATCTGAATGATATGAAGGTGATAATGCCGGTGAAATGAGTCCGGGGTCCAGCACCCAAAGTTACCCAGCATTTGCTCATATTGGGTTGAGGGGAAAACCCCGGAAAAAACCTCAACCAGGTAACTAGCCCCGACCGGGAATCGAACCCGGGCCACCTGGTTTCTCGGCCAGACGCGCTGACCGTTACTCCACAGGTGTGGACTCCAGTAGTCTTTTTTTGGGTTATTTTACGACGCTGTATCAACATCTAGGTTATTTAGCGTCTGAATGATATGAAGGTGATAATGCCGGTGAAATGAGTCCGGGGTCCAGAACCCAAAGGTACCCAGCATTTGCTCATATTGGGTTGAGGAAAACCCCGGAAAAAACCTCAACCAGGTAACTGAATGATATGAAGGTGATAATGCCGGTGAAATGAGTCCGGGGTCCAGCACCCAAAGTTGCATATTGGGTTGAGGAAAACCCGGAAAAAACCTCCCGACCGGGAATAGAACCCGGGCCACCTGGTTTCTCGGCCAGACGCGCTGACCGTTACTCCACAGGTGTGGACTCCGGTAGTCTTTTTTTGGGGTTATTTTACGACTCTGTATCAACATCTAGGTTATTTAGCGTCTGAATGATATGAAGGTGATAATGCCGGTGAAATGAGTCCGGGGTCCAGCACCCAAAGTTACCCAGCATTTGCTCATATTGGGTTGAGGGAAAACCCCGGAAAAAACCTCAACCAGGTAACTTGCCCCGACCGGGAATCGAACCCGGGCCACCTGGTTTCTCGGCCAGACGCGCTGACCGTTACTCCACAGGTGTGGACTCCGGTAGTCTTTTTTTGGGTTATTTTACGACGCTGTATCAACATCTAGGTTATTTAGCGTCTGAATGATATGAAGGTGATAATGCCGGTGAAATGAGTCCGGGGTCCAGCACCCAAAGTTACCCAGCATTTGCTCATATTGGGTTGAGGGAAAACCCCGGAAAAAACCTCAACCAGGTAACTAGCCCCGACCGGGAATCGAACCCGGGCCACCTGGTTTCTCGGCCAGACGCGCTGACCGTTACTCCACAGGTGTGGACTCCGGTAGTCTTTTTTTGGGGTTATTTTACGACGCTGTATCAACATCTAGGTTATTTAGCGTCTGAATGATATGAAGGTGATAATGCCGGTGAAATGAGTCCGGGGTCCAGCACCCAAAGGTACCCAGCATTTGCTCATATTGGGTTGAGGAAAACCCCGGAAAAACCTCAACCAGGTAACTTGCCCCGACCGGGAATCGAACCCGTTATTTAGGCTGAACCTGGTTTCGGTGAAATGAGTCGGCCAGACATTTGCGCTGACCGTTACTCCACGGGAAGGTGGTGGCCTCCGGTAGTCTTTTTTTGGGTTATTTTACGACGCTGTATCAACATCTAGGTTATTTAGCGTCTGAATGATATGAAGGTGATAATGCCGGTGAAATGAGTCCGGGGTCCAGCACCCAAAGTTACCCAGCATTTGCTCATATTGGGTTGAGGGGAAAACCCCGGAAAAAACCTCAACCAGGTAACTTGCCCCGACCGGGAATCGAACCCGGGCCACCTGGTTTCTCGGCCAGACGCGCTGACCGTTACTCCACAGGTGTGGACTCCGGTAGTCTTTTTTTGGGTTATTTTACGACGCTGTATCAACATCTAGGTTATTTAGCGTCTGAATGATATGAAGGTGATAATGCCGGTGAAATGAGTCCGGGGTCCAGCACCCAAAGTTACCCAGCATTTGCTCATATTGGGTAGAGGGAAAACCCCGGAAAAAACCTCAACCAGGTAACTTGCCCCGACCGGGAATCGAACCCGGGCCACCTGGTTTCTCGGCCAGACGCGCTGACCGTTACTCCACAGGTGTGGACTCCGGTAGTCTTTTTTTGGGTTATTTTACGACGCTGTATCAACATCTAGGTTATTTAGCGTCTGAATGATATGAAGGTGATAATGCCGGTGAAATGAGTCCGGGGTCCAGCACCCAAAGTTACCCAGCATTTGCTCATATTGGGTTGAGGGAAAACCCCGGAAAAAACCTCAACCAGGTAACTAGCCCCGACCGGGAATCGAACCCGGGCCACCTGGTTTCTCGGCCAGACGCGCTGACCGTTACTCCACAGGTGTGGACTCCGGTAGTCTTTTTTTTTGGGTTATTTTACGACGCTGTATCAACATCTAGGTTATTTAGCGTCTGAATGATATGAAGGTGATAATGCCGGTGAAATGAGTCCGGGGTCCAGCACCCAAAGTTACCCAGCATTTGCTCATATTGGGTAGAGGGAAAACCCCGGAAAAAACCTCAACCAGGTAACTTGCCCCGACCGGGAATCGAACCCGGGCCACCTGGTTTCTCGGCCAGACGCGCTGACCGTTACTCCACAGGTGTGGACTCCGGTAGTCTTAAATATGTTTGCAATATAAAGGCGGTTTCAAAAATACGGGGCATAATTTCAGGAATGTATTTCCCACATGTAGACAATCAAAATAGTTCATTACAACATGTGTCCGGAAATGCTTTATTTCCGAGTTATGGCCGTCACACCATTGAAATTCAACGGAACGTTTTTCCTTCCGCAGGTCGTTGCCGTCAAAGGAGACATTAAGAGGGCACTCTGACAGTTCATTCCGAGGCGAAGGTTACATTCAGTGTTGTGTAGGCGTTAGACTGTGCGACATGTATTCGAATCAAGGCGGACGGCAATGCTGCGCTGGCTCAAGTATCAGCACTTTCTTCTAAAACAAAATAACGGACAAAGATTAATTTTTGTACTTCCACCCCAAACAAACAACAATACCATATTGAATGATAGACTGAAAAATGGCCAAATAAACATTTTGTAGAACTCTAATGTGTAAGTAGCATCGAAGATTAACGAATTTATAAATTGTTTTACGAAACCTCTTACAAAGATAAGTGGGTAATGTATGTATGTATTTATTTACACTGCAAGTGGGCAAGCATCCGGTGGCAGTGGTATATACAATATTAACAATACAGAATAAAATGATAACCAATACACAATAAAATTTACAATACACAATACAATTTTACAACACATATACAATTTTACACACAATACAATAATAATACACAATACAATTTAACACAATAATAATAAAACATAAAATAAAATACCTAATTTTACAATACAACCTACATAATTATCTATAGGTCCTACATAAGTTTCAATAGTATTTCACTTTACTCTCATCTCATTCCCTGTAGTGGCACTATGACGCATTTCACTGACACTTTAGCACACATTTCACTGACACTCTGTAACACATTTCACTGACACTATAGAACACATTTCATTGACGCTATAAATTATCACTGATCGGAACTGTTCACTGCACTGTAAAACCATAACTTCACTGACTCACCTCGCTTCACTGATACAACAGTTCAAATAAGTCAAATAATTACATCCTTATGCATACTTATAAACAGAACTACATTTAAACTAAACATTTCTAGTCTAAGGCCCTCTTACACGCTAGTTTTAAATAATTTACAATTCAAACCAAGGAAGTAAACTCGTCAGCCTAGATAAATGCATGTCACCTTAAAAAATTAAATGTTGAATGTCACCTTAATTTTAATTTTCACTTTATATACAACTTTTTAAATTATTCTTGAATCTGCTTAAGGAAGGACAGCCCTCAAAGACCGCTGCAGGTAGGTTATTCCAATCATTTATAGTTCTATTTAAAAATGAGAATTTACCTACATCCGTTTTCTGTTACCTACATTTGATTTTAAAATCATGATCGTTCCTACCATAGTACGTTGGCTTTTCTAACCGAGCCGTTATGTCTACCCATGCTTTCTGACCTAGATGTGCTCTATACAATGATGTTATTCTAGATCATTTTAAATTTTGATCAATAATGATACCCAGATATTTCACATATGTGGCTTCTTTCAATTGTGGACATTCACAACTTTTGGGATCTAAACAATTTTCACTCTGTATTATTAGTCTATTATTGAATAAGCAGTCGTGGACAGCCGATAAGGGGTGGTCCTCCAGCTTGGGGGTTGGATGAAGGGCTAACAACCCATCACCGTAAAAAACAGCTTGTTACGAATCCTTCAAATAAGCCTCGAAATGGGAATAATTAGGAACATTAAATCCAGACGCTTGAGATGGGCAGGGCATGTAGCACGTATGGGCGAATCCAGAAATGCATATAGAGTGTTAGTTGGGAGGCCGGCGGGAAAAAGACCTTTGGGGAGGCCGAAACGTAGATGGGAAGATAATATTAAAGTGGATTTAAGGGAGGTGGGATATGATGGTAGAGACTGGATTAATCTTGCTCAGGATAGGGATCGATGGCGGGCTTATATGAGGGCGGCAATGAACCTCCGGGTTCCTTAAAAGCCAATAAGTAAGTAAGTATTATTAGTCTATATTCATCGCTAATTTTTAAATTTTGAACACTGGCAGTTGTTAACGAAAAAGGAACTGAGGTTGATTTAGATATATTTAAGAAAGGAAGTTGGAATCAAGCCATTTTTTTTTATATTTGCACCTGATAGCTTTAAAGTAGCGTAATTCTAAAACGAAGCATTTTAAGGACCATGTTTATACGAAAGTTTTTCAATATTATGTCGTTAGGAATGCGTCCTCAAAAATTTGGAAAAATTTATATAAACGCTATATGGGGTGCACAATGGGCCAAAGCGTGTCCAAGTGTATGACAGAACGTTGTTGGGCGGGTGTACACACATACGTATGGGCTACTCCATATGAAATCGATCAGTAAAAAACCTCGCATTTTGTTTATACTCTAATTTTGCCCTATTTATACAAGGTGCTGAGGGGAGTGCATTTTCAAAAATATACTATCGAAAATCAAACGGTTTTCGTATTATTGAGCGACAAATTTAGCGTATTTTATAAAAACAAGCCTCTTTCAGCTGTCAGAACTCTGGAACCATTTACTGCAGAACATTGAACGAGAGCTCATTTTGAAGCTGACATTTGGTAGGTTATGTTAAGAAGTAATCCTTATTTTTATTGTACACAGAGAGACAGATAATCTGATTTTACTTGCTTTTAGGCTTTTTGGCCATTTGTAAAAATGTAAAAAAAAATATTGAGAAAAAAACTTGCATTATTAAGAGGGATTCGGCATTGTTTGCTTAGTGGTTCGGCAATAAGTTTCGAGGGTATTAAATAGATTATTTTCACACGCCTAGACTTGAACGGCGCAGTACCGCACGCACTGGCCGAGAGCTGAAGATAAGCGAGCGTTGGACGTCATTTTACTCCTGTGTTTATGAAAACCTCTGATAAAGCTAGCCCAGCTATGCGCTACTACACGACAAATCACGTGTTTGTCTCCTGGCCTTGTTTGTCTCGGCTAGCTCCCGTCTCACAGTCAGTTGGTTAGTTCACGCGCGTACTATCTATTTTCTTTATTTCATATTTTCAATACTTTCTTATCAACTTACCATCAGTAAAAAGTATGTGTTTGTTTGTACTTTCAGTGCGGAATCTAACTACTGTATATATTTTTAAATTTTTTTCCTAGCCAAAGGCGTCTTAATGAGGAAAAATCTAAATTTCTCCATTTCCATAAAAAGTAAGAAAATTCCTTTATATGTCAATATAAACTTTAATTTCTCAGCATCAAAATATATCATGATTTTGATCATTGGGTGAAAGGGTTTCGGATCTACAACAGTTTAAAGTTGCTAATTTTATGGAAACACGATAAATTTAAATATGTTTAATTTAAACACTATGAAGTTCTGTTGCCTCAAACTTTGCACAAAGCATTGTATCACAGTTGTTTACGTACAAAAAAAGTTTCATTGTATTTAGAAATTGTAAGGTCAATTTTCTCTATATTTCGGTCGATTTGAGATGGAATAGCTCGTATTATATAGTTTAGAACATGCTGTGGGCTACTTACCTAACCAATTGCTTCAAATGAAGACAGTTAAACTAGTTACATCGCTTGTTATGTAGCAATTATGTCTGTATACTCACGCGTTAAACCGTGGGCTGCTTGTATATATTTACTTTGTGATGAAGCGCTAGTTCAGAACTGTTTGGCACGTAAACAACACCATTCACATGTTGAGCTGGAGGCCTTGGTTATGTTGTTGGCCAGCTCTGTGTATACAGCTCAAAGTGGCCATGCCTGTTGCTACAGCAACAGAATCCCGCTGGGCGACCAGATACCACATGTGCAGAGATCTCTCTTCTTTTATTCGATACCTAAAGGATTAATGTTTGAAATTAAATCATTGTACACGGTACTGTAAATGTACGAAGACCGGTAAATTTTAGAATTTACCGGTATAACCTAACATTTACCATTACAGTGCGGTAAAACCCCGAAATATCTTATTAGATGTATACATTTTGAACTCTTACCAAGAGATGTTGGTAAATCTCAGGACTTACCGATCAGCTATGGTAAAATCGTATTTATTTATTTATTCATTTATTCATTTATTTATTTATTTATTTATTTATTTATTTATTTCGCTAATAATTGTAACATAATAGTACATTATGCAACGAGCCTATAATGGTAGTAATTAAGACGCAAGTATGTTTGTATATGGAACGAGCGCAAGCGAGTTTCATAATTTCCATACGAGCGTTTTAATTACCATTATAGGCAAGTTTCATACAACTTTTTATGCTCGACCAAATTTCTAACTTGAAATTATTCAGAAGTATACATTTTATTTGTATCTGACAGAAGATCGGAAGTGACCTTATTCATAGCTCACCGTGAATTGTGAGATGTGCGCAGACGCGAAAGTATTGATTTTTCCCAAGGAACAATAATGTCATTGACCTTGATGTAATGCAAAGAATGTATAACCTGGAAATTGATTTCGAATTGAAAAACGATATGACAAATTGAATTTATTTGAATATTATTTACAATTAACGCTAATTATAATAGTAACAGAACATAACCTTCTGCGACAGTATTGGATTTCCAGCCTCCGTGACGTTTCCCTCGTCTTTCGAGTGCATATCCGAGAATAATCGAAAACCTGAACTTTAATGAATAGGTATACTTTAATGACATGCATTAAAGGACTGCTACCAGGTGTATAATTACTAAATTTCGGCATGGTCGGGCATAAAATATGATATATACAGAAAAACTTTAGCTCGCCCCTGAAAGAGTAGAACTCGTGCTCAGGGGCGGATTCCTGAATTGAAATTAATAATTATACAATACAATTTGTCTTATGTCTACTGTGCAATTATAGTATATAAATTTAAATTTACAATTTTTCAATTTTTATAAAATCCATATATGACTTTTTAAATTTAATACTAGAACTATTAAAATTGACAAGATTAGGATATTTAAATATAAATTTGTTATATATTCTTGGGCCTGAATTACTACTATGATTAAATACTGTAGCACTGTTGCATTTTGGTTCAAACAATCTTAAAGAATTCATACCTTTTGTTTCATAACTATGAGAATGCAATTAAAAATTATCTCGATTTTTATGTATGAATTTTATGAATAGAATATAATAAATTTGTCTTACGTTAAGTACATTAAAGTCTAAAAACAAATTTTGAGATGGAAAATCAATAGGTTTATGAAGACATATTTTAATTATTTTCTGCTATAATAAATAAAGTGGATTAAATTGGATTTAAATGAGCTACCCCATCCTATAATTCCATACATAATTACCGATTGAAATAAAGTTAAATATATTGTGCGTAATAAACTTATTGACAAGTAATTCCTCAATAAAACAAAATAATATACTATTTTACATAATTTATTACAAAGGTAATTAATGTGTTAGTTTCATTTTAAATGATTATCGAAAATTATGCCTAAATACTTAACTTCAGAGTACTCTTTAATAATAATTGGACATTTACACTGTATAAGACAACAATCAGAATTATGTAATTTAATACTTAATATAGATGTAGGAGGTCTGTTACATTTTTCAGATAATGAGAATGGAATAATTATGGTTTTATTTTCGTTGATAGAAAGATAATTTATGTCAAACCATTTTTTTTATTAATTTAAGTCCATTATTTGAATTATTATATGCATCATGCCAGGTTTTTCCACCAAAACGTAAAACTGTATCATCTGCATAAGAATAGTGAACACCATTGTATTGTTGTAAGTCAGTTTTTAATAAGTCATTAATATATATTAAAAATAGAATAGGGCCTAGAACTGTGCCTTGGGGAACACCTATATTAATAATTGAAGGTTCACTTGAATAACTGTCAGTTTTCGTTATTTGAATTCTGTCGTTTAGATACGATTTTATTAAGTATAAAGTAATACCTTTGATTCCTAATAAGTCTAATTTCTCAATTAAGATATCAAAATGTTTCTGAATTTCGGGAAGTCTTAAAAGCGTTGCACACTTTCACACAAAACTGAGGCCATTCTAAGGCAATATCGATGGAATATGTTGTGGTTTGGAACTGAAGAGGGTAAACAATAAAGTGTGTAATATAGTTTTCAGAACACGTTGTATGCATGAAGTCGTATAGTATACAAAAGTTGCATGTTGAAATTTAGAGTGGAAGTACTTAATATAAGGAATCACATTTCAATAGATGTCCAACTTAGACTGCATGAAATTGTAGCAAAAATCGATCCTCATAATTCGGCTCGGAAACTTGAACCCAACCGAAAGAGTGATCAAAAAAAGACTCGAGGCTCAAGAAATTGAATTTTTCTGGCCTCTAATTGGCATTAGGACCAGGAACAAAATTTCCAACAAAAAAGATTAGAGGAGACTAGGGACTACATACTATAGAGCAGGCATGTCAATTGATGCCCACAGGAGCAAGCGCGCGCTTTAGAGCCCAGGAGAGCCTGAGCGCTTTACAGCGGAAAGGAAAGAGACAGACGAAAGAGGTAGTATATGCCGCTTGGTCGAGCTATATTCAGGGATGGCCAGCACTGATTCAATTGCTAAAGGGAAGAGAACTTATTAAAACTGTATCCATGGTAATTTTTAGATTTGCCTGAGAAGTATAAGTGCATTATAAGAATGTAAGTTTTAATTTTAATGCTCATTTTTCACAAGTTTGATTTTTTTATTCAAAAGAAATATTTTCTCAATTTTTCCTATAGAAAAGTGAAATTTTCATGTATAGGCCTATTTATTTATTAGCCTTACAGAATGTTTTCGTAAATTAAATATACCGTATATACGTATTACTGAAGATAGTGTATTGAAAATTTTGAAAATATTCGCATGGAAATTGTTTCTAAGGAAATGAATTAACAAAGCAACTACTGTTACATCATAAGCAAAAGATACGTGCCCATGTGTTGTAAAAATGTCAGCTCTATAGCTTCAGCACATTTCGAGAAAATAATTTAATATTCTGATGATAGCAAGTTGCTCACAAATATCATCTTAAAAGCATAATGCTATAATAGTTTTGTTATGTAATATTAGTTACACTTAAAACATATACAGTACCTAGGTAACTTTGCTTTGCACTGTAATATCGTTTTGATTAGTTTATTGATTACTTTTGTAAGGCTAAAGATACCATCAATATCAATTCTAACTTATCATGTCATACTCAATCTCTTTCTTTGGAATATCACTTTATTTATGAATGATGTGTTTCATCCACTTAATACAGTATAATATTATACTACTATGGAATTTAAGTGAATATCCCTGCTTAACTCTCTATTATGTTATTAAGATTTAAAACACAAGTGCAATATTAAGAAATCAGTGTTAGTACTTTCGTTTTATAGACATTATAGATAATATTAAACAGAAAGAAGCCATATAAAAATAACGACATAAAATTTCACGTTCCGTTTGAAGTTTGTGCACCACTGTTTTTTAATCCAACAGGTTGCTTATTCATATACACAACCCTTCCTCTTTCTATACTTAGCGCTTGCTGCCCGCGCACGACGTCAAGGTCAGAAAAATGCGCTTGCTTTGACATCACTGATATAAGGAATCACATTTCAAGAGATGTCCAACTTAGACTGCATGAAATTGTAGCAAAAATGGATCCTCATATTCATCTCAGAAACTTGACCCCAACGAAAGAGTGATGAAAAAAAGACTCGAGGCTGAAGAAATGGAATTTCTCTGGCTAGTAATTGGCGTAAGGGGCAGGAACAAAATTTCCAACAAAAAGATTAGAGAAGACTAGGGACTACATAATATAGTGGATGATATTGAACATTTCCTATTAAAATGTAAAATACATTCTAAGAAAAAGCAACTTGAGGCTTTCCAAGCAAGCATTTTATTACAAGCCAAAGGCTAGGATAGACGTGGGACGATGGGTAGATCAATACTGCCTCCCGGAAGAGACCTCTAGAGATGTAATTGTTTATTTTCATATCCAAGAGTTTACATCTCGCAATATTTCTCAGAAACTTGTTGTCGGTTGTTGTAAGTTTATATTCAATACTACCGTGGCTTTGTACAGTTTCAGTTTTGTTTATTTTCTTGTGTTTTTCAAGAGTAAGACTTGCTCTATATTGTTTTACTCATTTTGGTAAATGCATGTTGTATGTTTATATAAGACATATTGTAAACAAGCTTATTGCGGTTATTTTTATGTGTTCCATGGTTTTTATTAGAAACTGGTTTTGTTGTGAAATTTTAACATTCCTCCAAGACTTATGTATTTTATAACTTCGTGTATATCTCAGTTTCTTTCAGATGTATTTTATTGCCTAGTAAGAAACGAAGTCTTGATTAAGAATTTAAGAGTATAAAGAAAATTCTAGACATTAGCTTTGTTGTACTGCAAGCAATCAAACTTAGAACTATTATGAGCTACTAAAAGTAATGAATAAATTGTTTGTGCGAGATCGTGCGTATTTGCTTGTTTTCCGCACAGAACCAATACGCGGTAAGTGTGAAATACCACATTCAGTATTCCCAACGTAACACACATAACAATTTCCCTCTTCTTACCGCTTAAGCGCGACATTCATTTTACTGATTTAGGCTTTTAACATATTATTTTTAGAGACGTTTAACATAGTAATAATTATAAATTGGAAACTTACCACTGCAATTTCGCCTAAATTGCAATGTTAATTATTGTTTTTAAATATTTGCAAAAATTAAGTCAAGTCTACTACTCCACGAAACTTATTGCATTCCTGATACAAGTAACATTAAGGAAGCCGTGAAAAAATCAACAAGATTCTAGATGCCGATGTTATTACTGCAATATGTTATAAAAATAATATTGTTAAAATATTAAAATGAAAAATAAATCATTACATAACCTTACCGTTTGTTTTAAGTTCGCATTTATAGACTGGGGGGGAAAAAAGACAGACGTATATCACGGCCTGCTGGAGTATAGTAAACACAGAAAACATATTATAGCAACAATGTCGAAGAAAGATATTTTGGTTTTCCGAAGTTGCCGTCATTAAACAGAAACTAACATGGAGATTTCATTGCAACTAATTAGAAATTCGTCTTTCAGGTATGTAATAAACGATCTTCGCACAAAATAATGTACGATACACGAGCTCAACTACGTTTCCCTTTTTCAGTCTTTTCCTCGAACATGAAAACGTCAACATACCGCTCTTGTAACGTATATCACTATTTCCGTTCTTAATTTATCTGTTGCTAACAATAAAAACAAAACAATAACTGCAAAAATCTTAATCACATAAACTTTTCAATAGGCCTGTCTTTCTTTTTCGTTCGGTTTTCGATATAAAGCGGTCTTAACTTCGACAGATTAAATAAATAAATAAAAAAGTAAATAAATAAAGAATAAAATATAATAAATAACTGGAATATTACAGGACACATAGGTTCAATATTTTGTTCTTATAAGGCAGTAATCGTAAAATTAATTAATACTTGTCAAATTTAAAGAAAAAACAGGATTTTAAAATTTTAGTGGCTATGTCAAAGTTTACATGGAACGACATGAATCTCCAATTCTTTTCTGATATTGAAGCGAAGTCCGCTGGTGACGTAGCCAGACATTCCTCTGTAAGATCTACAGCAAAGGGCATTCTTAATCTTCGGTCATCATAACGGTGGACCTCTGCATAAAACAATTCAGGAAATCACATCGAAAAAGCAGCAATAATTCACGAGGCGGTATTCTACCCACTACCATGACATCTACACAACTTCAAAGCTTTCTTTGACCGTTGCGTAACAGCCAGTGTGTATAAACTTAGAGTTGCTCTCCACTAGCTACAGACTACCAGACTACGTGTGCCTTGTGATAGCGCCTCTCTAACGTCGGTCCTTATTTTTATCCTCCTCAATTAACTTCTTTGTTATCTCGCCCCGGGCCTTCTCTGCGTGAGCTCAGCGTCTGATCTTGAGAGTTCCAACGCATCTCTACCTAATGAACTTAACTCTCAACAGCGGTAGGAAGTTAGTTGTGAAAAGAAGCTCCTGCAGTTGCCTAATTGCTTATTTTTTTCGTCTTTAAATACCTCATTTCTCACTTCCATCCAGACCACGGATTTTAGATTAAATGCCTATTTTTTCTGTAGGGATAAACTAAAACTAGTTAAATATCTTCATATTTGATATAAAATATAAACGTTTTAAAGCGGTTTTATGGTCCCTAAAATGTTTATTTTGCCTTTTGAGACCTATTTTTAAGGTTTGAAGCCTAAAATTGCCTATGTCTCTTTGTTACTTATATACACTATCTACCAAAATGTAATTGGGCACCCAGGATTTTACGTGCTAGATCCCATGTTTTGGTGGCTACTATGCAATGGTATGCAGACAATAATGTTCACCGGTTGGACTGGCCTGCACGGAGTCCTGATCTCAATCCCATTGAGCACCTTTGGGACTTATTGGACCGGCGATTGAGGTCTCGGGAGATGCGGCCAACTTCCATTGTCCAACTGAGTGCCGTGCTGCAAGAGGAATGGCGACGCATTCCAGTGGATATCCTACACAAACTAGTGGAGAGCATGCCTGACAGGGTGGCTGCTGTTATGGCAACAAGAGGTGCTACCACGAGGTTCTAAAGGGGCAAAAATAGTGCCCAATTACTTTTTGGTAGATAGTGTATCTTTTAAATTTCTTGTAGCAGTGAAAGAGAAAGTTTTGAATGTGAGTAAAAAAGAAAAGTAAATTGGTGGCGCTACAGCCCATGAAAGGCCAACACCGACCAGCTGGCTGCTGACCTCACGTCCACATGCCGAAGCAGAGATGAACGATCATTCAACCAGAATGGTTAGCACGTTGATCCCCCCAGCCGTTACAGCTGGTTTGCGAAACCGGATTTTCGCTACCTATCGTAGCTCCCAAGTGCATCACGATGCTGGGCGGGAACAGGTCCCATACACTGGCCGAAATTTCATGAGAAAGTTTTTTCCCTCATGAGAACTCGAACCAGCGCGCATTCCGTAACGCGAGTCCTAGGCAGGTTGCCTTAGACCACGATGCCACGGCGCAGAACTTTGAATGTGATTATGGTTCAAATATCCTGTAATAATTTGTTTGTACGAATGAAGAAATTCCTGAAAGATGTCTGGTTTTGTGGAGCACTTGAACAGACAGTAAGAATATGATGAATCGGGAAATATTGCTAGACTAAAATATTGCTAGACTAAAATATGCATCCATTGTTTCTGTATCTTTGGGAAGAATTTTCTCGCTTATAAAATCGTTCAGTCTAAGAAAAGGCAAAGTTTCACAATAGAAAATGAGAGAAAAACGTTATGTATTGCAATGCCAATTATGAATAATGTGTTAATTTAAAATAGATTAATTTAATTGTAATATAAACACTTATGTATTAGCTGCCTTAGAGCAATGAGGCGGATGAATTCATTAAAAATTACTTACCGGTATTCATAACTTGACACTTAATAAAAATAAAGTTTCTAACCGCAATAATGTTTTATTATTTTTGTCACTGTATACCGAAGAGGTGGAGAAATTCAAATATCTTGGAGCAACAGTAACAAATATAAATGATACTCGGGAGGAAATTAAACACAGAATAAATATGGGAAATGCCTGTTATTATTCGGTTGAGAAGCTTTTATATTCTAGTCTGCTGTCAAAAAATCTGAATGTTAGAAGTTATAAAACAGTTATATTACCGGTTGTTCTGTATGGTTGTGAAACTTGGACTCTTACTTTGAGAGAGGAGCATAGGTTAAGAGTGTTTGAGAATAAGGTGCTTAGGAAAATATTTGGGGCTAAGAGGGATGAAGTTACAGGAGAATGGAGAAAGTTACACAACACAGAACTGCACGCATTGTATTCTTCACTTGACATAATTAGGAACATTAAATCCAGACGTTTGAGATGGGCAGGGCATGTAGCACGTATGGGCGAATGCAGAAATGCATATAGAGTGTTAATTTGGATGCCGGAGGGAAAAAGACCTTTAGGGAGGCCGAGACGTAGATGGGAGGATAATATTAAAATGGATTTGAGGGAGGTGGGATATGATGATAGAGACTGGATTAATCTTGCTCAGAATAGGGACCTATGGCGGGCTTATGTGAGGGCGGCAATGAACCTCCGGGTTCCTTAAAAGCCAGTAAGTAAGTAAGTAAGTAAGTCACTATATACCGCAATGCTTAATACTCACTAATTCAGGGATGTAAAACTGTGCTACAATTGAAGCAGACATCTCAAGCCGGTGTCGTGTCCGTAGCCCTCGGGTTTCGAACAGACAGAAGTTGTAGGTTCGCTGCAGGCACTAAGTCCTCATTGCGTACGTAACAGAACAGCGTTATTACCAGAAGTCGACAGGCAAGCGCGCTTTACATTATGTTAAAGGTTTATAATCTCGAAAGACTGGTAAGAGAGAGGATGCTGACCAAGCTCATTTAGCCTCTTGACCGTCGTCTTCCTTGACGTCGGGGTAGGCTTCATGAGATGTCTTGCATTTGGTTGTATTCCTTATAGTTTCATAAATGGACCGAATCGGTTAAATTTTGCAACTATTTTAAATCTAGCGTTAAAATTTAATTGAAGCAAGACGGACTCAGAAAACAAAATAATATTGGAACATAAATTTTGGAGGTCCAGATTTCAGTCTTACGAAATTCTTACATATTCTGACGAAATGATGAGTTCAATTACACAATTCAATAATACCAATCAAATTGTTAATTATCATTACATTGGAACACGTAACTCATCCCTTCCCTTCAACCCTCGCGTCATTGTAGGATAGGGGGAGAAGAGATAGGTATTCAGTGTGCTTGCCAAACGTCACAGAAATGTCATTCAAAGCTCCTGGCTTGTGGACGGGAGAACAAACTCTTTCCCCATGCTTCCACCCCTCTCTTGTCCAGTTCTACAATCCTGCTCTAATTAATTGTATTTTTACAGTTACTGTAGTTTGTGTGAATATAAATTAGATTTTAGCTGCATAAAATAGTATTTTTGACTGCTTGAAATTGCATTTTCAGATGCCTACATCTATGTTTTTAGTCCTTATTTTGATAAAAATACAGGACCTATTTTAGGAGCTTAAAAGTTAGTTTTTAAGTGCGTAAAAATTCGAGGTCTAGTGATAAAATATTTTTGGCTGTGTTGGAGAGTTCTCGGTCATTCCTTTCACATATGATGAATGAGGAAATTTTTATTGAATGTATTTCACAAAAAGCACTCAGTAACACATTCACCCCTCAAGTGAGACTATGTAAATGAAATATCTTGCTCCCGAAAATTAACATTTTTCATTTCGTAATGTCCACGCCTGTGGAGTAAGGGCTAGCGCTTCTGGCCGCGAAACCAGGTGGCCCTGGTTCGAATCCCGGCCGGGGGAAGTTACCTCGTTGAGGTTTTTACCGGGGTCTTCCCTAAACTCATTATAAATAAATGTTGGGTAACTATCGGTGCTGGATGCCGGACTCATTTTACCCACATTATCACCTTCACTTCATTCAGACACTAAATAACCTAAGATGTTGATACAGTATCGTAAAATAACCCACTAAAAATATAAATATCGTAATTTCTTTGGATTTCATTGCCCGTATATTTTTAGTTTCATATGCATTACAATACAATAATATAACCCATCTATTTGAAATTGTCGGTTTTAATAATAATAATATTTATTATTATTATTATTATTATTATTATTATTATTATTATTATTATTATTATTAGAGCCCGGACGTTTAGCAAAATTTCTTTTTCACTGGGTAGAAATAAATCATTATTTTCTTAGATATAAATGTGACTTGGGGTAAATCAAAGTGATTGGGCCAGTTTTTATTTGGCCTATTTTGCCTTTCTAAGGTGTTTCTTGCTAATTCAATAATGAATGCCCTTTTTTGTCATTTTAAAGCAATGTTTCTTGTTTATTTGCAATTTTCTAATTGTAATGTAATGTGTATAAAAATTTAACTATATGAAAAAATGTTTCAATTTACTAACAATAGTAAATAATAGTACATTATGCAACGAGCCTATAATGAAGGTAATTAGAAGTGAGTATGGATATTTATGAAACGAGCGCAAGCGAGTTTCATAATTTTCATACGAGCTTCTTAATTACCATTATAGGCGAGTTTCATACGACTTTTTATGCTCGACCATATTTGTAACTTGATATTATTAATTTTATTGTATCTGACCTGGAGCAATGTCCCGTATGTTGTGAGATGTGCGCAGACACGAAAGTATTGATTTTTTCCGAGGAACAGATGTCCACATTGACCTTGCTAGGCCATAAGAACCTACAGAGATAACATTGAAATTAAATTAGACTATGAAAAAAGAGATGACAAATTGAATTTATTTGAATATTATTTACAATTAACGCTAATTATTATAGTAACAGAACATAACCTTCTGCGACAGTATTGGATTTCCAGCCTCCGTGACTTTTCGCTAATTCTCTTTCGATTGCATATCCGAGAATAATCGATACTTGCGGTTTTATAACGGTAGAAAGCTGACCTGTCATTAGCTGAACAGTTGTAACCTGAGTCGTCATTGGCTGAAAGACCTGACCTTTAATGAGTAGGTGTACTTTAATGACATGCATTAAAGGTCTGCTACCAGGTGTATAATTACTACATTTCGGCATGGTCGAGAATAAAAGTAATTTATTTCAGTGCTTAATCTGCTAATAATCGTGATTTAATACTATTGGTGTAATATGAATAGCAATCGACAATCCACAGTTACAAAACATAATATCATATCTTCAAGATACCAACAAGCGTTTTATAATTTTAAATATTAAGCTCGTTCTCATAGAAGTTGTCACGTAACATTTCCAATTGTTTGCTTTCATATTTTCAAATCTTACTGTTACAATTTTGTGCTACACGTGTTTATTATTGTAGGAGAAAGAAATTTGAGTGAGGAACAGTCAGTTATTGTCGGGTGAAAGAAAGTATAAGATCGGTTAGCTAGAATGCCTAAATTCAGTAAACCATTGAAAAGTAAACTTCATGCTTACGTTAGTGAATTTGGTGCCATGTGTTTTCAACTGATGGAACAGTTTTGTTTGTAAGGTTTGTGAAAAGACAGTTAATCACGAAAAAAAAAGTATTTTGTAAGTCAACATGTGTCACCTACAAAGTAAATATGTGAGTTATGTTGATATAATTTAAATTTATTGCTAAAATGTACTATGTCTTTTTAAAATTTATAATGCCTTTTTCAAAATTGATTGTGCCCTTTTTTTACCTTTTTTGTTACCTGCCTATTTTAACTGTTATAAATGCCTAAACATTATATTAATATTATTATTAATAATATTATTATTATTATTATTATTATTATTATTATTATTATTATTAATATTATTATTAGGTCCGGGGTTCGATCCCAGGTGGTGACAGGATTTTTTCTCGTTGCCAAACTTTCAGAACGGCCCCAAGGTTCACTCAGCCTTCTATAAAATTGAGTACCGGGTCTTTCCGGGGGTAAAAGGCGGCCAGAGCGTGGTGCCGACCACACCACCTCATTCTAGTGCCGAGGTCATGGAAAGCATGGGGCTCTACCTCCATGCCCCCAAGTGCCTTCATGGCATGTTACGGGGATACCTTTACCTTACCTTTTTAATATTATTATTATTATTATTATTATTATTATTATTATTATTATTATTATTATTATTATTATTATTTTGACTTAAAAGAACAATTTTATGGCTCATCGTGTTAATTAAAATGTATTTAATCACATGTAGCAATTGAAAAAGGAACATCGGCTGTATCCTGAAGGACTGCCAGTGTTTTATTCTAGTCTGCTTCAGAACTTCCAGAATGCTATTTAGAATGGACGAGTTTCCATGACAGCAATAGTTTCTTCATTATCTCTCATTCTCTAAATACCTTCTGCATTTCATCGTGACTGTTAAGTGAGCCGTAATATCATTTGTGTAAGAAGCTTTGAATCTTAACTAGGCTAAATTCCATCACATTTCTCTCGTCTGAAGGAAATGTACTTGATACGACGAGAAGTGACCTTTTACATTTGACTTCATAAACGTTGACACTGATTTGCGAGATTAAAATTACTAGCAAATTGTCTAGAAACTGCGTCGTTTTTCTCAACAGCAGTTTGACACTTGGCGGATATAATGAGGTTTTATATTCTTCTTCCAGAACTTCGTTACTAGAATAATTGTGAGAGCAAAAAGTAGAACCTAGACACAGAAGTTTCTATAATAATACAGTATTTCGAATCAAAATCTTCGTTAGTTACAAAACAAAGAACGCGATAAACACATTGGCTATACAGGGTGATTCAGACCACCCGTAACAGTCACTTATTTCGGAAACTAGTGGATTAAAATTTTCGAGACAAAAATATTTATTACTAAACCACATGTGAACTTTCATTTCGGCTTGATTTCATTAATCAGCTCTAACAGGAAGTAGACTCAGTGGCGTATCACTTTAAAATTTCAAATGGGAGTCCGAGTCAAATAGGGTACCATTTGATAGATCTCTTCAAAACAAACAACTTTCATAGGAAACGTTTTAACTAATTCCCACTCTTTCAATGAGAAAACGTACAAAAAGATATTGCCATCAATATTGAGAAATGTTAAAAGACGAAAATGTAAACAAGACAATTAATGTTGACATTTTACTGAAAGACTGGACAATTCCATTAATATTTATAAATGTTCAAACTGTCTGCCGTTCTGAGCAGCACATACCCGTACTCTTCTTCTAACACTGTCAGTGACTCGTAACACTTCGGCGTGGTCAAGTGACTGGCAGGTCTCCCGGATTCACTGTTTTATGTCATCTCTTATTGTGGGACAGTCTTGATAAACGATGTTTTTAACCGTTCGCAAGAATAGAAATCCAAAGGGTTCAAGTCAGGAGATAGTGCTGGCCATGCCACAGAACCGCATCTCCCAATCCATCGCCCAGCGAAGAGCTGATTGGCTGTATCACGTGCCATCAAAGAGAAATGAGCTGGGCAACCATCCTGCTGAAGCCACATTACTGCTCGTGTTGCCAGTGGTACGTCCTCCAAAAGTTGGTTGAGGTTGTTCTTCAGGAAGTCAGCATACGTGACACAATTCAGAGCACCTTCAAAGAAATAAGGTCCAATAATTCGGTGTCCGAAGATGCCACAGCAGACATTAACACTCCACCTATGCCGGTTGTCCACTTCTCTCTGCCAGTGAGGATTGACTTGAGACCAGTAGTAACCATTATGGATATTGACATCGCCATTTCTCTTGAATGTCGCTTCATCTGTTCAAAGAATACAGCGATGAAACCGACAGAATTTACCTGACAATTAACTCTATTTTTGGGGACGTATATACGTCACCAAACATCGTAAGACGAAGATTACATTTGTAATGTTTCTTCACAACCATAAGCAATGCTGACTAGATCAGACGCTATGGACAGTACTCTATAACAGAGTCGCCAGTATGAAAGGATAATTCCAAGCCTTTGGCGTGAGACGAACTCGATAGCTCAGTGGTAGAGCGCCTGACCGGAGTACAGGAAGTCGCAGGTTCGAATCCCGCTCGAGGTTGTGAAATTTTTCTTTCATACTATGGCATGATTGTGACTATAATAGTATTCATAGATTTTCTAGTCATTTAAGTGTATCCTATCGTCTATTTCAGTCTGCAGGATTATTTCACTTTCACCCTATAGGAAGAAACTCGTTGAAATCTGTACTACATACTGACGAAATGTTGAAACTAGATTTCTTCACACGGCGTAAACCAGATTTCGATAAAAATGCAAAAATATCTCGAATTTGCAAAAGCTGCTCCTACATTTTTTATATTTGTAACCTTGTAGGCCTATTTATGCAAAGTAAGTTTCTCGTCTAGGATTATCATCAAAACAAAAGCGAAAAATCTTTTTTAAACTTCATAATATCATTCTGTGTGTATCGAATGCAGAGTCGAGATTTAAGAATCTAATTTCCGAAAACAGGCAACTTTCTTGCAACACTCCTTTGTTTATTTTATAAATGAGGTGTATAGTTCCAAAAGTCGACATCTGCCATTTTTATGAAAAATGAGTTACGATCATTTCTTATATCTTTGGGTTGAAATGCATTGGAGAAACATATATTCATCCTTCAAAACTCGATATTTCTAACGTAAATCAAGGTTTAAAATATTGAGTTCTTTCCAAAAGTCGACTTTTTTGTTTAGGTATTGTTCCGAAACTCGACATATGAAGTTTATTCCAAAGTCTGGCACTGCTAGGTACGGACTTGTCTAGTTCAAGACTGGAAAACGAATATACAGACTGGTTTCAAAACACCAAATGGCTGATATTTCAAACTAAAATTCAGTAAAAGAATCAAGATAAATAAAAAATGAAGTCGTAATAAGTGGTGAACAAAATTATAGAAGTATTGTAAATTTGTACAAAGGAATTTTGAAAAGGGGGAAAATGTGCTCTGCAATGGAGAAAATATCACATTTACTCATAAACACATGTATAATCGAAAAGGAAAAACTAGATAATGTTAACAAATTACTTCAAAAAATGTTTAAGATAACTGAAGACACATGGAAACCTTGGAAGATTACAACAATACCACAAGCCGTATTCCTGAGGAGGATGAGGATGAAGAAAACGTCTATCTGTGAACCACAATGAGAAAACGATTTGAGCATTTAAAATTTACACTTAAAGAAGATTCAGTACAACATTCTGATGATATACTTAAATAAATGAATATTATTTATTATATTCCGTGGAGTAAATAAAATTAATAGCTGTTTAGTATAAAATGTTGATTATTTATGAAAAATAATGCTATTACAATTTTCAAAATCCAACATAAATTTTATTGTTGGTTTCAAAACCCGACATATATTTTATTGTTATTTCCAAAACCCGAGATATGTTTTATTGTTAGTTCCAAAATCCGACATTTGCAATAGCTAGTTACAAACCACGACATGTCCAAATTTAATAATCTAATAACTCTTACAATAATACATATTTTTAGTTTAAACATGTAATTTTCTCCTTAGATTTACTATTAAATGCAACTATAAAAATTTCATACATATCTGAACACTGGAAATACTATAAACAATTTTTTACCTTTTTCTCTAAACTACTTAGAAAGCAAATGTCGAGTTTTGGAACTATACACCTCAAATATTGAAACATTTTTTATTTATGCGCAATGTTTTTTATGTTTTACGTGGGGTGTAACTTTAATAGTGGCAACACTGTTGTAAAAGCGAAACGAGACGGAGTTAATTGTTGTCACTTCTATCACATGTTACTCTATGTCTGCCCTCCTCCCCCCTAAAAGGACTCTTCCGTCAGACGCACAGCGCATGCGCTGTGGAAACTTGAAGTTAGTCTTCTGTTAGTTATAGCTCTAAGCGGTTGTTTCGCCATGTTTACAAAGCAGGAAAAGCGCAAAGACAGAATGTTAATGCACAGTATTCCCGTCATTTTTGGAGCATAATCTGAGACCAGCGTTGCGAAGAAAGCGCCCACACGTTTTGCAGAAACCTGCCATCATTTTGCAGGATAACGCAAGGGCGCACACGGCACACCCTGTAGCTGATTTGCACCGTCGCTGGGGGTGGGAAGTGTTTTTCCATCCACCACATTCACCGGACTTAAGCCCCTGTGATTATGACTTAATCCCAGATATGGAGGAACCACTTCGTGACGTTTGATTCTGGACTGTTCCCGATATTCTGCAGGCAGTAGGGCTGTCCATCAGAAACATCAACAGAACAGGAGCTGCTACAGGGATACTACGACTTCCACATCGCTGGCAACGAGTTGTAGACAATGCTGGTTACTACATTGAAGGACTGTAGAAGTTTCACAGATGTATCACTTGTATATATTCGCAATAAATAAATAGTTTCCATTATTAAAGTTACAACCTGTGTATTCCTAAACTGAAAACAAATGTATATTAATAAAGTGTTTTTGATTTTATTTTCTAACCCATCTCGCGACCCCTCAGCTCTCTACACGACCCCCTAGGGCAGTGATGTCAAAGCAAGCGCATTTTTCTGACCTTGACGCCGTGCGCGGGCAGCAAGCGCTAAGTATGGAACGAGGAAGGGTTGTGTATATGAATAAGCAACCTGTTGGATTAAGAAAACAGTGGTGCACAAACTTCAAACGGAACGTGAAATTTTATGTCGTTATTTTTATATGGCTTCTTTCTGTTTAATATTATCTATATTGTCTGTAAAAAAAAGTACTAACACTGATTTCTTAATATTGCACTTGTGTTTTAAATCTTAATAACTTAATAGAGAGTTAAGAAGGAATATTCACTTAAATTCCATAGTAGTATATTTATACTGTATTAAGTGGATGAAATACATCATTCATAAAGAAAGTGATATTCCAAAGAAAGAGATTGAGTATGACATAAGTTGGAATTGATATTGATGGTATCTTTAGCCTTACAAAAGTAATCAATAAACTAATCAAAACAATATTACAGTACAAAGCAAAGTTACCTAGGTATTATATCTGTTTTAAGTGTAACTAATATTACATAACAAAACTCTTATCGCATTATGCTTTTAAGGTGATATTTGTGAGCAACTTCCTATCGTCAGAATATTAAATTATTTTCTCGAAATCTGCTGAAGCTATAGAGCTAACATTTTTACAGCACATGGGCACGTATCTTTTGCTTCAGTAATACGTATTTACGATATATTAGATTTACGAAAACATTCTGTAAGGCTACTAAATAAATAGGCCTATATCTGAAAAATTCACTTTCCTATAAAAAAAAAAAGTTGATAAAATATTTCTTTTGAATAAAAAAATCAAACATGTGAAAAATGAGCATTACAATTAAAACTCACATTCTTATAATGCACTTATACTTCTCAGGAAATTTTAAAAATTAACATGGATACAGTTTTAATAAGTTCTCTTCCCTTCATCCATTGAATCAGCATCCCTGAATATAGCTCGACCAAGCGGCATATACCACCTCTTTCGTCTGTCTTTTTCCTTTCCGCTGTAAAGCGCTCAGGCTCTCCTGGGCTCTAAAGCGCGCGCTTGCTCCTGTGGGCGTCAATTGACATGCGTGCCCTACGGGGTCGCGACCCACACTTTAGGAACCACTGGTATAAGGCCATTACGTCTTCATGTCGGAAAATAGACATTTCCCTCTATATTTCTGCAGGAAATGGAATCGATAGACTGTGCATTTTCACAAGAATACGCTAGCAATAAATTCATCTAGAGCAGGGAACCGAGTACGAGCGTTGTCTTACCCTCTACGTCCATTGCTTGAGCTCTAATGGCTGAGGGATTTGTTACTCCAGACCTGTAAGCACATCACTGTAGCAATACGACTTTGCCCAGCTATCCCATTTTATTTACGATAGCAAACAGAGATACTGTGGAAAACGAGATACATCATGATAAAACATGTGACACTGTCTTTGTTTATCGGAAATTCTTTAGGACTCGGTACGATTTGAACAGGGGTCGCTGGTTTAGGGGTTCGACGCTCTATTGTCATTGAAAGTCATTATTACGAGTTACCCATAATTTTAAAGATAAATATTATGATATATCGCAGTAACTCACCTTGAATTTCCGCATATTTTGATGTCTACCGCATTTAAAAATAATTAATTTGAAACTAAGTTTGTATAACAATAATAAAACCTAAAATTTCATTCATTTTTATCCCTTAATAATTACATATCTCAAAAATATGGAAGAGCACACAGTCATTTACAGTAGATTTTCGAAATAGCGATCTCCACCTTGGAAGAGGCATATTTGGGAAACTTAAGTTGTTATTGCATAGAAAGTCGACACCCTTTAAATTAGAGTATCTAGGCATTAAAACTAATATAAAAGTTTGACTATAATTATGTGTGTGTATTCCGCCTTTGCTTATCATACAATTAAATGAATAAATTAATTAGTCATATTTTTCATTAACGTTTTCGGTACGTAAATTGTACCATCTTCAGATGTATGTATATGATGCTAATTGTTAACCAAGCCTATGGGTACATGTATCGTGGACTTAAATGATCAGTGTTTTTGTGCATACTGTGCTATGTCGGTGAAGTGTTGCCATGATTACATGAATGATTACCTTAACTCTTATATACTATTTGCTGGTACAACACATTATCAAAATTAAATTAGAATTTTCAGTCAATATTTAAAACACTATTTAAAAACACTATTTAAAAACACTGTTTAAAACTGTTTAAAAAGCACATAGTTTGTACATCACTTTAAATATATGAAGTATGTGATCACTTATTGTGTGGTGTTTGCCGGTGTGAAGTTAAATGAGACAGTTGTGGTGATCTTGTTATTTAGCGTTGAGCTGGACGCAGTATCGTTAACATGGCTATGTTTGCTAAAAGTGATGTTGAGACACTTCTATAATAGTTGATGGCATTACTGTGATTTGTACCCATAGATGTAATGTTATAACAGAATGAAGGTTGTCAAGTCCATGGATTTAGTATCGCCTGGCGTGTAGTTTTAACGTGTATTGATCTGCTCGTGCTTGATGCTAGGCTGATACTATGCAGTGGCATATACCAGTTAAACTGCAAAAATTGCACCAAAACATATATAGGACAGACCCGGCGCAACTTCAAAATAAGATTTCGGGAACACACCTCTGACTTCGTTTATAATAGAAACAGATCTAAATTCGCACAACACCTCATAGATGAAAACCACGAACTCGCAAATATTAATGACACTCTGAAAATACTAAAAATCACAAACGACCCCACAATAGAAACGGCGGAACAATTTCATATTATAAAAGAACACAACTCAGGAAAACCTCTACTAAATGAACAAATAGCTAACATAAATAATCCACTCTTCAATTTATTCAAACTATTCCTGCCCAAACAATCACACACACAGATTTCACCGATCCCCCCTCTACTTCCGGTAACAGACAACATAATTTAAAAAAATACTGTGAGCAAGCCCACCGCTTTAGTATCAGCCTAGCATCAAGCACGAGCAGACCAATACACGTTAAAACTACACGCCAGGCGATACTAAATCCATGGACTTGACAACCTTCATTCTGTTATAACATTACATCTATGGGTACAAATCACAGTAATGCCATCAACTATTATAGAAGTGTCTCAACATCACTTTTAGCAAACATAGCCATGTTAACGATACTGCGTCCAGCTCAACGCTAAATAACAAGATCACCACAACTGTCTCATTTAACTTCACACCGGCAAACACCACACAATAAGTGATCACATACTTCATATATTTAAAGTGATGTACAAACTATGTGCTTTTTAAACAGTTTTAAACAGTGTTTTTAAATAGTGTTTTTAAATAGTGTTTTAAATATTGACTGAAAATTCTAATTTAATTTTGATAATGTGTTGTACCAGCAAATAGTATATAAGAGTTAAGGTAATCATTCATGTAATCATGGCAACACTTCACCGACATAGCACAGTATGCACAAAAACACTGATCATTTAAGTCCACGATACATGTACCCATAGGCTTGGTTAACAATTAGCATCATATACATACATCTGAAGATGGTACAATTTACGTACCGAAAACGTTAATGAAAAATATGACTAATTAATTTATTCATTTAATTGTATGATAAGCAAAGGCGGAATACACACACATAATTATAGTCAAATTGTGATAGCTTATCGGTATACCTTCAACATGAAATTAATATAAAAGTGTTATTTCACTAACATTCACGAATTTTATTGAATGAGTAATAAGAAATAATAGTGCATTAAGACTACAGCTTATCAAAATAATACACAATAAGAATTTTAGCTGATAAGCCCTTACGGTTTTTATGGCAGTACACTGTACAAACAAAATAACATTTGTTTTAAATTTATAATAAGAAAAACAGAAAATGTATTGAAAAAATCTATTCTCAAACTGTGCTACAGATGAAAACTCCTCTCCTATAGTGTCAAATATTCTTATTCATAATCACTGATTTCACTTTCAGGATGATTTTCATCCAGCACTAGTTCAGAATCCTAAACGTTTTGAAGAGAAATTGCATTTTCTGGTTTCAATAATAAAATATCCTTTTTTTTCTTTTGTCAATTAGAATTACTTACTTAGGCCTATTTACAAATGGCTTTTAAGGAACCCGCAGGTTCATTGTCGCCCTCACCAAGCCTGACATTGGTCCCTATCCTGTGCAAGATTAATCCAGTCTCTACCATCATATCCCACCTCCCTCAAATCCATTTGAATATTATTCTCCCATCTCCGTTTCGGCCTCCCAACTAACACTCTATATGCATTTCTGGATTCGCCCATACGTGCCCACATCAAACGTCTGGATTTAATGTTCCTAATTATGTCAGGTGAAGAATACAATGCGTGCAGTTCTGTGTTGTGTAACTTTCTCCATTCTCCTGTAACTTCATCGATCTTAGCTCAGATATTTGCCGAAGAATCTTATTCTCTAACACCCTTAATCTTTGTTCCTCTCTCAAAGTGAGAGCCCAAGTTTCACAACCATACAGAACAACCGGTAATATAACTGTTTTATAAATTCTAACTTTCAGATTTTTTGACAGCAGACTAGATGACAAGAACTTCTCAACCGAATAATAACAGGCATTTCCCACATTTATTCTGCGTTTAATTTCTTCCATAGTGTCATTTATAGATGCCCTATCACCTTTACTTTTTAACTTCGCTCTAGAATATGCCATTAGGAAAGTTCAGGATAACAGGCAGGGTTTGGAATTGAACGGGTTGCATCAGCTTCTTGTCTATGCAGATGACGTGAATATGTTAGGAGAAAATACACAAACGATTAGGGAAAACACGGAAATTTTACTTGAAGCAAGTAAAGCGATTGGTTTGGAAGTAAGTCCCGAAAAGACAAAGTATATGATTATGTCTCGTGACCAGAATATTGTACGAAATGGAAATATAAAAATTGGAGATTTATCCTTCGAAGAGGTGGAAAAATTCAAATTTCTTGGAGCAACAGTAACAAATATAAATGACACTCGGGAGGAAATTAAACGCAGAATAAATATGGGAAATGCGTGTTATTATTCGGTTGAGGAGCTCTTATCATCCAGTCTGCTGTCCAAAAATCTGAAAGTTAGAATTTATAAAACAGTTATATTACCGGTTCTTCTGTATGGTTGTGAAACTTGGACCGTCACTCTGAGAGAGGAACATAGGTTCAGGGTGTTTGAGAATAAGGTGCTTAGGAAAATATTTGGGGCTAAGCGGGATGAAGTTACAGGAGAATGGAGAAAGTTACACAACACAGAACTGCATCCATTGTATTCTTCACCTAACATAATTAGGAACTTAAAATCAGACGTTTGAGATGCGCAGGCTATGTAGCACGTATGGGCGAATCCAGAAATGCATATAGAGTGTTAGTTGGTAGACCGGAGGGAAAAAAACCTTTAAGGAGGCCGAGACGTAGATGGGAGGATAATATTAAAATGGATTTGAGGGATGTGGGGTGTAATGATAGAGACTGGATTAATCTTGCACAGGATAGGGGCCGATGGCGGGCTTATGTGAGGGTGGCAATGAACCTTCGGGTTCCTTAAAACCATTTGTAAGTAAGTAAGTGTCATTTATACTCGTATTTGTTACTGTTGATCCAAGATATTTTAATTTTTCCACCTATTCGAAGAATTTTCATTTTTATATTTCCATTTCGTACAATATTCTTGTCACTGGACATAATCATATACTTTGTCTTTTCCGGGATTTACTTCCAAATCTATCGCTTTACTTGCTTAAAGTAGAATTTCCGTGTTTTTCCTAATCGTTTGTGGATTTTCTCCTAACATATTCACGTCATCCGCATAGGCAAGAAGCTGATGTAACCCGTTCAATTCCAAACCCTCTCTGTTATCCTGAACTTTCCTAATGGCATATTCTAGAGCGAAGTTAAAAAGTAAAGGTGATAGTGCATCTCCTTGCTTTAGCCCGCAGTGAATTGGAAAAGCGTCAGACAGAAATTAGAATTACATAATACAAATACATTGCTACCGATCTCAATTAAATTAAAAAGAGCGAATGCACTCATATCTCCAATATTGTTGCAGCTGTGCTGTATTAGTTTTGTTCTCAGTCCCGAGTTCACTGAAAACAGACAGGTTTACTACTCCCATGTTCACTGCAAAAAATCCTCTTTTCTGTTTTATGATTGTCAATCCATCACACTTCAGAAAAGTTAACTTCGCGCGTCGTATACGGATTTCATCGTTATTTGAAGTTTCTCTTATGATTCTGCACGCTGAACTTCTCATACAGCTGCTGCAGCATCGAGTAGGTAATGCGGAGACAGCCGCTAGGGACCCGTGTGACAACTGCGAGCGTAAAATGATGACCCAGCATGCACCGCAGTAACAAGTATTGTAGCAATCATATTTTTTATGTCAGTCTAGCGTTGTGTTCTGTTCTATAAAGTACTGTTCCCTGTGAAACTGGAGACAGAACTCATTCCGAGCAAGGGCTTGTATTATTCAAGTCTTCGTTGTATTGGATAATGTAACAGTGATGTTAATAACTGGGGAATTGGGGTTGACATTTTCAGCTTATGTGTTTTTGAAGCAATATTTTTTAAATAGTTATATTACGTATATACTCAAACTGAGGGCATGTCATTTCATATCACATTTGAACTTCATATATCAAACAGATTTTTATTTATTAATTATTATTATTTTTTATTGTGACTTAAGGCCCGTAACACACTTGAAGAGTTTTCGCTAGCGAGAAATGTGTTGCGAGAAAGAGGCGAAGAGCCTTCCTCCACACACTTGGCGAGTTCTCGCTATCACAGATCACACCTCGCTATGATCATCTATGCACTGCCTTCATGCAGAAAGCATTTTTCTGATTATAGTAATGACTCGTTGGGGGAAATATTATAGGTTATGTATTTACGTATATTGTCGTACTTAAATATATAACCTGTAAGTAAATTACGTAGGAACGCTATGTTGAATCTCAGTATTCAGGTGATGAGGAAATGGAGTTACATGAACATATTTTGTTAATGAAAAGAAAAAGTAAGCCTAAAATTAAAGCCAGAAATATCTGAAAATCACATTGTATCTTACGAAAATAAGGGCGAGTTTTGGACACTGGTTTCGATTTGAATGATGATACGTTTAGGCGTTATTTCAGGTTGAATGGACCTAAGTTTTTTTGCCATTCACGATATGATAAAGGATTCTTTGCTATGTTCTGATTAAAATTATGTAAACTGTTGAGACATGTAGATACATTATTTCAAATGTTTAATTAATACTATTAAATCTCATCAAAATAAAATATAGCCCTATTTATTTTCAGATAATCTGATATTTCTCTCCAGATTTCTTCTTTAAGTTTCGTGTTTTTATAGTTTTCATCTCTGTATCATATAAATAGGCCTACGGGTGACATTGTACAAGTTCGATAAGTTTCTGACTGCAATTATCAGCCATCTTTCCTCATTTTCAAATAAAAACAATACAATTCATCGCCACCTTTAATATCTTTTTCTACATTCAATCGTCATAAAGAGTATAAATGTCAAACATCTTTGATAAATGTGTCAAGAAAATTCGCTGAGCTACCGATTCCAGCGAGAAACTCGCGCGAGGTTTTTGCCTCGAACGAGAATCTCTTCCAGTGTGTGGACGTCCATTTGAATCCATGTTATCAATTTTTTAATTTTCTCGAAACACATTTCTCGCTGGTGAAAACTCTGCAAGTGTGTTACGGGCCTAAGACCAGAAATGCATATAGAGTGTTAGTTGGGAGGCGGGAGGGAAAAAGACTTTTGGGGAGGCCGAGACGTAGATGAGAGGAAAATATTAAAATAGATTTGAGGGAGGTGGGATATGGTGCTAGAGACTGGATTAATCTTGCACAGGATAGGGACCGATGGCTGGCTTATGTGAGGGCGGCAATGAACCTGCGAGTTCCTTAAAAGCTATAAGTAAGTATACAGGGTGTTAAAAATAATGTTTACAACGTTTCGGGGATGATGACGGAGGTAAAAACAAACACCTTTTGTAAGTGACAAAACTTTGGCAGATGCAGCGTTTGTTGTGTACGTGTTAGTGTAATCCATAAGGAAAGAGACCAATTGTCGTTTTAGAGGCGGTGTTCAAACTGCCGTCCATTGCAGGCATTGCACAACTGGTACCTTCGTACTGTGGAGTGTCTGCAACGCTCAAAAAGGCCAGCATTGTCTATAATAACATGTGCAGTTTCAACAACGCGAGCAACTAAGTCTTCTGCCGTATCGATCGGTGTCTCATACACAAGACGTTTCATGTCTCCTCACAAAATGAAATCCAGTGGGTTAGGTCCGCTGATCGAGGTGGCCACGGTACCGGCCCACCCCTGCCAATCCAACGATCGGGGAATGTAGCATTTAGATGGTTCCTGACACGACGATCAAAGTGTGGAGGGGCCCAGTCATGCTAAACCATATTCGTTCTCTGATGTTCAATGGGATATTTTCTAAAAGTTCTGGTAGGACGTAGCGTAGAAAAACAAAATAATTACCACCATGGAGACTGTTAGGGACCCTTTTAACTTGTTGCAGGCATAGCTGTACAAACAACTATACTAGGGGCAGAAGAAATCGGCGGGTCTGGCGAACCCCTACTTCTCTTCCCCGACTCCTACGCCCCTCAGAACTTGCTTGGTGTATGGTCCTGTCCCAAATAACTCCACTGATACTTTTTCACTACAGGAAAACTTAGAAAATAAATAAAATAATAACGTGATTTTTAGTAATTACAAATAGGGCCTACTCAATATTATCATTATAATATTTTGCAAGTTAATTCATTTCACAAATGTAATAAAGTGTAATGTAAACCTAATATAAATCAAATATTTAGCATTACACAAATACTTTGTATTTATGTATTTTCAGAATGTTGTGTTGAAACAGTAATTACTAAATAATGTTTATGCAGTATACTTACCAACTTTATAAATCGCGATAAAATTAAAAATTAAAGTAAAATGTTTACTAATTGTGGAATATGTATATCATTATAACATGAACGAGTTTCGTAATGAAAGCACACTTACGAATGGCTTAGCTTAATAAAATAAATAACATAATAAGTATGACACAAAAAATCGTATTATAAATTGGGCACTCGTTTTATAAATTGAAAGTAAGACTACGAAGGAATAGCAACTACCAATGTGTCTTTTTAAATACTTGTTTTAAATAATTGTGTTTTTAAAATATTGGTTTTAAACATTGATACAAACAAACTCAGTTTTTAAGTTTAGTTTTTATTAATTATTTATTAGCATATCAAGTGTCGCAAGGCAATCATAAAGTAATAACTATAATATATCATGGATAAGAGCATCAAGCACATACACAAATCACTGAATTTCACGATACACACGCCAACTGACAAGGTTTCTAATTAGTATCATATACACATCTGAAGATGGTACACCTACGTACCGAAAACGTTAATGTGAAAAATCAATAAATGTAAAAATTCACAATTGTAACATAGATAAGCATAGATGATTTAATTAAAACTTATATATTGTGGGTATGTTTAGTAACAACAATGTAATTTATTCGTCACAACAATAATTCCTTTCTACAATTCACCTTAAACGCTCTCGTCAACAATTGGATCTTCACTCAACACAGTATTCGTTATAGCACTCCACCGACGACAATGACAATTTACTTGGACTATTACGCACAACAATGAACTGTTAATCTTAACTAATATTTACAAAGCACTATTTACAAATCAGAACTATCAGTTCTCAGTTCACAGTTCTTCTATCTCAGTCACTCGAGTTCACAGTATCTCGAACCACAGACCTTCAGAGACAGTTCACTGTATTCGAACTCGGGTCCCTCCAACTGCGGTCCACTGCACTCGAACTCAGGTCCCTCCAACTGCGGCCCACTGCACTCGAACAGGCCTTCGGATGCTGACGCAGATGCGGACGCACACTCGAGTCGAACTCCGGCACACCAGTCTGGCTTGCTTGCTCTGGCTTACTCACTGACCGAATAACTGAAAACTCTGCTGTCGTTCCTTCGCGACCGTAATTTATAACCACAGCGACGTAGCCTCGAAAATTCGCGAGTCTTCCACTTCGACGGATTTCTGGAATAGTCGGGAAGGTCGTTCCACATTCACTGCGTTAAGTAGCAGCTGCGCGCGCAGCCTCCCCTCGCGTGTAGGCCCCTTTCCCCTTTCCCCGTGAAGCCCGCGCGATATGCTCTCTCGCGGGACGCTGGTCGTGAGTTCGAATCTCACGTCGCTGTCACAATATTATTGTGAGCTTATCGGAAAACCAAAACAAAAATGAAACAGTATAATATGTTGTTATACGAAGAGTTTGCCCAATGACAGATGACTAAAAATTGCTTGCGTGTATATGCCTTTGTGTTTGTGTGTTTTTAGTTATTCAATAAGTAATACTGTGGATCGAGAAAGTCGCTTTTAGGAATATTAAGGATAAGGCGCTCCACTACAAATTCGAAGGCCCGGAATTCGATTCCGGATGAGGTCTTTTTCCTCTTCTGTTATTTTGTTACGTGAATAGTCTGTATTGAGATCTTTCAAGGCTCCTGTTTCCGATCGGATACTTATCTCTTACTCTCTCACAATTCTCAAGGGCCATTATTTGTAGTATTATTTCATGCTCGTTCCATTCCTCCTCTCTTCTTGAGATCTATTTCCCCCTATCCTATATTTCACATTGTTAGCTGATGTTCTGACTTTAGAAGTGGTCGAGCTTCGTTACTCCCACTATTTGCTTCAAGTTCTCATGACGATTATTTCCATTAGCTGCTTTGCCTTCGAGATAATCTAATTTTGTTTCCATTTCATATGTTAATATGGGTCTTACGATGCTTTTATACAGGGTGAACCATAAGCAATGTCATTAATTTCTGGTGGGTGATTCTTTCAGTGAAGAGCAACAAAAAGTCTGATACAATTTTGCTGTATTTTGCATAGTATTTCCACAAAAAGGTGCATTTTGAAATACATTAATTATGATATCATGCAACGCTGCAACTAGTAGGGAGTACACATTCAGTTGTGTTGCTTTGATCAACCCCTTCACCTGGCTTTTTGAAGGTCATTGCCATATACCGTACACTGTTTTTAAACTCGTAAGAAAAAATACAGATGGTATACCGTTTAATGTTTGTGTTTAAACAATCCTCATTTTACGTTAAACAAAATTTTGGAAAAATTTAAAATAAACTCTATAACCTAAATTTAATTAAATGTTCAGAGAACACAAGCAATAAAACACGATTATTTCAAACTAAAGCGACAAGATTAAGAAATATTTCGACACTCTCATATCAATTGCATATTCTAGAGATCGTAAACAATAATGAAGTTTAAAGCATTTAAAACTCTAAAGGAAAAAAATTCGATAACTAATGCGATGCTAATTTAATTCAATTAATTATAATTAATTTAATATTTGAGATAGCTAGTACAATGATGAAAATTAAACCTATAAGGTGAAAAAGTAACTTAATTTATGAGCTAATTTAATTCAATCAATTATAATTAATTTAATATTTGAGATAGCTAGTACAATGACGAAAATTAAACCTATAAGGGAAGTAGCAACTTAATTTATGAGCTAATTTAATTCAATCAATTATAATTAACCTAATATTTGAGATAGCTAGTACAATGATGAAAATTAATTTAATGTAAGCTTACTAGGACTAGCGAGAAAAAAATATATATATAAATCTAAAATATATTTCTGTAATGAGAATATTAATGTAATTGCCATTAGAGGTTTTGTAAATCTATTTAGCGAAATTAATGATAATAGTAAGAATGGACAGATGTTAGTTTTTATTATAAGTAACAAATATTAATCAGCAATTAATCTGTTAAGTAAGAATTTATGTAATTTTGACCTAAACAACCCCTTATATCACTCGGAAGCGAGTTCCAATTTCTAGCAACTGAAACTGTATAGGATGAAGAATATAAAGATGTCTTGTGGTAGGGTATAATGAGTAAATTGTTATGATGAGATCTTGTACTTAGCTGATGATATGCGGATAAATTTTGGAAACGAGAAGTCAAATAGATTGGGGTAGCGGTACGCAGAATTTGAAATAAGAGAACAAGAGAATGCAGGGCTCGTCGATCGCTTAGCCTTAGCCAAGACAGAGTTTGGAAAGACGGGGAAACATGATCATACTTACGAATATTACAAATATAACGGACGCACGCATTATGCACACGTTGTAGCCTACTCCTCAAATTTGCATAAGAGTCTGGGCAAGGACTTGTTTTCACAGAAAAGAAGAGGAGATGTTTTATATGGGTTGGAAAATGGAAAACTGAGAACATTTTTTTTTTTATATTTGTAATCTGATTGTTTCAACTTAAGTTTTCGTCAAAATAGTCTCATAAATTTTTTAACAGTAGAGCTATAAGGTAAAGAAATATTGTTGATGACAACTGATAGTGCATGTCGTACTTCGAAAGAAGATAATAGTCTCTTCTGTCCTAGAATAATAGCCTGGGATTTCTCTAGGTTTAACATTTGAATATGGGGAAAAAAAACTTCTGCAGCTACAGATTTTTTTTTGGAAGGAGTATTAGCCACGCAATGTTGTATTCTGAAGGAAAGTAGTGTACGAGTTCCGACAGAACTCCTTTTACCCAGTTCAGCCTTATCCATCGGATGAATTCATTGGGTTGTGGCTCGCATTTAAATGAGTTAGAAGGCCGGATTATGAACGTACGTACATTTCCATGGAAACGGTCGGACTCCACTTTGCCTTGATTAAAATAGCCCTTCCCCCCCTCAGGTGACATTTACCCCCATCTCCAACCCGTATTGGTGAACAAATGGTTCAATGATAATCTCATCTCTCTTCCGCTAGGAGCGCTGCCATCTATGTTTACAGCAACACGAAGGAAGAGTGGTTTAAGTGTACCGAAATGTATCTTGCTAACTTCACAGTGTCACCAACATGTCATTTACGACGTCACATGTGCAACATTTTGCCGAGAAGTTCAGGTGCCTTTTTCTTTTGGAAATTTCTGATCCATCTTTTACTGTAAATAAAACACATAGTGGAACACTGAAAAATTAAAACTTGAATGTAGTTATTTTACAGTGATGTACAGAAGAATTTTATTTAATTCGATTATAGGGCTAAATATGTTTAAAAAGAGAAATTGGTAAAGGAGAGTTAAAGCTTATATAGGTCTATATTCCGTAACTCTTTTATTTTTTACTTCTGTAAAGTCAATATTATTCTGTCTGTCATATTGTATTGTATTATATTTATTAACATTCCATGGTATTCATACATTGCTTCACAGCTAGAATATCGAACAACTTAAAAAACTTAATACTACTATAATGTCTTATTTTATAGTCACAGTCTAGATGAAATATATGCAGAAGAGATTTACAATGTAGTCTTCTAGTACAACACATAGTTTTACTATCAATTTCATGAAGTGTTGTTAAATGTCATGAATTCACCTACAGAATAGAAGGCGTGAGAAATTAGATACTTCTTTAATTTGGCTCTAAATAATTTTATGTTTTGAGTTTCATTTTTTATATCGATAGGGAGGCTATTAAAAATTTGTATTGCCATATAACGTACTCCTTTTTGATAGCACGATAGACTTGCCGATAGAGTATGAAAGTCATTTTTTGACGTGTATTTATGCTATGAACTGTTGAATTAGTTACAAAGTTTTCACGATTACATACGAGGAAGATTATTAATAAAAAGATATACTGACAAGCCATGGGCATTATTTGTAGTTTTTTTAATAGACCTACACGATTCCCTAGATTTGGCACCTATTATTATTCTAATTACTCTTTTTTGTAGTAGGAATACACTGTTATTATTTGTGGAATTTCCCTAGAATATTATTCAAAACTCATTACCGAGTGGAAGTATGCAAAGTATATTGTTTTTAAGGTATTGATATTTGTTATATTTTGCATAGATCTAATAGCAAAACAAGCTGAATTTAGTTTGGGGGCATTTTCTTTAATATAATTTTTCCAATTTAACACTTTATCGATTTTTAAGCCAAGAAATTTGGTTGTTGTTGTTGTTCTAATAGGGACAAATTGTTAATTATTGCGCTTAAAATGTGCGAGGTTGAATTCGGACAGAATTTAAATTGAATTGTCTTAGTTTATTATAATTTAATACTAATTTATTAACTGAGAACCAGTCACATATTTTGAAGAGAATTTCCTCTGTTGAAGATTGGAATGTGTTGGAGTTATTTGCTGTAATTATTGTGTCATCTGCAAATAATATGGGATGACCTACATCTTTTGTTAGGGGGCAAGGTCATTGGAGAAGACTGGTAGAAGTGATATGGGTCTGTAATTTTCTGGAGATGTTATTTTTCCCTTTTTGAAGATAGGAATAACCACTGAATATTTTAACCTCTCGGGGAATATACCCTTTAATTTTGAATAGTTACATAAATAACTTAGTGGCCTAGCTATAATATCTGAACTCGCTTTTAATATTTTAGCTTGTTATTCCATCATACGCTGAGAAGTATGTATAAAACGTTTAGAGATGAATTGTGCCTAGGTTCTAGGTGGGGAAGAAAATAACAAAACTCATACTTTGATATAAAGTTAAGATACTGTTGTGGTAGGAAAATATGAACAAGTATGAGTTTAAATATTTCATTTCCTTTAATATATAATGCATAGAAACAAGGTCTATAGGCGTATATATGAAAGTAAAACACTTTTTCACTGTTTCTCAATACGTGGGGAAACCAATAACTGTGGGGAAAACGAAAAGGTATGCTTTTCCTGTTTATCTACGACAAGAATAATTTCATGGGTCATAAATTTAAACACAGATAATGTTTTACTCATGCTAGCAAACTTAAAACACTCTTTCATTACACTGCTCAATAAATTTGAACTTTTTTTCCATAACATTAATAAAATAGGCTGATCTTAACTAATTTGCATGTGCTGAACACGAAAATGACAATGAAAAGTTCGTAACACGTTACGTTTTTGTGTTATACTTACTTGATACACTGAAAGATCAGCATTTTTAACTATTAAAAATTACTGTGTTCTCATTTCTTGTGTGAAAATTTCCAAGAGTGCCTTAGGTATGAAAAAACTGATACATCAATAACTGACCAGCTATTAAGACTTATGAAAACCACTCTTCGTCCTATAAAATAGAGAAAGATAAGAAAATACCTTCATTTTTTCTCTTATGAGAAATGGAATCTTCCCTTTTAAAAAACTAGCAATAATCGCCCATCATCGCAGGATCCCATATTCCTTGGTACCGTTGCTCCATTGTAGCAATGTCTTTGTGAAATCGCTCTCCGTGCTCATCACTTACAGTCCCAAACTTCTCAGGAAAAAAGTCCTAATGTGAATGTAAGAAGTGGATCTCCAGTGACATATTGCAGGCCATTTTTTTTTGTACTTTCTTAGTAACGTCTCTATTAATTGGCGATAATTTTCTGCCTTGTGATTCCCTAAAAACACTTCGTTGCAAAAGATGTCCATGCTGGTAATTCCTTGGGGTTAAGGTTTTTCTCAAAAAATGCTGTCCTTAAAAAGTTTTCCAGTTTGTGGACCGACAGATATGTCAATTTAGAGATGAGCAACATCAAATTGGACGGAGTTACGCAACAATAGACCAACCGACAATTAAAAAAAAATTGAGACAGTTGCACAAATCTGTTGTTAATTGGCTTATTTAACTCGGAAAGAATAAAGAATACGATATCTGCATTTTTTTTGCTATTTATAAGCAAAATTTGTTTATTGCATTAATTAATTGACTTATTTCCTTATCTATACCTATCTATATCTATCTATCTATCTATCTGTCTGTCTGTCTATCTATCTATCTATCTATCTATCTGTCTGTCTGTCTGTCTGTCTGTCTGTCTGTCTGTCTGTCTGTCTGTCTGTCTGTCTGTCTGTCTGTCTGTCTGTCTGTCTATCTATCTATCTATCTATCTATCTATCTATCTATCTATCTATCTATCTATCTATCTATCTATCTCTCTATCTATCTATCTATCTATCTATCTATCTATCTATCTATCTATCTATCTATCTATCTATCTATGTCTCTATCTATCTATCTGTCTGTCTGTCTGTCTGTCTGTCTGTCTATCAATCCATCCATCCATCCATCCATCCATCCATCCATCCATCCATCTATCCGTCTGTCTGTCTGTCTATCTGTCTATCTGTCTATCTATCTATCTATCTATCTATCTATCTATCTATCTATCTATCTATCTATCTATCTATCTATCTATCTATCTATCTATCTATCTATCTATCTATCTATCTATCTATCTATCTATCTATCTATCTATCTATCTATCTATCTATCTATCTATCTATCTATCTATCTATCTATCTATCTATCTATCTATCTATCTATCTATCTATCTATCTATCTATCTATCTATCTATCTATCTATCTATCTATCTATCTATCTATCTATCTATCTATCTATCTATCTATCTATCTATCTATCTATCTATCTATCTGCCTATTTATCTCCATCCATCTCTGTCCTGTCTTATCACAGGAAACAAGGTTCACTTTCACGCAAAGTCTGTGATAATTTGAAGTAAAAAGTGTCAGATAAGTAATAAGTTTTTCCAGAGCTGTACAGTACATATAAGGACCCTGTGTAGTTGTTACACAACTACTGGAGTAAATCACATCCTTATTCTTATTCCTTACTACGTTCTCTACTTTGTCAATCACAGACTTCAGCAGAACCACTAAATGGTATCCCTGCAGTCCTTGTGCCGTTTGATTTCATAGACATAGAGTAAGAGACACTTTTCACTAAAAAGTCTGACGTCTCTCTTTATTTTCGTCTCAGTCATTTGTCTTGTTACAGCTGCATAGAAACCTCACATCGAACTAAAGTCCGTCCAGCCAAAGAATAAAGTGATGTAAACACATGCACGTGGTCGTTAGATCTCTGAACAAAATTGGCAGTGACTGTTTTCTTTGTTGCCATGGGAACAGGTCTATTTTCGGTCTTTGGTTTACATCACTTTGTCCTTTCGATGGACACAATATATCAGCTTTAAAATTGTCTTGTCCGAATATTGCGTGCATGTCCGTGGCGCTGTTATCGCGGATTAGAAAACAGACGAACTGTACGGGACTGTTAGAGCGTTGTAATGGCTGCTACACGCAACTCCATATATTTACACACAGATACGTCAGGTTCAAATGCCCTGCAATTACATATAATCGGCACACGCATGTTTGTCGGACACCTTTCTGTAATTTGTAACAGTACAATACAAATGGCCTTTATAGAACCCGGAGGCTCATTGCCGCCCTCACATAAGCCCGATGTCATCCCTATCTTGTGCAAGATTAATCCATTCTCTATCATCACATCCCACCGTCCTCAAATCCATTTTAATATTATCCCCTCATCTACTTCTTGGCCTTCCTAAAGGTCTTTTTCCCTCCGGTCTCCCAACTAACACTCTATATGTATTTCTTGATTCACCCATACGTGCTACATGCCCTTCCCATTTCAAACGCCTGGATTTAATGTTCCTAATTACGTCAGGTGAAGAATACAATGCGTGCAGTTCTGCATTGTGTAACTTTCTCCATTCTCCTGTAACTTCATCCCTCTTAGCCCCAAATATTTTCCTAAGCACCTTATTCTCGAAAAGCCTTAACCTCTGTTCTGCTGTCAAAGTGAGAGTCTAAGTTTCACAGCCATACAGAAAAACCGGAAAAATGACTGTTTTATAAATTATAATTATCAGTTTTTTAAAACAGACTGGATGACAAAATCTTCTCAACCGAATAAATAAGGCATTTCCTATATTTATTATTCATTTAAACCCTTTTCAATGACTGACTGATGAAATGTATTTGTAGACCAAAGTAGTTCACATAGTTCTATTTTGCTACGTCGTATAGGAATGGGATGATGTGGGGAAAAAGGGGAAAATAATAGGAAGAAATGTATTTCGTAATGTGAAGATGCGTTTAATTGACATTGAGAGGTAAGAGATTGAGCTCCAATGTTCGCCATTTTTGTTCTTTCGTTGCCGAGTTACCAGACGAGGGATCTATTTGCCGCACCGTTAAACATTATCATGTCGTAGCTCCTATGATAATAAATCAAACGCACTGTAATTCAGCAAATAATTGAGCGGTAAATAACGTCCTCGTGTGCTTTGTGCGAACGCCAACGAAAGAGCCAAAATGGCGGGCGATTATATTAAGTATTTATCCAGCCTTAGGAAATTCATGACGTCTTCATCAGCGAATCAGAAGACGTACACGTTTAAATGTAGCCGACCTGCAACGTGATTGGCTGCCGGAAATTAGAGCGACGGGACTATAGTTGTATATTCGTGAAGTACCATTATATGAAGTTGATACTATGACGATGACCTTTGAATTAGCTAACCTAGGAATTCCCTTTTGATCTGTTTTCAGTTCAATTGACATAACGGAATTGTAGTCCCTGTTATGTTCCTTTGAATATGTCACAGTGATGACTTGCAGCACACTTCATCTTCATGTGCAACAATAATGAGGCAATGATGGGTAATTGGCGGAGAGATTGTAGCACAAGCTAGAGTACTGCATAAAGTCCATCTCAAATTCCTCTTGGATCTCCAATCTTTCAACCTAAGTGCCTATAGTGGAGGAACCTTGATAGAACAGGGGAATCAGGATTGTTTGCTAATATGCCTTTTTATACTATCTGAATTCGAGTGGATTAGTGTTCATTGATTTGGTCTATTGAGAGATCTGAGGGCGGGTGAAGAGTATTAACCATCTGAGTACCGTTAACATGAGTGATTGATTATTATTGCTGCTGAGCTTTGAGTCTTTGTATCGGATCTGCGTTGAAGAAACAGCTTGTTACAAGTACCTCCTTAATGAAACACTCTTCATAGAAAGCAGCATGGAATCTCTATAAATTACTAATCAGAATCCATAATTATGTAGATTGATTCACTACGTTATACCACCACTTGCGAATCGTATTCCTTTTATCATTTTTATTTAAAGAAGCAACAATAATCCCTTTTGCTTCCTGTGTTAAAAACCTTGGAGTTTACTTTGATACGCATTTAAACTGGAATAACCAAGTAACCAGTGGCGGTTCCTAGGGGCAGGGAAGGGAGGAATGTCCTCCTCACATTTTTCTTCTTTTGAAAGTAAATACCAAATGAAATGTATGCCTTGAAATTCGAGGAAGATTCCATAATTTTTAAGTTCACAGCTATAAGAAAACCTCAGTTGATCGAGTTTTAAACGACGCGCAATCATGTGCTGCTAGAAAACTGTGAGAAAGATGCGAGATTGTTTGTGTGGAGGAAAGCCAATCCTTTCCTCCTTTACTGCAGTTAACACACATAGACAACAGCGCACTAGCGGCCAGAGACAGAAGCAGAGTTTTAAAGCAAGTAAATGAACGGAGAGGGAGGAGATCCTCCTTTGAATCAGCGCATGGGCGGAAAATAGAAACCGACTGGTCGTGCAGCAAGCTCGCTACCGCTGCCATCTAACGATGCTGCATTCAACCGGACTATAACACATCTAGAAGGAGACACAGTAGAAACAGTTTTAACGCAAAGATACGAAAGACACCATGTAAACTTTTTTAAAATTATAACTCAAAAATATTATTCATTGCACTTTGTATAGGCTACTTACTATTCATGGTTTGAAACTTTCGAGGATATCTGAAAGTTGAAGTTGGGTTTATATAAAACATAAAGGAAGTAGTTCTAAATTATTATCGCGGATCTTTTTGGCCCCTGAAATCCACTTCCATTCATTGTCTATTAGACAGGGCAACGGCCAAGTTGTCAGTTTTGTACAAATATATTTGAAATTGAAAGTACTCCAAACTACATTATTTTCAACATAAAAAAATTAATCGGCCACCAGCAGCTTTGAACAATAATGATAGTGTGACTTTACAAGAACTGACATTCTTCAAGAACCATGTGATACTGAACTTGTAAAATGTACATGTGGCAACACAGACCACGTGGGTGGGTGCAGTGTTCTCGCTTTCCTAACAGATTATTTCCCATTCCCATTTCCGTAAAACGGTTCCGGTTATATGTTAGTAGCTAGTCTCTTCCAACACGTGTGATGCTGTAGTGTGCGCGAAAAATGCTGCGAGGTTGTGAATTTCCTTGTAATTGTTAATTTGTACAAATATTAAACAGTGAATGGGAGGGAAAACATATTATATTTTGAACAATGTAGGAAACTCAGTTTACAAGAACAGATTATTGCTTTACAGAAGGGAAGACTAACCCCAACACTACCTGGTCTTACATATATGCATGTAGGCCAATTTTTAGCATGTTTCATTCAAGGTGTCATTTTATACTGTTAACTTCTTTCCTCCTCTTAAGAAATAAGCAGGAGCCGCCACTGCAAGTATCCCATATTACCAAAAAAAAGTGCTTTCCATACTACATTCCTTAAACAGCATTCGAAAATTCCTTCCGCTATCACTCAAGAAAATACTAGTGGAAACATTAGTAATGCCCCACTAGTAATGATTTTCTAATGACTGACCTCAATGTCAACCAGTCGCAAAAATTACAACGTGTTCATAATTCTTGTGTTCGCTTCGTCTGCGATGTCCGTCGCGCTGACCACATTACCCCATCCTTCCAAACTCTAAACTGGCTACGTCTTAACGAACGTAGAAATTTTCATTCTCTTGTTCTCCTTTTCCAAGTCCTTCACACTTCTACACCTACCTACCTTGCCTCCCGTTTCAGTTACCTGTCATCATTTCATAATCTCTTCACACGCACGCAGAATAGCCGCATACTAGCCATACCAACACATAAGACATCATCGTATTCATCATCATACACAATTTCGCTCTCGCGCTTGTGGAATACCCTACCCAGTGACATCAGAGACTGTCGGAATTTAGTAGCGTTCAAAAGCAAACTTATTAAGCATTTTCTTACTGCGTAGAGTAAGTTTAATTTTTACTTAATCAATAAAAGAAATGCTTCTCTCTTCTTAACTTTACAATAAACTGTCTAGCTATTATTAATCAGTTAATCTTTTAGTACTTTGATTTTTATTGTATTTGTAAATTTAATATTAATTGTAATTATAATTGTAATTGTATTTTTTAATTTTGTAGTTGTAATCCCCTGGTAGAGGGGAACAGAAGGCCTGATGGCCTTATCTCTACCAGTTTAAATAAATAAATAAATAAAAAAAATAAAAAAAAATAAATAGCTCACTGCTGATTTGAGAGAATTTATGACGATCTAGGCAGCGCTGGAGGGAAATTAAAACTGTCTTTTTAATTTATATTTTGATTTGTACTTTATTCTATTCCTTCACGCTATGTATAATGGATTTTACATATCTAATTGACAATTTTTCTCATTTGTAACGGAATATCAACTTGGTATATGTGTTCGGTGACTTATAGATTTTTTTTCAGTTTTGTCATTAGTTCTAATTCACTTAAACATATATTTTTAAAAGAATTTCCTTAGCCAAACTCAGAGAGTTGTATCAGCTTATTGTAATAGTAAAACATGAAATCACATAATGTAAACTTACACAGGGACATTATTTTATTTTTACTAACATTTCTAATATTAACCTGGCTATACATTTCAATCAACGATTTAGAACCGGAAACACCGTTTGCTACCCCCTTCCACGACTGGAGTTCGATGATACTTGCGTAATATACAAACAAATCATTTACTAGGTATAGGAGGGAAGAAAAGTAGTTCATCCATTTACGTAAACTAGGATATATCGCGATTTTGAGTTTGATAATTTTCATTACGTTTTTGTTTAATGAAAATACAGTACTGTATTAACAATAAGTGTGTTTACTCAGGGACTGAGCTTTCCATGTGTACGTATTCATTATACAGTGTATATTATACTGTCTACAGCACATTAGCGTACAATACAAAGAATGAAGTTAAATTGAAAAATAATCATAATATGGATATTTAAACACATTTTTGAAAATGGTGGCCGTTCATTTCGATACAGGCTTCAGTTCTAATTTGCATATTATCCCACTATAGACTATTCTACGTAATTCCTATTACCAGGTTCGTACTTCGTATCAGTAACGCATGTTGAAATAAATCTGTACCTACTCTATAAAAGAGACCTTACGTACTGTAAATTCAATCTTCACTTCTGCTCGATCCGAAAAGATAAAATTACTCAGACATGCTATCTACTGTCCGTCCAAGTGGTTACGTCGCAGCGTCGTAGAAAGGGAGGAAATCACGTGACAGTTAATTACTTAACGAGGCCCTTTTAATTAAGTTATTTTAAATGTATGGGTATAATATTACGCAGACGTCCAATTCCTAACAGAAATTAATGTTCTCAGAAAAGAGCTAAGACAGCCCAGTGACTAGCCTTTACAGAGAGGCGAATAGAAGCAGGTGGGGGAAAACGGGATGCGACGTAGGCAAATGGAAAATGATGCAATATTGAAAGCTCTTTCGTCACTGCAAAACGCGAACATATTTTTGGAACGTACTGTTTACTATGACCGTAAGGCTAGTATGACTGTATATTCGGTCTTGGATCTGTGTGGAGGACGGTTGAACTTCATTAGTAGAAGGGGTGGGAGTGAAGTACATTCAAAAACTCAGGTACAATAAAAATTGAAGTAAAAATAAAATGATGTCGCTGTATTTAAACGAAGTTCCCATAAAATCTGCTCATTCTTTTGAAGTTTTTATAATGCCAGACTTTTGCATTATGCATTTTTGTGTTCCTTTGCATTGGTTTAACGTTAAATTATGAAATATAATTTCATGTTTCTACAAAGTTCCATTAAAATCTGCTCATTCATTTGAAGGCGTTATAATGTAAAACCTTCGTACTAATCGTTGCTGTTTTCCTTGGAAGACCACAGCTGCGTAAAAGCTGTGGGTTGTACTCAGAACTACCTCAGTAGAACCGTCTTGGTTAGGCCTATAAGCCTCAGAATATTAAATCGATTTCTACACAGTTCTGTGCTAAGTCCAAAACCATTTGTGGGGGGAAAAAAAAGAGGGAAAGGAGACGCCTTCACTTGAAAAACACTCCCTCGGGAAATCGTCTGGAGTGTTTGGGGAAACTTGTTTTCCAACTTGGATGTAACTGAGTCTGACAGGGCATTCGTCCATTCACAGAATTCCTGATTTTAACACTCTTCCCAAGTTTAATACTTAACAAGAAATTGCTAGAACTTGCAACGGTTCACGATGGGGGGGAGCAGCGCTACTAATAAGAACTTTAGAAGTAACTTTATAAGCTATAGCTAAATGTATTTTATACAGGGTGTATGGAGTATAACTGCCATTACTTTAACTGATTATTCATGTCATAATTCACTGTGGGCTAAAGCAAGAAGATGCACTATCACCTTTACTTTTTAACTTTGCTCTAGAATATGCCATTAGGAAAGTCCAGGATAACAGAAAGGGTTTAGAATTGAACGGGTTACATCAGCTTCTTGTCTATGCTGATGACGTGTATTCGTTAGGAGAAAATCCACAAACGATTAGGGAAAACACAGCAATTTTACTTGAAGCAAGTAAAGCGATAGGTTTGAAAGTGAATCCCGAAAAGACAAAGTATATGATTATGTCTCGTGACGAGAATATTGTACGAAATGGAAATATAAAAATTGGAAATTTATCCTTTGAAGAGGTGGAAAAATACAAATATCTGGGAGCAACAGTAACAAATATAAATGATACTCGGGAGGAAATTAAACACAGAATAAATATGGGAAATGCCTGTTTTTATCATCCAGTCTGCTGTCAAAAAATATGAAAGTCAGAATTTATAAAACAGTTATATTACCGGTTCTTCTTTATGGTTGTGAAACTTGGACTCTCACTTTGAGAGAAGAATATAGGTTAAGGGTGTTTGAGAATAAGGTGCTTAGGAAAATATTTGGGGCTAAGAGGGATGAAGTTACAGGAGAATGGAGAAAGTTACACAACACAGAACTGCACGCATTGTATTCTTCACGTGACATAATTAGGAACATTAAATCGAGACGTTTGAGATGGGCAGGGCATGTAGCACGTATGAGCGAATCTAGAAATGCATATAGAGTGTTAGCTGGAAGACCGGAGTGAAAAAGGCCTTTGGGGAGGCCGAGACGAAGATGGGAGGATAATATTAAAATGGATTTGAGGGAGGTGGGATATGATGATAGAGACTGGATTAATCTTGCTCAGGATAGGGACCTATTGCGGGCTCATGTGAGGGCGGCAATGAACCTCCGGGTTTATTAAAAGCCATAAGTAAGTTAAGGCTATATATATCAAACAGTTCATATTTTATCTTTGCATATCTTTTTAATAAAATTCCAGCACTCTCACTTCCATAATTATTTATATAACCTAACCTCTATCACTGGAATCTGCAACATGAAATAGCAAAAAACAGTGTAAATATTAATTCATATCCATTAAATGACTTGTACTCTTAATTACTTGATGATTATAGACTCCATGTCGCTTTATGAAATACTGGTATGATAAAATTTAAAAGCGAATCACGAGAAATGTTAAAATGGCATAGGGCAAGGGGTTACACTGTAATAATAGAAACATGCTCTCAAATAACTTTTATTTATAATCAATAATTTGAAATCGACTCCTCAGGGTCTAGAACTCTAAACTGCTGGTAGTTTGTATAGGTCACAGTTAACTGTAAACGTGGTAGAACTGCAGGATACTTTTTGCTAGTAACGTGTATAGATCACAGTTAACTCTGAACGTGGTACAACTGCAGGATACTTTTTGCTAGTAACGTGTATAGATCACAGTTAACTCTGAACGTGGTAGAACTGTAGGATAATTTTTGCTAGTAGCGCGTATAAGTCACAGTTAACTCTAAGCATGGTAGAACTGCAGCATATTTTATGCCAGTAGCGCGTATAGGTCACACTTAACTCTAAACGTGGTAGAACTGCAGGATACTTTTTGCTAGTAGCGTGTATAGATCACAGTTAACTCTGAAAGTGGTACAACTGCAGGATACTTTTTGCTAGTAGCGTGTATAGATCACAGTTAACTCTGAACGTGGTACACCTGCAGGATACTTTTTGCTAGTAACGTGTATAGATCACAGTTAACTTTGAACGTGGTACAACTCCAGGATACCTTTTGCTAGTAGCGTGTATAGATCACAGTTAACTCTCAACGTGGTACAACTGCAGGATACTTTTTGCTAGTAACATGTATAGATCACAGTTAACTCTGAACGTGGTACAACTGCAGGATACTTTTTGCTAGTAGCATGTCTAGGTCACAGTTAGCTCTAAACGTGATAGAACTGCAGGATATTTTTTTGCTAGTAGTGTATATAGGTCACAGTTAATTCTAAACGTGGTAGAACTGCAGGATACTTTTTGCTGGTAGCGTGTATAGATCCCAGTTATCTTTAAACGTGGTAGAACTGCAGAATACTTTTTGCTAGTAGCGTTCTAGGTCACAGTTAACTCTAAACGTGATAGAACTGCAGGATATTTTTTGCTGGTAGTGTATATAGGTCAAAGTTAATTCTAAACGTGGTAGAACTGTAGGATACTTTTGATAATAGCGTGTATAGGTCATAATGCAGTATTTTAAGGAATTTAAGTCTTGAAATATATATCTTAGAAGCTCACAATGATTTATTTTCTCTTGTTCCAGGTGAGTGCAACATGGTTTAGCAAATCGCACAGCAATGAATAGGCAGTTGTCTTTGCTATAGACTATGTCTAGCACCAAGAAATCCATGGCTACGTCAAGGTAAAGTTTTATGTTTTCTTACGTTACATTGTATTATTTGTAAATATACAGCACTGAAACAAATTTAAAACGCCACGTTGACATACAGTTCTTTTCGAAATAATAAAAATATGCATGGCATATGTGTACCACCTTTATCTTCGTGAAACCATAGCAGAAACGTTATAATGCATATTTATGCAAATATATAATTAATGTAAATGTACTACAATACAAATTGACATAAATATACAGTATGCATGCAGAATTGCTCATGTGTGCCCATATCTACAGAGCGGTTAGTAGCTTTCGGGGCCGTCAGAATGCGGCTCCTTACCGGGAAAGTTCAGACGTAATCGCGGAGTGAAAGAGACACCGAGAGGCGCAGAGTCTCGCCAATCATTTTGGTTTAAAGTTTGTTAGTAACTTGACTTAGTTCTGTGCTAAAATTATTTTCAGTGTTAAGTTATAGGCTTATTGGTTATTATTAGTTATGCCACGACATAAGCATAGTTAAAAACAAAGAGTTTGTATGTACGATACGTATGTAAAACGAAGTCTTGCAGTACAATGGTAAGGTAATTTACAAGAAAATATGATACAGTAGAGCGTCTCGTTTAGGCACAGTGAAAACGTAAACAATGTTCAAGTAATGTGTGGGGGCGATCCGTACGATGAACACTAGGTATGCACAATGGAAGATTTTTTCCATTGATATCTACAGTTTCATTAGCTAATACTTTCCAATAGTCAACCTGCAACGTACCCTCAAACCATTACACTCCTAACATGCAGAAAAGTATCACATACTAAGCACGCAATACATTATTTTTATAGCTATCGACTAAAGAGAAAATGTTTTAAGATTCGTAATAAAGATGTGGGAGTCTGTACTTCCATGTCTTACAGTGTTAAATTCCTCAATTTTAGGTGAATTTTTCTCAGAAGTTATAAAAGATACAAATGTAGAAAGAATAGGGCATATGTAACATTACTTTATGTATACAACCGGCTAAAAATTTTAAAATTCAACTGAGCAAAGAAAAACATTTTTTGCATTAAGAATTACAGACGTGGACAAATTATTAACAAAATTGACGACTTTTATGATAATTCAGATTCCAAAATTTGATATTTCAATTTAGACTACAGTTTACAATTTTGCATATTTCTATCATTACAATAGACAGAAATATGCAAAAATGTCAACTGTAGTTTGAATTGAAGAGTTACATTTTGTAAAAATATATAATAAAAATCTTAAATTTTGTTAATAATTTGTAAATTAGCAAAAATTTCAACTACAGTCTAAATTGAAGAGTCAAATTTTGTAAAACTATGAAATAAAAATCTTTAGTTTTGCTAATAATTTGGAAATATCCCAAATGTCAACTGTATTCCAAATTGAAGAATCGAATTTTGTAAAAATATATAGGCCTAATAAAAACCTTCAGTTTTGCTAATAATTTGTAAATATGCAAAAATATCAAATGTAGTCCAAATTGAAGAGTTAAATTTTATAAAAATATACAATACAAATCTTCAATTTTGCTAATAATTTGGAAATACGCAAAAATGTCAACTGTAGTCTAATTTAAAGAATCATATTTTGTAAAAATATATAATAAAAATCTTAAATTTTGCTAATAATTTGTCCACGTCTGTACTATATTTATTTCTTTATTTTTGCTGAAGATAGAAATAATCTTCAGTCTTTTAGCCTACTGTGTAAAATGCCATCACATTGATATTGTACATTAATTTAAAATTGTAAACCTTCTGGGTACAATGCTTTCTGAGAAAAGTGCATAAATGTCATAAATAATAAGAAAGTGCAGAAAAAGGTGTTAAAGTTTCCATATCTTACAATGTTAAATTCCTCAACTTTGGGTACACTTTTCACTGAGCGGTTGGCAAAAAAAAAAAAAAATCATGGATTATTACATACTACGTCATACTACTTTTGACCAATAAAACAGTACGAAAGGATGTGTTTCAACAAATCATGGCTGTTTATCGCTATAATTTTATCACTCCTCTAGCATTTGTTTCTTTCTATCACTTCCCTAGCATTTCTTTCCTTGTTTCCAACATTTCAAAATGCAAATTCTTTGCGGTACTATAAAACATACTTTGCGATTGTCATTTGTTTTCCGCATAGATAGTCGACTGAAAATGGTGGCTCCGTTCAAATGTTTTGGTGAAGGTAACATTAATGAAATAGAATTTAATACCTATTTTATTGTATTAGAGTAGTTTATTTCTTCTAATCTTTATTTACTTTCTTCTGCTTTTATCACCTCCCTACCATTTGTTTCTTTGTTTGGCAACATTTTAAACTGCAAATTCGTTACAGTACTATAAAACATGTTTTGTGATCGTCATTTGTTTATCGCATATAGATAGTCAACTGACAATGTCAGCGCTTCTTTCAAACGTTTTGGTGTAGTTAACATTAGTGAAATAGAATTTTAGTAAGTGAATTAATATTTTATTGTAATAGAGTATTTTATTTCTTCTAATCGTGTAATAGTCCAATTAAATCCCACTCGAGTTTTGATTTTCTCTAGATAAATGAAAACCTCTGGTGAGATTACTGTTGATAACATTTTTCGTATTAATAATTATTACTTACTTACTTACCTACTAACTGGATTTTTAAGGAACCCGGAGGTTCATTGCCGCCCTCACATAAGCCCTCCATTGGTCCCTATCCTGAGCAAGATTAATCCAGTCTCTACCATCATATCCCATCTCCCTCAAAGGTCTTTTTCCCTCTGGCCTCCCAACTAACACTCTATATGCATTTCTGGATTCGCCCATACGTGCTACATGCCCTGCCCTTCTCAAACGTCTGGATTTAATGTTTCCAATTATGTCAGGTGAAGGATACAATGTGTGCAGCTCTGCATTGTATAACTTTCTCCATTGCGCTGTAACTTCATCCCTCTTAGCCACAAATATTTTCCTTATTCTCAGAAACACTTAATCTCTGTTCCTTTCTCAAAGTGGGAGTCCAAGTTTCACAACCATAAAGAAGAACCGGTAATATAACTGTTTTATAAATTCTAACTTTCAGATTTTTTGACAGCAGACTAGATAACGAAAGCTTCATAACCGAATAATAATAGGCATTTCCCATATTTATTCTGTGTTCAATTTCCTCCCGAGTGTCATTTATATTTGTTTGGCAACATTAATAATTATTACAAATTATATTTATTATATTTTTATTTGTATCTTTCCTGACGATATGGCTAAAAGAAGAAATAAAATCATATTATCATTTTACACATTAAACTACCGAAAAATGATAAAAACCGAAGTTTATTTTTCTGTCAAAATTCGGTGTACAGACTCCCTTTCAGTCATCGTCTTTTTGCGACAAATAATTCTACACCATTGACTCAATTCGTCATTGACTGTTTTTAAGCCGAGACACACATGGTAGCAAAGTATTAAGACATTCGAGGTCAGAGACTTAGTCGAGACAATCTTGCGCCTTATTGTGAAATTCTTGAATGTTCGTACTTTTTCAATATAAGCCGTAATTCATTAACACAGCGTTTTAAAACTGTGGTCCGCGGACCACATGTGGTCCTTGAGTTCCGCCCTTCTGCTCCTTCGAAAAAGACAGAGGAAAAAATATAAATCAAACGAATTTCAAATCACAATATAGCTGAAAATATCAGAGTTTGGCAATGACACATGGCAATTGCCTTTCACTTTTTCTCCCAGTATCAATATTTTATGACATTTCTTACCCTACCCGTCTACCTACTTCCCACTCTACTCTCAGCAACAAAAGAGAGATTGAAAGCACTATGAACGTGGCGTTTCTCTGCACATCTGGCGCGGAACCTGTAACCCAGGCAGGGGCCACCCGAATTCATAATAGAGGACCAAAGTACCGAAACTTTTCATGTATTGTTGGCTTTCTTAATAGTTTTGCTGACACCCAGTCTGCACATTGAAATGGGCTCGTACAGTATGTCGTACATCAATAATAGAACGTGCCAAATTGCATCTTTACTTGTTGAAAATCGGGCATGCTTCTGCATTAATTTTTTTATTTCTTTTTCCAGATGAAGATATGAGAAATTTTATACTCCGCCTATTTTAAAATCCGACAGGTTTACTTTTTACACTTGCGTGTTTCGTCTCTAAGTGCCGTTTCAATTTCGCGGGTTTCATACACTCGTTTGAAAGCACTTCGTAACAAACAACTCACCGATGTTTTGCTTCACTCTCATTGCCACGCCAAGTAAATCCAAGTTCCAAATAACTCTTGTCATATTTACGAAAGCATTTTTTTCTTTGAATAGCTACCACTAGAACTAGATATTTCTTTAATGACACTATAATCACTGATATTAATAGGATATTTCTTCACACAAAGCTTCTGAACTATTAGCACATCATGTTCCTTTCTTTTCAAAGATCCGCATCGAAGTCAGTTTTCCATTATTTGTAATGGGCACTATTTAACTGAGACATGAACAACTACAAGCGTGTACCACATAAAAAGGATTTCAAACAACTAACTGCTAACAGACAAGCGATGAATCAACAATGCACAGAATTTGTTATAAGTTACTTGTGATTGGCTACAAAAAATATAATTAGAAAAGTATTATAATTAATTAATTATATTTAGTGCGAGATCGTGCGTATTTGCTTGGTTTCCGCACAAAACCAATCCGCGGAAAGTCTAAAATACCACATTCAGTATTCCCAACGTAACACACACAACAATTTCCCTCTTCTTACCGCTTAAGTGACATATTGATTTTATTACTTTAGGCTTTTAACATATTATTTTAGAGACGTTCAATATAGTAATAATTATAAATTGGAAACTTACCACTGCAATTTCACCTAAATTGCAATGTTAATTATTGTTTTTAAATATTTGCAAAAATTAAGTAAACTCTACAACTCCACTAAAGTTACTGCATTCGTGATGCAAGTAACATTAAGGAAGCCGTGAAAAAATCAACAAGTTTCCAGACTCATCATAGACTGTGGGGAAAAAAAAAAGACAGACGTATATCACGGCCTGCTGGAGTATAGTAAACACAGAAAACATTTTAAAGCAACAATGTTGAAGATAGATATTTTTGTTTTGCAAATTTGCCGTCATTGAACAGAAACCAAGATTGAGATTTCATTGCAACTGATTAGAAATTCCTCTTTCAGGTATGTAATAAACGATCTTCGCACAAAATAATGTACGATACACGAGCGGTATGTTTTCTTTCAATTATCGGAAATTAAAATAGCTCAACTACGTTTCGCTTTTTCAAACTTTCCCTCGAACATGAAAACTTCAACATACCGCTCTTGTAACGCATATTACTATTGAAATATAGCCTAAGTACTGTATACAGGTATTAAAGTATGCTACAAAAATTATAAATTTTCTTTCGAAGGGAACAAGAGTAAGGTGGTCCGCGGAACAGTTATGACTTAAAAAAGTGGTCCCCACTTCAAAAAAGTTCGAGAAACGCTGCATTAACATTTTACTCGTGAGGGTGAGACAAGGCTGAGGATGACTACCAGGACACGGAGTGGCTGAAGTTACTAAGCACTGAAGCACAAAGAGACGGTGCTGACATTGTCAGTCGCCATTATGACGTCGGCCTGACCACGTCAAGACCATGGACCGCCTTTCTGGCGAGTGAAGTGTGGTAAAGTCCAATCCTGCACGACCACATGCTCTCAGAGACAAAACCACACAATGAAACTAGAAACTTCTCCTTGTTAATGTATTAAGCTCTTCATTTTCGTGAAGGCTAGGTGACCAGCATGTTTGTAATATGTAGGGTCCGCATTCCAGCTGTCTACAGACGAGGACAAATAATTGGACTAATTTATTATATGTGCTACGAAGCTGTATTCATCGGTATAAATAATGAATAAAAATGTCATTTGCAGAGATATGATGAACAGAAAATTCAGTCTTGAGGTTAGAGCTGGGGACGGAGCGAGTAGAACTGTTGAGTTACTCGGTTCTATCGGTTTATGTGCTTTGCAGCGGAGCACCGAAGTTACTCGGTTAACCGTAGCCGTTACCGGTCAGTTCAAACAGAGTTCACGTGTTTTACTTAATTCTAGCAGACAACAACGTAGCTACTGTTGTATTTAAATATTTTCTGCTGCTGGACAAATTATTTCCTTATCCCCAAGGCGGGCTGAAAGGCCTCTAGTGTTGAAGAGGAGTTCATCCTATTATATGACCTGTCAAGTGGGCCTAATGAACACTGACAGTCTGAACATATTACTGTACATAATAATAATAATAATAATAATAATAATAATAATAATAATAATAATGATGATACGAGGGGGATCCAGGAAATAACGACCGTTCGCGCATACCCGCCGCGCAGCTGATTCCCCTTCCTTGTTTGAAGGTCAACTGGCATCCTTAACATGTGTTCTCATAATGTTGTGAGTACTGGTTGCAACAAGTCGCCATTGTGCATTTTGTGTTACTTCAAAATGAACGACGTGATTGATAATCCCGCCGACTGTGAGGTGAGGAGTGTGATTCGATTTTTGAATGCCCGACATTTGAAACCTGCAGAAATTTACCGGCAGTTGAAAGAAGTGTATGGTGATACTGTAATGAATGAAAGAAATGTGAGAAAATGGTGCGAAATGTTCAACAATGGGCGAACAAATGTCCACGATGAAACTCGACCCGGACGCCCGTCACTCATCACAGAAGACCTGAAGACTAAAGTGAACGATAGAATCTTGCAAGACAGGCGCACAGCACTCGACGAAATGCATATTGCCTTTTCTTACATTTCTCGTTCTTTGCTTGGTGAAATTGTGTCGCAACATCTTGGCTACCACAAAATCTGTGCACGATGGGTTCCACAGCAACTGAGTGACCAACACAAAACTCAGAGAATGGCGCCTCAGCATTGACATTCTTGATGCGATATCACACAGATGGAGAAGCCTTTCTTGATCAAATTGTGACTGGTGATGAGACCTGGGTGTCTCACAACACCCCAGAGACCAAGCGCCAATCACGTCAGTGGCATCATCCCTCATCACCCAAGAAACCGAGAAAATTCAAACAGACTCTCTCAACACAAAAAGTCATGACTACTGTCTTTTGGAATAGCAAAGGTGTTCTTTTGCTGGATTTCATGCCAAAAGGCACTACGATCAATGCAAATCGTTATTATGAAACATTACGAAAACTTCGGCGAGCCATCCAAAACAAGAGGTGAGGAATGCTTTCGAGAGGAGTTGTGCTTCTTCACGACAACGCCCGCCCGCACACTGCTGCTTCAACTCGAGAATTGCTGGATCAATTCGGTTGGGAAATCTTTGATCATCCGCCCTATAGTCCAGACCTTGCTCCTAGCGATTTTCACCTTTTCACTAAGCTGAAAGACTTTCTGGGTGGTACGCGTTTTGGAAGTGATGAAGAGTTGAAGAAGACAGTGAACACCTGGCTTAATGAACTGGCGGCAGAGGAGTATAACACGGGAATTCTAAAGCTAGTGAACAGATACGACAAATGTTTATATGTAGGTGTTGATTATGTAGAGAAGTAAAGGAAGCTTCAGTTATGTAACAGACTTTTTTTTTTCAAATAAATATTTTTTTTAATTATTACAACAAAACGGTCGTTATTTCTTGGATCCCCCTCGTAATTAGAGTGTTTGATTAATATTAAAATATGTTAAACAAAGAAGTGCATTATATTTTTCTTCTATTTGTGTTTATTGAATTTGTGTTATCCCATCAGTCAATTTTATTTGTATTTATTTCTACGAATTATGTTACCTAATTACTTTAATTTATCAATAATATTACTCTTCACTAAAGAGAACATGGTTGTATTGAAGGCTAGTAATGTTATAAAATAAATAACCATTATGTTCTTCAGTTTAAAATTCCACGTTGTATTGATTATTTTATCCACTTTACGTAATAGTAAATAATTATGTGTGTTATTTTTAAGTGTTTTAGGCAGGACTTCATGGAGCCCGTTTCTTTCTATTTTCTTTTTTCACTTAGCTGCAGTGTTTAACGTTTACTTCACATGTTAATTTATTAGCTGTTAGTATTATAAATTATTTTATAAATTTTATTTCGTCTGTCATATATAACAACACTGAAAGTTAAATAGGCCTTTCATACAAAATAACTCCGCAATTAGTTGTAATCACGCAAATGAAATTTGCAACCGCCATTTTGCAATGAAGAGAAGCACTTTTTTCTCGTCAATTGGCAAAGCGAAAGCGCTTTACAACAACGCTTTTAAAACACGCTTGGTTTCACTTTCAAAGTACGTTCTAAAATCGACTCAATCTATCTAAATTTTAAATCTGCCGCCACAAATTTGTACTCGTACTGTACTTGGTTCAACCGAGTAATGACGTCACAGTTACTGCTCCGAACCGAACCGCTCCGTCCCCAGCTCTACTTGAGGTTACTAATGTTTTGTGAACATTCCCTTATTCTTTAATTTTGTCAGGGATACTGGAAACCAAAGTTTGACACTTTTTTTTAATAGTCTATCAGCATCATTTAGCCAGAAGCAGACAGTATTTATCGTTAAAAACATAATTTCAAAACTGTTAGACTTAATGACACCAAATTTTGTACAGATGATAGTATTGTAGATCTCTTTATGTAGTTTACATTTCACAAATTTTGGATGAAAATTGTGGAAGTTTTAAAAATCATAGTGCCCTCTTAAATGATTGACTCAAAAAATTACGATGGCTCTTCAATAGCATAATTTAATGAATTTATTTTTCCGCGTTACCTGCATCCCACAAATCACTCTAAGAAAACTCATTACATAATCATGACTGGAGAGTATGGACTATATTTTCACAACCACACAATCAATATAATATACTTTATTTCAATCATTATTCTCATTATTTTTTAAACAAAGCTCAAAAGTACTTACAGGTCACATACTTGAAGCATGTAGACCCTATTAATTGCTCCTAAACAATGAAGTGAAGTATTTACAGAATAAACAGCTACTTTCACATAAAAATGTTTTACAAACAATTAACTTCTCTTTTTCTTCTCTCCTCTCCTTTGCGATTTGTTCACATATGTACATATATATTAAGTAATTATTACATAGCCAGAAATTTAGTAACGCAAGTTGTTATAATAATTGCTGCCTTTACTCGCTGCATGTCTACATTGGGACGCTATGTAGTGGATGCGCTATGCGCTCGTGATCAAGGTCGAGCTCTTCTACCATGATTGAGAGCCAATATCGTCTCATCCCTGGTTTACAATGTAAAGGGACATCATTTTATTTTTACTTCAATTTTTATTGTACCTGAGTTTTTGAATGTACTTCACTCCCATCCCTTCTACTAATGAAGTTCAACCGTCCTTCCCACAGAACCAAGGCCGCATATACAGTCATAGTAGCCTTACGGTCATAGTAAAAAGTACGTTCCAAAAACATGTTGGCGTTTTTCAGTGACGAAAGAGCTTTCAGTATTGAATCATTTTGGCACGGGTACTGTCGTCCATTTGCCTACGTCGTATACCGGTTTCCCCCACCAGCTTTTATTCGCCAGCTAGTGGCTGGGCTGTCTTATCTCTTTTCTGAGAACATTAATTTCTGTTAGGAATTGGACGTCTACGTAATATTATACAACTGTTTAAAATGACTTAAATAAAAGGGCCTCGTTAAGTAATTAACTGTCACGTGACTTCCTCCCTTTCTACGACCCTACGACATAACCACTTGGAAGGACAGTAGATAGCATGTCTGAGTAATTTTATCTTTTCGGATCGGGCAGAAGTGAAGATTGAATTTACAGTACGTAAGGTACTCTTTTATAGACTAGGTACAGAATTATTTGAACATGAGTTACTAGTACGAAGCACGAAACTGGTAATTGGAATTAGGTGCGATAATATGCACATTAGAACTGAAGCCTGTATCGAAATGAACGGCCACCATTTTAAAAAATGTGTTTAAATATCCATATTATGATTATTTTTCAATTTAACTTCATTCTCTATAGTGTACGCTAATGTGCTGTAGACAGTATAATATACACTGCATAATGAATACGTCCACATGGACAGCTCAGTTCGTGAGTAAAAACACTCATTGTTAATACTGTACTGTATTTTGATTAAACAAAAACCTAATGAAAATGATCAAACTCAAAAGCGCAATATTTCCTAGTTTACGTAAATGAATGGACTACTTTTCTTCCCTCCTATACCTAGTAAAGTGATTTGTTTGTATATTAACCCAGTATTGTCGATCTCCAGTCGTGGAAGGAGTAGCAAACGGCGTTGATCCATAAATATAGGCAATTTAATATTAGAAATGTTTGTAAAAATAAAATGATGTCCCTGTACAATGTACGAATGGGAAAAAAGTTGTTCATCGGTAAGGGAATAATTTAAAGAAAAATAAAAACTACTGTTTCAGCATATGTCGTCACGAGCTGTAAAACAATCAGCTCTCTAATTTCAGCACTTTTTGAGGAAAATTCCTTATGTAAGACATAACATTTTGAAGATTGGTAATCCCGTATCCCCTTAAAATCAGAAGATATTTCTAGTAATGTTGAATTACTTCTCTAACATAGAATTCATACATTAGTATTAATCATTACGTGGCATGCCACAACATTAAAGTGATCTTCCACATTAACATTTCAGAGACACAAGTAGGTGCTTGAGTATACGACGAACTCTCTCTTTCGTTTCTCATTAAACGAACTTCTGCTGCGATTTTGCTGTTCCCTTTCAGCTTTACAATTTTATTGCCCTTTTTTGCTATTAGTTTTCGGGGAAATGTGGAACAAGCTGCTGGAAGTAATTACTATTTGTAACTCTGAAGGATATGGCCGCCGGATCGATACCAGAACGTATCTGGACCCGCGCTGCTGTTGACGCGTGGCTGAAACGTGGGGAAGCTATTCAGGGGTTTATCCTGAAACTGACTTTGCAGTGTCTCCCGCATTGAACGTTTCAATGCCATTAACATGAGTTTACATCGGTATAGTATATGGGTTGGTTAGTTGTACCACTTACCTGCAAGACAGCTACTATGTGGAAATAACATGGGAAAGTACCTGCACCAGTAGCTGCACAAGTTATCAGGTTAGCTAAATAAATAGAAACCCGGAATAGTTACTTACAATATACAGGGACATCATTTTATTTTTACTAACATTTTTAATATTAACCTGTCTATACCTTTAGAGAACCGGAAACACCGCTTGCTCCCCTCCAAGACTGGAGTTCGATGACACTGGCGTAAAACACAAATCACTCTACTAGGTATAGGAAGGAAGAAAAGTAGTTCATCCATTTACGTGAACTAGGAAATATCGCGATTTTGAGTTTGATAATTTTCATTAGGTTTTTCTTTAATCAAAGTACAGTACTGTATTAAGAATAAGTGTTTTTACTCACGAAGTGAGTTATCCATGCGGACGTATTCATTATGCAGCGTATATTATACTGTCTACAGCACATTAGCGTACAATATAGAGAAAGAAGTTGAATTGAAAATTAATCATAACATGAATATTTAAACACAATTTTGAAAATGGTGGCCGTTCATTTCGATACAGGCTTCAGTTCGTTTGTGCATATTATCGCACTATAGACTATTACATCTAATTCCAATTGCCAGTTTCGTCCTTCGTACTAGTAACTCATGTTGAAATAATTCTGTACCTACTCTAAGTACTGTACATTCAATCTTCACTTCTGCTCGACCCGAAAATATAAAATTACTCAGACATGCTATCTACTGTCCGTCCAAGTGGTTATGCCGCAGGATTGTAGAAAGGGAGGAAATCACGTGACAGTTAATTACTTAACGAGGCCCTTTTATTTAAGTTAAATTAAACAGCTGTATAATATTACGTAAACGTCCAATTCCTAACAGAAATTGTTTTCAGAAAAGAGCTAAGACAGCCCAGCTTTTATAGAGGGGCGAGCAGAAGCAGGTGGGGGAAATCGGGATGCGACGTAGGAAAAGGGACAGTACCTGTTGGAAAATATGATTCAATATTGAAAGCTCTTTCGGCACTGGAAAACGCGAACATATTTCTGGAACGTACTATACTCAGTAACTCAGTAGTGCTTACTATCTGCGGTCTTGGTTCTGTGTGGAGTTGGAACTTCATTAGTAGAAAGGCTGGGAGTGAAGTACATTCAAAAACTCAGGTACAATAAAAGTTGAAGTAAAAATAAAATGATGTCCCTGTATAATTTATTTCCAAGAAATAGTCTGCCCAGGCATCCTGGGTTGCCAAAAACACAGAATAACACACATATAAGAATAATAATGATTACAGTAAAATAGATGAGTCAAATTGAAATGTGAACTAGGAGCTTAAATTTAAGAAATAATAAATGTGTACATATATTGTGACAATCACACACTAACGAATAGAAACGGGGGGAGGGGATTATGATATTCCGTATAAATGATTTTTCAGAATCGCCACAGACCCTTTAATGCTAGAAGTAATTATTTTTGGAATGATGTCATGGGTTCCAAATGTTTTGATAGTGTTTACAGTTGATCGTGGGATGGTGCCCCTCGCTCCGATCATTAAACCATGTACTTCCCAGGTGCCTTCCATCTGATATTTTTCTCGAAAATACGGAATAGTAGGCTCATATATTTGTTGTTTCTCTTTGTTGACCTCGGATGGTTGAGTCTGGCTCATCTCAAATCTAACAGTTGGGTCCAGGATAATGCCTTTGCTATTAGTCTTGTCTAGAGCCACGATGTCCGCTCTTCTAATTCCGCCGCCTTCAGACGCAACGCAGTGCACCTCTTCATGGACCTCGAAGGATCTTTTTCTAAGGGCTTGTGCTATTAGTTTGCTGATGTTATGATGGCGTGAATATCTCAGGAGTTCTCCATGCTGACAGGATCCTAGGACGTGTGCTAAGGTTTCAATCTCGTTGCAGTATCCGCAACGGAAACCGTCCAAGGATCTCCCATGAAGACTTCTCACTGGTGCTACGTTAGCATTCATCTTAATTGCGTCCCGCCATTTAGAGGAAGACAGACCCTCCTTAGAAAAAAATCCATTTATTTCCGGGTGTATATTCTTGAAATAAAATAACACCTTTTCCTTTATTTGGAAGCGCACACCATTTGTCGTACTCTTGTTTCCTAAGATTTTGTCGTAGTTTATGGACATTGTGCCAACCAAACATACAAACTATCCAAACTCAACACAAAACTATTCAAGCTGAACACACAACAAACTGTACCAACTAAACACAGAAATTGTGCCAACTAAACATACAAACTATCCAAACTAAACACACAAACTATTCAAACTAAATACACAACAAACTGTACCAACTAAACACACAACAATCTGTACCAATTAAACACACAAATTGTGCCAACTAAACATACAAACTATCCAAACTAAACACACAACAAACTATACCAACTAAACACATAAATTGTGCCAACTAAACATACAAACTATCCAAACCAAACACACAAACTATTCAAACTAAACACACAACAAACTGTACCAACTAAACACACAACAAACTGTACCAACTAAACACACAACAAACTGTACCAACTAAACACACAAAAACTATACAACTAAACACACAAATTGTGCCAACTAAACATACGAACTATCAAAACTAAGCACACAAACTATTCAAACCAAACACACAACAAACTGTACCAACTAAACACACAACAAACTGTACCAACTAAACACACAAAAACTGTACAACTAAACACATAAATTGTCCCAACTAAACATAAAAACTATCAAAACTAAACACATAAACTATCCAAACTAAACACATAAATTATGCCAACTAATCTTACAAACTATCCAAACTAAACATACAAAAACTATACAACTAAACACACAAATTATACCAACTGAACACCGAAACAAACTATCCAAATAAACACACACAAAAATAATTATATAAACAATAAATTGAGGACCGTTTTTCAAAACTTGCTAACTGCAAAACTTTAAAATTGAGATTTTGGTGGATTAGTTAACATGAGACAGGTCTCTACATAATGCCAATGGCTTCTTAGGAAAATTTTACTATTTTCTTCACAGTAGTGTGTCAAAGTGTGATCGTTTCTTCAAAACTTGCTTTCTGCTATGTGAGAGCTATAGCAAAACTTTCAGTTTTTTGTGTTTCCTATAAAATTTAGTTTTTACAGCTAGCATGTTTTCCAAAAACAGTCCTCTTATACACAATTTACATAGTGTTCGTAAATTCTTCCAGACTTTTCCATGTCTGCCTATCCCTCGTTGCAAGACAGTATAAATCCAGATTATAGACCGGACTTAAATACATTTACTTGTAGACAGGAAATCGTACTTTAATGCACGCATTGAAATAAATTTTGACGAAGGTATAGTCTTTTTAGTGATTTGTTTTATTTTTCGATATATTGATTTTACCTCACTACCCTAGGCAGCTCCTCTATGGATTTATGTTTCTCCCACGAGGAAAATAACCTTTCTGACCTGAATTCAACACTGTTTACGTCCTCGTCCATGCCATCATTCTGTACTGAGGAATGTAGTGGCTCCAGCGATCTATCTAAAGCCCTCTCTCCCTATCTGACCCCAGACCTGTGCCGTGGGGTTATTTATAATGCAAACTGAGCAGAGCAACAGTTTGGATCTCGCCAATTAAAAATTTCTCTCGCTTCGAATCGATTGAGGCTAGCAAATATGAACCTGTCCGCACAGAAGTCGACTCGAGCCATTTTGGAAGTTGCTTCAAGCTACAAATGATGTCTTTGTAGTCCGGAATTTCGCTCATTGTGACTGACAACAAAGCATTTCCCTTGTACACGGTTGTTCAGCCCCAGGCCTTCATCTCCCTGCTAAACTGATTACAGTATTGTGTTAAGAAATTCCAGGTATCTATGGAGACTATTACGCTTTTACTGGTAAAGAGATGGGTTTGGAAGTAAATCTCGAAAAGACAAAGTGTATGATTATGTCGTCGTGACGAGAATATTGTACGAAATGGAAATATAAAAATTGAAAATTTATCCTTTGAAGAGGTGGAAAAATTCAAATACCTGGGAGCAACAGAAATATAAATGATACTCGAGAGGAAATTAAACACAGAATAAATATGGGAAATGCCTGTTATTATTCGGTTGAGAAGCTTTTATCATCTAGTCTGCTGTCAAAAAATCTGAAAGTTAGAATTTATAAAACAGTTATATTACCGGTTGTTCTTTATGGTTGTGAAACTTGGACTCTCACTTTGAGGGAGGAACATAGGTTAAGTGTATTTGAGAATAAGGTGCTTAGGAAAATATTTGGGGCTAAGAGAGATGAAGTTACAGGAGAATGGAGAAAGTTACACAACGCAGAACTGCACGCATTGTATTCTTCATCTGACATAATTAGGAACATTAAATCCAGACGTTTGAGATGGGCAGGGCATGTGGCACGTACGGGCGAATCCAGAAATGCATATAGAGTGTTAGTTGGGAGGCCTGAGGGAAAAAGACCTTTGGGAGGCCGAGACGTAGATGGGAAGATAATATTAAAATGGATTTGAGGGAGGTGGGATATGATGATAGAGACTGGATTAATCTTGCACAGGATAGGGACCAATGGCGGGCTTATGTGAGGGCGACAATAAACCTCCGGGTTCCTTAAAAGCCAGTAAGTAAGTAAGTATTACACTTTTAGTACGTCATACTACTTTTGACCAATAAAACGGTACGGAACAACGTGTTTTAACCCATCATGGCTGCTTATCCTACAATTTTTATCACCTCCCAAGCATTTGTTTTTATCATCTCCCTAGCGTTTGTTTCTTTGTTTACCAACATTGTGCTTTCAATAACTGTACCTTTTAACATGATTCATGTTTATTTCATCAACTTTAATTAAAACTTTTCTATCATTTTTCTTGTTTATATTATTCAGGTTATGTTACGGCTTCTGCTGTATGAGATTATGGATAGTCACGTATCAGAGATTGTTTAATATAATGAGGGTCACGTAAGAACAGTTCCTAAACAGTAAATATTGCCGTCTTGTCAGAGTTGCGAAGTGTCACGAGATATTACACGATCCTACGTACTGAATGACTTATTTACCTGAGGTACTTTACATTGGTTATATTTCACTCCAAATGTTCCCAACAAGTAGTATGCAATCTCCTCTTGTTTACATCCGACCGCTGTGCAGAGTTCAGAGACACCCACACTGTACGGTTGAAGCGTAGGCAACTTCGTGTCCATGGAAGGAGAGGTTTCATCATTAGTGATGATCCATAAAATTGACCTACTGTCTATAGGTTAGATTAGGTAACGGTGGCTAGGGGCGGGTTAGGGATCACCCTTTACACTCTGCCATACTGAGGCCTATTGTGCACTCCGAATTTATGGGATGAATGAGGATGGTGTACCAGCCCACCGGCCGCATGTGGCCCCCTCACCCGCTCATCCAGTGGGGGCACCCTACCTCCCCCCGCCCAAAGTTCATACCGCCAAGGTATCAGCGCAGGATCCATTCCAGCAGCCCTTCCAAGGTGTCGAAGCGCCCTTAGAAGTGCTCTTAAGGTATGAATCCTGGCAGAGATATTTCGTAAGGCTGGGAACCAGGAACTTTGCAGAGAGGACGTCCCCCAGGTAGGCGGAAGAAGACATGCGTCTTGACCTGAAGATATGTCTATGGAATCAGCTGAAGGAGATTAATGATATGAAATCTAAAGTCTTTTTCTACACGGGAGGAGAAGGGAAATTGACCGTGGCATTGAAAACTCCAACCTGGCATTTGCCTAAGTAACTATGGAAAAACCACAGTCAGGTTGGTCGGTCCGGAAATCAAACCATAGACCTCCCGAATGCGAGTCCCATGCGGAAGGCATGAGCCAGCTCGCTCGGTTGACTGTCTATACCAGTCATCGGCAGAATTGTACTCACGATGACATCAGGCAATGCAACCAGCAATACACATGACGTCGCATGGTTGTGGGTAGGATTGAAGACCCACTCAAACATCAGTGGCGTGCAGCCATCACAAATTTCATATTTACTGTACCGTAACTTTCAAGGTGCCACAGAATTCTAAGTTTATGTCACAAGTAGCCAATCTCAAGATAGCGAATAAACTTTCATCTTCCAGCCGCGATCTTTGTTTTGATTTTGCAAGTTTCAATTTTCAAAAAAAAATGTTGGCAACTGAAATGGAACCAAACATAGCCGCTATATTGGCGGCAAATAATGTAAGGAAAGCATATTTTTCCGTAGAGAGAATTTTAATGAAATTTAAACCACACATGTCTTTGCACCGCGTTTGTAAATATGTGTCACTCTGTATTTTTATTGGGTTATTTTACGACGCTTTATCAACAGCTTAGGTTATTTAGCGTCTGAATGAGATGAAGGTGATAATGCAGGTGAAATTAATCCGGGGTCCAACACCGAAAGTTACCCAGCATTTGCTCATACTGGGTTGAGGGAAAACCCCGGAAAAAACCTCAACCAGGTAACTTGCCCCGACCGGGAATCGAACCCGGGCCACCTGGTTTCGCGGCCAGATGCGCTAACCGTTACTCCACAGGTGTGGACGTCACTCTGTAAATCAGCTACTACTTCCTGCATTTCTGGCTTAACCTTGTTTTGTCAATGTTCAAAGGATTCTCAAAAAGTAAGAAATCATTTGCAATCTTTTTAAAATTACCGAATCTCAGTTGTTAAAATTCTGTTTTTAGATTTAGATGAGCATAATTATTTAAATTCGATTCAGAAATATTAGAAAGAGATTGTAAGCATGGGAAATGATGAAACTGTTTTTCCCTCATACTTGATTCCAGATATCTATCATTGTAATGAATAATCGCACCATATCGTACATATCTACTACGTTTTGCTATTGACCTTCGTACTGCAATTTGGATTTAAAATGCTCACAAATACCTGTGATCTTCTGATGCTCTTTATGACATAGGCTACATTTTATTTAAATAAATTTAAATTTATTTTTATTTTATTTAAATTTAAATTTAAATATACAGAATAAAGAATATAATTACAAAACAAACAAGAGAAATAGAAATAAAATAATACAAGCAATATAAAAAGAAGATACAGTAGTATTAACAAAATTTGACACCGAATGAGCAGCGCTCGTGCTCGGTCGCAGTTCAGATATAATATTAAAATAAAAAATAATAATAATAAAAATAAATAAGTAAAATAAAATAGGAACTAAAATATAATTACAGCGGCAATGGAATTATATAATATAATATTAACACTAGAGAAGAATAATATCGCACGTGAAAAATAGGACTAATATATATTTCAAAATTATAGAATACAAATATAATATAGGTTGATTAATTCATACACATAGGCTATAAATTTATTTAATCAAATTGAAGATATTAACACGTTTCTAATTTTCTTGTTATAAGTTAGTGGGTTACATGTTAGAAGTTCTGGGTGTAATTTAGTTAAAGCATTGTACAACGGAGGGCCAAAATCTATGCTATGCTTTAGACCAGCAGATGTGAGACATTTAGGTTCTACTAATGTTGAATTAATATTTCGTCTTGTGTCATAATTGTGTGTCTGTAATACAAACTTATTACGATTTTATGATAAAATTTTAACAGCATTATAATGACGTTTAATATTGTGTTGATAAATGCCCTTTAAAATTTTCGAGCATAATAAACATATACTATACTATCTACCAA